>ML776906.1:365980-400188 GCA_009831015.1 Picea engelmannii | reverse complement strand
AGGTTCTTCTTCAAGCCTGGTACATATAGTACGTCCTTCATTTTTAGTGAATTCCCTGAATTCAGTTTATGGTTTGATTCTCCCATTCCCTTGATGGGATATTGGTAATCATCTCCAAGTGTCACTTTCTGAGAAAACTTCTTCTCTGAGATACAAGAGAGAATGTTTCTTTGTCCTGTCATGTGCTTGGATGCACCACTATTAATGAGCCAAGTGTCCTCTCCAGGTGTTACAGATCCTGAGAGGGCTGAGATCAACACATGGTCTTTGATCTCCTCTCTTATCATCTTTGCGGGTGGTTCTTCATCTTCGACTACATGGGCATGGAGCCTCTTTTGTTTTCTCTTGTATTCTTCTCGTCTGGCTGGACAAACTTCGCAATGTGTCCCATCTTGTCACAATGATAGCATTGTACAAATGAGTAGTCTCTTTCCTTTCTTTGTCCTTTCTTCTGAAATCTCCTTGGATAAGATTCTTTATGATTGAATTTATTTGAATGTTGAGGCTCTTTATGAGTCTCCTTTTGGAAGTAGGGTTTCTTCCTTCCTCCTTTGGTGTGAGTAGCTAGGGCTTGATCATCATCCCTTGCTAGTAACACTTCTCGATTCGTTACTCTTGTTTCTTCTTGGATGCATTCTTCCCATAGACTGTCAAACTTCAGTTTCTCCTTTCTAGCACATATCGTCTGGATGAAAGCATCCCAAGGTCTTGTGAGACCATTTAGGGCCGTCATTATGAATTCGTCTTCGTCTATGGTATCTCCAATAGCTTCTAGCTGTTCTTTGAATTCTGAGATTCTGGAGAAGTATTCCTGAATCATTTCTCCTTTCTGCATCCTTGTATTCTTCAATTGAGTTCTAAGATTCATCTTTTGGTTTATGTTCTTTCCTTCATATAGTCTGGTCAAGGCATCAAACATTTCTTTCGGGGTCTTCTTAGATGACACATAAGGAATCAAATGGTCTTTGATTGAATCTGCAATGATTCTTTTGGCCCTTATTGTGTCATTTTGATGCTTTGCCTTTTCTACAACATCGTCGAGTTCCGATAATTCTTCTTTGACGAATCTTGCTAGGTCATTCTCTTCAAGAATGAGACCAATCCTATACTTCCAGGCACGGAAGTTTTCCACTCATTCTAACTTGTCAACAAGCTTAATGCTTGCAGACATCTTTACCTGGAGCTAGGAAAATGACCGAAAAATGAAAGTGCTCAAAATCAAAAATTGAAATTACCAGGAGGTGCGCTTGGCTGAGGCGAGTAGCCTGGTGTGTTTGGATCTAAGAAAATCCAACTTTTGCTCCTCCAAACTTGATGTGCGGATTTTTGGACTGGTGCTTCTAGTTTTCTAGTACCTCTGGTACTCTGGTACTTCTGGTACACTGGTTTTCTGGTACTTCTGGTACTTTGCGAAACTAGGGTTTCACTTTCCGAGAGATCCAGCCACTGAAAAGGTGCGCTGAGAGTGCCAAAGTGATCCTTAGGGGAAGGTGCACTTTTCAGAGTTGCAGAAGCAGTTCGACCACCATTTTTGTTGCTTCGATGTTGACTGCCTCTATCTGTGGCCCTGGGGTATCCATTTTTCTTCATTGCATTCTCCAGATCCATTTATATCACCTTGCCTTCGTTTATACCATCTAGGGCCTCCAGTTCCAATGCACACAGCAACATGAGTCACAAGAACAATCACCAGTCATGATATCTTTGTCTAGCAAAACAGTACACCTGACTCTCTTACCCATATCAATCAGCCCTCCATCTTGCCCCATCAATTAGGTCTGGTATTCCCCCACTGCTTGTTTCAACTTCTGGAAACTATTTTTTATAAGATGCCATGGTTGTCACCCTCCCTATCCTGAGTCCATTGCCATCCAAGTCCAGCATCGGTTTCAGCCGGTTGTTAATCTATGTAGTGGCACAGAGACCCCTTAAGGCCAACTCCTCCTAATGACAGGTTGCAATGAGGTTATAGAAATTGTTTATTTTCTTATGTATAATTTTCGTCTCCAACTTCTTTAAGTCCCTTCTTAGTTGTTGCTGGTGGTTACCAACCATAATATTCCAAACATAATTCACTTAAATTCTCATTACGCATTCTACTGGACAGCCCAGCTTATTTGGGCATCAAAACCTATGTTTCTTGGCTTGGTTTCATCGTAACACAACAGTAAATAAGCAAACAACGCAACAACCACACACAATGCACCAATTGCAGACTAATCATTTCCTTTCATTACATTTAAAGCCAACTGCTTTGATGGAATACCAGATGGTCCCTTTATAACAGTTTGCTCAAAAATTTCCTTTCATTATACTTTTACACATTCAACATTCAATTAAATATCATCCCAACAAACCAAGACTAACTGTTAATCAGTCGGTTCTACTTGTCTTTACATGGAAGATAAGTATTCTGTTTAAACTTTAAACCTCCATTAACAGTTGCCATAAGTTGCCAGTGGAAGTTGCAGCTTGGTGGAGTCATCTTCACTTAGTTACCTCTATGGAGTCATCTCCGTGTAGTCACCTTGGTGGATTCATCTCGGTGGGCTTACTCCAGAAAAGTCACAGCTCAGTGAGCTTAGTCCAGAGGAATCACAGCTCAGTGGGATTACTCCCATTAATTGCAATCCAAAAATTAACAGCCAGTACAATTCCTCATATCTATTACCAACAACTGGCTTCAATTCTCCATCACTTCTTTTGATAGAATTGTAGTCTCAAGCAAAGATTGAAGAATAAGAAATCACAACGGTGGTGGTTTAAAACAGATACACAAAATCAGATGATGGGAGATGAAGCATACAAGTTGATAGACAAAAGTAAATAGAAAATCTCTGATCCGAACAGTAGTGAATCTCCAGAATGGATGCAAAGAAAATCATACAAAATGTCTTTGGTATGCCAACCCAAAGGTATATGGAGTCAATATTATAAGCTGAGAATTAACTTCTCCTTTAACAATTGACTTATATATTTTTTGGCTGCCCCACAGCTGCCTATGAACATTCTGTGCCATGAGAACAATAATTCGCAACCATAACAAATAGTACTCACACTGCCTCAATACTGCTTGGCCAAATGTTCTCTCATTTGAAGTCCCACTTTTATCCTCAGATTTGACATATCCATGCGTACACTTCAGACCAGTGTTGCAAACATCGGCATCGGCAAAATATCGCCGAGGGTCCGAAAACAAAAATATTGGCAACATCGGGAAAAATATCGGAAAATGTCGTAAGAATGAAAAAAATACAAAAATATTCTTTTTTTTCAATTTTTTAAATATCTAAAGCATCAACAATATCAAATAAATGCACTTCCACATAAATATCAAAAAGAGAATTGATATATAAGATGTATAAGATGTCTAGTAAACTCGAATACCTCACAGATCAAAACTAAATCATGTCCTGACTCTAAAGCCTCAAAATATCATCAAAAAATATAATAAATGTATCTCATCATCATGAGTCATCTACAATGAAATCAGATAAATAAACTAATGATTCCCTCTGCCCCTTTTACAAGCAAAGGTGGTGGCCCTAGAGATGGATTTTCCTTTAGAGGAAGAAGGCCTTGGGACTGGCATTGGACTCTGATGTGTCCTGTAGAAGAAGCAGGAGCTAGACTCTAGTGTCTACTGGTGCTACTGCCAAGTACAACTAGCTCTGTCGGAGTTAGTGAAAATACATTCATGCGCATCCATATGAATCCAAACCATTATACACAAATATGCAAAGTTTCTCATGTAAATAGCAAGTAAGGGTGCATATAACCAAAATAGCACCAAGTGCAATCCATCTCTGAATCAAAATACATCAACAAAGAGGCTGTAAATGGCCTCTAGAGTCCAAAAAAACCATGCTACAGCAAATAACTACATATCAAAATGATCACCTATATTAGGATCCTCATCATCAATGTCACCCTTTAAGCATTAAAATAAGATAGAAAAAGGTTAACATGCCTAATAAGTGATTTTACTTGAGTGAAGGGTACATTTTTACTAGGGTTGTGACAGAAGAGTTCAACAATCAATGCCACCAACATTGAGGTACATAGAGGACTTGGTGCTCTTGTCTAAATGCCAGTTCCACACCCTCATACACGATAAAATCTAATGGAAATGTTGCAATACTGCCAATCTTGAAATCCTGAAAACCATTAAGTCTGCTGAATTTTGAATGGGACCTAAAATTCTACTTTCTCCATACGAAGTCCAATGAGGTTGGAACCACTCTCAAACATCCTGAAACAATTAATGGTAATTTTAAAAATTTAAGTAAAATGATGGAAATGAAAGATAAAGGAGAATATCTCATCCTTTTAAGAATTTAATATTACCGTTAATTAGTAGATTACTAGCCTCTTCTGTTTGCAAAATGATAAGAATTTAATATTACCATTAATTAGTTACTAGCCTCTTCTGTTTGATAAATGACAAAAAAAAACTAAGATTTCAGCTCTTGCTTGCCTCTTGCTCCTTTGCTCTCCAAACCCCACACTCTATTTACAAAATGACACTTTAAAACCCAAAAATCGGCTTTTAATTCATCACTTTTCCGCGGCCCTGCGACATTTTCAATCGACTCGCAATATTATCGCACTATTTTCGAAAATATTGCGATATTATTGTCGGAGGAAAATATCGCGATATTTTCGGGCAAAACGGCGATAATATCGCGATGTTGGTAACACTGCTTTAGACATGTTAACAGGACAACATTATCATTAGAAGTAGAAATACATACACTATGCCATTTTACTCTTACAGTATGAAGAAGCATATCTTATCCTTGACATATTATAACCAGGATTAGACCTATGTACACTTCTCAGAGGCTTTACACTACTAGTCTATGTGTGACCTTCTCATAAGGGTGATTGAAAGATTCATGTGACCTCTGGAATTTAAATCAGCCCATCCTAGGTAAATAGTCATTACGTTAAATACAAATTCATATCTTTTCTACAATAATATGGGTTTATATCAAGAACCATGAAAGAAGTGTATGCGCTGTGATGAGTCAGTTTCCAAATATCATTTTCATGGGAGAGTATTTGGAACAAGTCAAGAGTCATGGAGTGTGTCTCTAAAACACTGCTGATGATGGCAGGAATAGAGAAGAGTTTCACTACATAATTTTGGCACAGCAATAGCTCTTTTTTAGGTACTTCAAATAGAAGAAGCGTCAAGTATGAAAAAGTTAAGCACTCCCTCCCCATCTACCCTGTCCCAGATGAACATGTATATCATTTGTGAGTGAAATATAAATATTAGTTAAGAGACCCAGGAATGCATAAGCATGTTAGCATATATTGCATACAAAACCAAGAATTGAAACATAAAAATTCAAAGCCAAGAATTCAAACGTAAAAATCTTTACTTGTTACCCTGAGATCTTCACTGTACAGCATCAAGGATCTAAAAAGTAGGATATGGCTTGTAAAACTCTAACCACTGCTATTGTACAATATCAGTAATTCTTAAAAATAGTATACAACGGAAACTTATATGTTGTCTGAACATAATTTATAAATGATAAGCTACAAAAGAATAGAATGGCTATTGCCTTAAAACTCATCTTGAGGTGTTAAGTGAAGGTACATCGGCAATTTGATAACACAATACATCTGCAATTTGATAACACAATGTATACATGCTACCAGGGCTTTAGATCGCCAGGAGGGCCTGCTGTCCAGTTCAAGATCTTTTGATTAGGTTTTAAGTAAATACTGCTATCATGAGGCAATTTGCGGGCTAGGCCATTCAAAATCTGATGGAATGCATCTCCTGGTTGAGCAGGTTGTGGAAAAAGCATAGCCTGCTTCATGGCAGGATTAGCAAGCAAACGTTGCTTCCTCAATATGACCTCTGGTGGAATGGACGTAAGAATAGTGTCCAGGTTAGGTACATCTTTTTCAGCTACAAACACTCCAATTTCTTCCCAGGGTATGGCATCGGCGAAAGGTAGCACAATATCATCAGCTATAATGACTGGAATACAACCAAATATCACTCCTTCCACAAGTCTTGGACTCCAGGGTGCCCAGCCCAATGGACACAGACAGAAAATGGCCCGTTGCATGTCCTCATAATAGGTGGCAGGGTGCTCAGTAGAAATGTCAAAAAGAGGGTTGTCTTTAAAATTCTCCCATACCGATGCTCGTGCACCCCTAGTTCAGAAAGAAAAATGAACAATCAGGAAGCTCAATTAGTTTTTCAAAAAATAATCTGGCCAATCCTCAGAAAGATCTTATGACTTTGAGCATAACTATAGAATCAAAGAGAGAATATCAAAAATCACACTTTGCTTTATTCACACCCTTGTCAGTTCGATGTCTTCTGTCCCTTACCTTGCATAGTAACCCCCTTCTGGATCATTGCCCACATCATAAAACAGACCACGAAAATAAACAAAGATTGACCGAGGAGTGCTGGGAGGTATCAAGTGTGCCTGCATCTTTTGTGGAGGAGCATAAGGTGGAACTGTGATTGAGCCTTTCTTCAAACAGACATGGTATCGTTGTCCAAATGTCTGAACCAGTGTGGCCCGCTGCAGCAATGGTAAAATACCTCTTTCAATAGCTTTCTCTTCCTGAAATCAACATCACCAACCAACAAAAACAATCAAATAAGCTCTGTGTATTCAACAACGATCCATATGTATCATTTAGAAACAGAAGAAAATGGGCTAGAGCTAGCACAGTATTCTTAATGAGTTGTCTTTCAGAACAATGTACCTTTGTATTGTGGGTGAATGATAAAACCTTCATTTGTTATAAACAATTCAATTCATTAATGGTATGTATTTATAAAAACAAACATACAAATCTAACTGAAACTGTGAAACATTGTGTCTGTGCTTCTAATAAACAAAATGGAACATTTAAAGAAAAATAAAATGTCCAAGCCTCAAGGTATCACTATATCTCTTAATAAGCATCAGCTTCTTTCTAAAATAGAAAAGTACTATTTGCCATTCAATAATGTCAAGAGTTCACCCAAAGAATAAACAAAATGAAACGTCATGACTGTACTTGGTAGTGGAAGCAGGCACCAAAATCATGTGGCACCACAAAGAAATGATCTGCCCCTTCAGTGCGATTCCAATATGGCCAATTAGTGGAAATGTACTGAATAGCACTTCTCATCATTCGGGGCGATTTAAAGGGCAGCGGCAACCCATTTGGAGTGAGATCACATGTAGTATACACAGGAGTATAAAACCAGTCAGCCTCCTCCGGATTCAAAGTACGGACAGGGCTGCCAAGCAAAAATCGGTTCATAAAGATCTCAGTGGCAAACATATGAGTAAGGCATCTGGGATCTTTTGCCAAAATCTTCTTGTTGTATTTACTGGGCAACTCATAAATGAACACTTTCAATCTCCCAACTGGGTCATCCTCCAAAACATCGCCAGCACTGCCTGCATCCAAATGGGAGCAAGTAAGTTCGAGCTTCAAATATAATGCATAACAAGATATCTAAAGAGGTGTCTCTCATGTCCATATTTACCTTTAAAACAAGTGAAATGGATCTATTGGATTAAATAAATCATTAGTGAAGTCAAGTGGTAATAGAAATGAAATGACTGTGAACCGGGTCTATAATTGAGCTGTATGTAATTGCGGAAAGATGTTATGGTGTCTGAACCTGTGATGTTACATTGATGAATTTGAAAGAGAAACCATATATGTTGCCTGCCAGTGCAATGTCAGTCCAATGTACATTTGCAAAGAAAGGCCTTGTTAGAGGAAAATTCGACTAAGTATAGCACAACTGAGACCAAGGGCAGTCTGAGATTACAACGAGACCACAGCAACTAGACAGAGTTTGTTACAAGATCCTAAGATATAGAGACCTGTCGAAAATGATCAGACCATTTGTATGTAACTGCTTTGTTGTCATTGTTTTGGACAGCTATATATTGCAATGTAACTACTTTGGATTGAAAGATTATGTATTCTTCTTCGGAAAGGTCTATGTAACTTGTTGCACCNATATATATATATATATATATATATATATATATATATATTCTAACTGGCTATATTCTAACTGGCTATCTCCTATGAGGCTGTAGTAATCCCCTTCTTTGCCACTGATGAGAATCACCATCAGATGGTGGAGGCCAGTAATTAAGGATGATCTAGACCACATTCACTGGCCTCATAACTTAGAATAAATTTCACGCCAACAGGCCTTGACTCTGTCAAGCAAGCAACATGACTGGCGATTTTGAAACTAATAATTAAGGCTCATGCTGTAAGAGCAATAGAAATGATTCCAGAGTATCCGAAACCACAAATTCAAAACGCTGTAGTATTTACAAGCAAAACAACTCCATGGAATTTTGAAATGAGTTGACACCTATGTTGTTTATATATATTACTCTGCAGGATTTTGGGAAATGAGTCAATGCCCTGGTTGTGTAGATTACTCTACAGAATTGTGGAATATGAGTTAACGCCCTTGTTGTTTATGCTAGTGTAAATGACTCTAGGATTTTGGGATGTAGTCAATGCCTATGTTGATTATGTCTATGGAATCAGTGTAGGACATTTTAAAACAAAAACTTAAGACCTATGTTGTGAGTGCCACTCAAATAAGACGATACCCATTTCGGTAAGGCCTGCCTTATCTCCAGGGCATGTAGACACAAACTAATGAACTTTTACTCTTCACCCCTTAGGAAAGAAGTGAAATGGAAAGTGTCAACTGCTATGAACGAAATCATAAGCGGTTGAAGCATGATGATTAAAAAATTGTAGTCGGATGATACAGACCATGGCTTGTACCTTCCAGGTGCCTGATCAGGTGGAAATTAGGTTTGAGCCCTGCACTTCGCTAGCTCAAAATCAAATGCCATCATAGGATGAGAGATTATGGATTAGGCCGTGTGCTATGTGCAAGGCTGAAATAACTTCCACGGTGAACTCAACTGTCTGTGTGGAAGACATTTCAGTTCCTGATCAATAACTGACAACCAGAGATCACAAGACTTGGCCCATTCTGTATTCAACCCTACGGTTGACAATCGAATTGGGCCGGCACAAATTTGCATGAAATCTGAAGCACCCACTTCAGCATTAGGTTTACCAGAGCTCGAGGTTCAAACACATTGCAGATCCCAAAATAAACACAAAACAAATGATATAAAAGGGTAATTTGGGGCTTACCAGCAATGCGCTCGGACCGCTGGTGCTCCTGTTGTTTCTGCCCAAAAGCAGGAACAATGAGTAGAAACAGGAAAAGCACAAAAAAACTTCTTTGGGGCAATTCCCTCTTCCTCCTCATCCTCTATTCTTCTTAATTTTGCTGGTTTTTTCGATCTCCTGGCCGTTTGTTGCCGTGATTCCTTCTGAGATTTCGGAAATGAAAAGCTGAATGGGATTTGTAGCACAAGGAAGGAAGATGGGAAGGTGGGGGTGTGTTGTGCTGTCACTGTGTGTTGTGGTTGGAATGCTTATTTTATGAGCCTCGGTTTCCTCTGTTTTTGTGTCACTAGCTTTGCTTCAAAGAAAGCAGGACACTAAGACTAAAGAATTCGCAATGCCATTTACAAAGGGTTTCGATTTCTCTTTAGATGAGGTTGACTGTTCTTCTCAGTTGGTTAGGGAAATGGGAAAAGCCCTTGTTTCCTTTTCTCAGTTTGGTCAAAGGATGGTGAAGTTTGGTTGAAGGGACCTCTTCACTTCTTTAGTGGTTAAAAATATGCAATTGTTAATGTTTATATTTATATTTATATAAAAATATAAATAATGTAAAGAAAAAGCAATCTTGCATATATTATAACATAAGATTAGGTCGTACTTAAATCGCAATTTGAGTTAGGTCGTACTTAAATCGCAATTTGAGTTGTGGTGAAGAAATTAAATCGATCGCCATCAAAAACTTTGTTTGTATTTTCTTGAAATTTAGTTTTATCTTTTTGCCTCGTCATTTTTTAAGTAGATATGCTTTTTAAATTTCAATCTGATCATCATTATATTTAGTTTGATATATTCTTAATTACTCACCTTTTTAAAGATATTTTTTATATATTGAGATGATGTAATTGATTTTATAAATGTTTTATTTTATTATAAACTTTATGTCTCATTAATATAGTATATATTATATTTCTTGACTTTATGATTTAAACATGATTTCTATAAGGTTTGAGTATTAATTTTCAATAAAAGATTTCTTAGACTTTTACCAATTTACCTTGTTTATATTTACAATTGTTCTTATTGTTTTATTTTTCACTATATATTTAATTTGTTATTAGAATTATTTGTTGTTTTATTTTTCACTATATATTTAATTTGTCATTAGAATTATTTGAATGTAAACATGGCCATACATGTACATGAATTGAATAAAAATTAAATGAAGCTCAATCTTTCAATTTATTGTTTCATGTGTTTACGCAAGTTTTTTTTAGTTTGTCAATTGGTCTAAGTAAGGTGGTTGAGATGAAAAATTGTTATCCTCCTCACTTGGGTTCAAATCTTGCTTGTGACATGTTTCACTTTTTGTGAACCAATTGTTGATTGAGGCTTTTTGTGAGCCATGAAGAATATCAAACTTCAACATCGAGTCAATCAAGAGGATAATCAAGGTCAAACCAAACACCTTATTGGGTATTTGGAAAAATTTGAGAAGAATCTAAGATTAAAAAATAACTCTATGTGGGTTGGAGGAGACACTCGGAGTGCATAAAAGATCGTGCAATGATCTATCAATTCCTATGATGGTGGCCCTCGAAGCAGACATAACAATGGTGAATTTTTGTACATGGCAAATTAAGTGCTCTATTCATCTCAAACTTTAGGATATGAGTTTCTTTATAGTTATCTTTATGCAATATTCAATATGAGGAAAGGATGTTTGAGGGAGGGCTTATTTCCTCAACTCTTTTAGCCCGTGTGAGGTATGAATCTAAGAGATTCATCTCAACAAAAGAATGTTTCTTGAAGGCTCTAAGGTGTGAATGACTCTATTGTTGCCATTGGAATTTTGAAATGAAGAGATTTGGGAAGACATTGACAATACACTTGGGATATTCATTGAGACTTTTGAAATAACCAAAGCAAAAATTACACCAAATATGTGTGGGTTTGCATCCTCGTGAACCTTTTGAATTCACTATCGGAATCCACATTGCTAGAGTGCTAGGATAGAATGGACCCAATGATCCAGGTGGATATTGGTGGCCACCCACCTATTCCAACTGGCTCCTTTTGACAGTTTTTTAGTTCAGCACGTTCTTTTGTACTTCTTTGTAATTGTGGGTTCTACACTTATGGGGTTGTCTGAAGCCCTACACATCTTCCATGTGAAGACTAGTGGTCGCCCACCTAATCCAATTGGCTTATTTTGGAATTTTTCATGTCAACACATCTTTTTGTACATCCATGGTCGTTTTGGGGCCCTAAACAATGTTTTTTTGGCTTACCACGATCAAATTGTAGACAAAGTTAGATTTTGATGGCATAATGTGTAGTTCTCGAGAAGACTTTTCCAACGGGCTATCACACGCCTAAAACGGAGGTCGTATGCAAAAGTTACGACCCAGGGAAGTTGAGGTATCAAACTTACCCATCGGGGCCCACATAACTTTTCGTGTTTCATCTCCTAGGTTAGGTTTTTGGATGTCTAGGGTTTTTTCATTCATGAGTAATGTTAAAAGGGCCTTTGGAGTCTCATTGTAATAATTTTGCACAGACGGATGCACATAGCAGCCACATCTCTTCTCAGAGATAGCTACTGCCATTCGAGCAAGTTGTTTTCAGTTCTGCAGTTTTACGTTTTCAACTTATTTCATTTATTCAATAGAATTTATTGTTCATTGGATATCTGTTGTTGTTCTCCATATCTCTGTGTTATTGTATTCTGTTTGTTATTCATTTCATTCCGCTCATAAATTTGGATCAGTGGTATCATAGCGGTCTGCTCTTCATTTATTTTTCTTCATGCATGTCCCCGACAAGATCTGGGTACAAGAAGTTGGGACTCGAACCGGTCGAGCCTTTGCAAGATCAGTCGTGTTGAGCTTGACAAAAACCCATGGGGGACAAAAAGAAAGATGATGGAGCAGGAGATCCTTTTAAAATGTTGCTCAAGGAAACCCTTACGCGACAAAGGAACAAAATGATGGACAACTTTGCACAGATCCTTCGGCAGCTACCCACGGGAGAAGCATCTTCATCAAGCGGTCATGCAACCCCCTTCAAGGTATAGGTAAATTTTGATATTCCATTATTTGAAGGACTGATAGATGCGGATGTCGTAAATAAATGGTTGAATCTGCTCGATGGGTATTTTCTGGTCCACAATTTCTCCGATAGGGAAAAGATTACTTTTGCACTCCTCAAGGTTGTCCCCCATGTTAAGGATTGGTGGGATACTTACTATGAGCAAAGGGCCATAGAGGAATCTGCAATATTTGTGGTCGCCCCCACATGGGATTCCATTAAAGAACAGTACTACCATTTTGGAAGCTACGAGGACCAGTCCACAAGATGGACCACTCTGCGTCAAGAAAGGGACCAAACAGTACCAGATTTCACCAATATTTTCCATACCCTATGCACCAAATTGGGTGTCAAAGACTCTTAGCGACATCTGGTGCTCAAATATCGCGGTTGTTTGCATAATACATTCAAACAGAAATGGATTTTTCGGACATTGCATCATTGGGTACGACTTATAGATATGTTGTCAAGATCGAGCAAAAATTTAAGTAGAAGAGGCGAGAATTTGGATCTGCAAACTCCTCACAGTCGAAGCAGGGCAAATGCGGCCCCAACTCACACAACAAGGGACAGAGCAAAGATGGCCACTTTCAGGACAACCAGTCCAAACCGCAACACAAGAAGGGTAATGAGAAGTCAAAGAAGGACACGAGAAAATGGTGTGAATACCATAAAATCCCTTGGCACAACACCGAAGAATGCCACTCCAAGCAATCACTCAAGGTCGAGCTGAAAGCTTCCGAGACAGAGGTTGATTCTGAATCTGAATCAAATTCAGAAGGAGGAAAGTGGATTATCGATGTTGAAACCAGTGCCACTATCGCTACCACTAAAGTCCATCCAAACAAACCAGAAGAACCAAAGGAAGGGGAATGCCTCTTTCACTCAAAGATGTAGGTAAAGGGGGCTCCACTTCATTTCATTGTCAATAGCGACAGTCAGAAGAACATGATCTCAACAGAGGTCATCAAGCGGCTAGACCTGCTGACGACACCGCACCTGTAGCCCTACACCATCAGTTGGCTTCGCCAAGGAAGAGATCTTTGTGTCAGCCAACAGTATCGTCTGTCCTACGACATCAATCCTTTCAAAACGAGGTATTGTGTGATATTTCTCCCCTTGAAGTTTGTGATGTTCTTTTAGGACAAAAATATTTGTGGAAGTGACATGTTGTGTATGAGTCTAGACCCCGCAGTGTTATTATTACTTTGGGTAGACAATTGTACAGGATACCATAGGTATCACCACCTACCGCTATTTCGTTAATCTCTACTAAGCAATGCAGTAAGGTCATTTCATAGTTTGGGATGTTCGTCTTCTTTGTGATCCATTCTCATAGTAAGCAGAAGGTCGTCGCCACATCTGTGGACTCTACACATAGCCTCTCTTTGTAGCAGAAGCAATTGGACAGGATCGTGGAAGAGTACATAGACATCTTCTCCTCACCCACCGGGGTACCGACACACTACCAAGTCAAGCATCTAATTGATCTAACCCTCGGTGCACCTCTGCTTAATGGACCAGTCTATCATCGCTCGCTGATGGAAAATGACGAAATCAAGCATCAGATCCAAGAGATGCTTCAAAAGGGGCACATCAGCCCCAAATCCTCCCCTTGCGGAAGCCCAATTGTATTGGTGTAAAAGAAAGACGGGACCTGGCGACTCTGCATTGATTACAAAGAATTAAACAAAATCACAGTTTGGAACTGGTACCCAATTCCCATAACTGATGACCTTCTTGACCAACTCAGGGGGGCAAAGTTCTTCAACGAGATTGACCTAAAGTCTGGCTACCACCAAGTTCCCATCGAACCAATTGATGTATGGAAGACGACTTTCAAATCTAAAGAAGGTCTCTTCAAATGGTTGGTCATGCCCTTTGGCTTAACAAATGCACCAGCCACTTTCATGAGGTTGATGGATGATGTATTGAGACCCTTCACCAACTCTTTTGTGGTGGTATATCTGGATGACATCCTCATCTTCAACAAAACTTGGGAGGAGCACATGCAGCATATTCAGCAAGTTTTGAGCACTCAGCGGCAGCACAAGCTATATTCCAACTTGGAAAAATGTTCATTTGGCATGAACAGGGTCCAATACTTGGGCTACATTGTTGATGAGCATGGGGTACATGTTGATCTAGCTAAGATCCAAGTCATCCGTGACTAGCCAGCCCCGACCACACTAACTGAGCTTCGAAGCTTCTTGGGACTAGCCAACTTCTATCGATGGTTAGTGTTGGGATTCTCCCATATTGCATGGGCCCTCAGCCAAGTGACCAAGGGCATTGGCAGGGCAAAATTCGTGTGTGGGAAGGAACAACAATGAGCATTTGATGATCTAAAGCATCACTTGTGCTCAGCTCCAGTACTCTCCTTACCCGATCTGCAACAATTGTTCGAGCATGAGACTGATGCATTTGACTATGTTGTAGACACAATTCTCACTCAACACGGTCATCCGATAGCATACCATAGTGAGACACTCTCATATACTATTCGGAAATACCCCACCTATGACAAGGAAATGTATTCCATTGCACAAGCCTATCGTCAATGGAAACATTACATTATGGGAAAGGAGACAATCATCCACATTGATCAAAAGCCCCTGCAGTTCATACAGACATAAGGATAGTTGTAGAACGATCGCCATCAGAAGTGGTCCACCTACCTGCAGTAGTTCCATCTCAACATCAAGTATAAGATAGGGAGCACAATTCGTGTCATTGACTGCCTTAGTCGACCTCTCATGGTTGCACTCACCACCATGCTCCATTCATGTGGTCATGTGATCCAGGTGGATATCGGTGGCCACCCACCGTTTCCGACTGGCTCAAAACAGTTTTCTGGTAATTTTGGCAATTTACTATTTTTAGCAGTTTTTAACTTTCGGGGCCATTTTGAGGGCCCAAATGAAGGTTTTTTGAGATAAAGGTTCTCAATGATATCTAAAGGCATGATTGAGCCCCTAAAATGAATCTCCTCGACAATACCTTTCCAACGAGCTATCACATGCCTAAAACGGAGATCGTATGCGAAAGTTACGACCCCGGGAAGTTGATGTACTCACTTACCCAAACGAGGCCCACATGACTTTTGTCGCCTCATCTCCTAGGGTTAGGTTTTTGGATGTCTACGGTTTTTGGCATTCCTGTTTATTGTAAAAAGGCCTTCAGAGCCTCATTGTAACCATCTTCTTGCGAATGCGAGTAGCCGTCACATCTCTTCTCAGAGATAAGCTGCCACCATTCTAGCGAGTCTTTCACTCTGTATTTTTACAGTCTTTGTACATTTCTTTCATTAATAGAAATCATGTATTATTGTATATCTGTGTTTATGGTTGCATCTCTGATACATTTATGTTATCTTATTTAATATCTGCGATATCTCTGTGCATTTCTTTATTATATCTCTGCTCGCATTTCGTGCCAAAAATAATCTGGATCAACATGAGGCATCTGAGTGGCCCCAACTTTATGAGCAAGATCCAGACTTCGCCAAAACCTATCAGCTATTGGGTACAAGTGAAAATGTCACTGATTTTCACATTCAGGACAGACTATTATGCCATCTGGGCCATCTTTGTGTTCATGCAAGCGAGCGTGCAAAGCTAATTTGGGAGGTTCGCTACAGTTGGATGGCAGGACATTTTGGTGTGGAGAAAACTATGGTCGTTCTATAGAACATTTTTATTGGCCAAAACTTCGACAGGACGTTAGCAAGTATATCATATTTTCCACTGCTTGTGCCATTGCCAATCCAACCACAAAAAAGCAAGGCTTATACACCTCTCTTCCTACTCCCGAGAAGCCTTGGGAATCCATCTCGATGGATTACATGTATGGTCTTCCATCCACCAATCAAGGCAATGATTGTGTATTTGTGGTAGTTGATCAGTTTTCAAAGATGGCCATCCTCACAGCCTGCAAGAAGAGCATCACAGTGGCAAATATTGCCAAGCTCTTCTTTAAATAAGTGTGGGTCCATTTTTGGATACCACAGACCATCATCTCTGATCGGGACAACATGTTCCTCAGCACATTTTGGTTGAGTCTCTGGTCACTATTAGACACCAAGCTCACTAAATCCACTACTTTCCACCCCCAAACTGACAGCCAGGCATAGGTCGTCAATCGGACGATTGTGCACATCCTACACATGTACAACTCTAAACATCTTTGTACATGGGATGAGAGTCTTCCCTATGTTCATCACATCTACAATAGAGCTCTCCATAGATCCATCGACCATAGTCCATTTCAGGTGGGGTTGGGATTCCAACCCTTGGGTCCCATTGATGTTGCACTACGTCTTGCAACCACATAAGCAGAATTTTCCCATGTTCAGTATGAGGCCGACAAAGCACCAGATTCATTGAGTTGATTCAGCACATCTGCCAACAAGTCTAGGAGATTTTATAGAAAGCCAATGCTAAGTACAAGCAGTGACATGATCAATATAGGGTACCGCACCAGTTTCTGGTGGGAGACAAGGTTTGGTTACATTTGCAGAAAGAGTGCCTTACAGGGGCCCATCGGAAGCTCCGCCCACTTCGCTATGGGCCTTACACTATCACCAAGGTTGTGGGTAGCAATGATTTTGAGCTCAACGCTCCACCCTTCCTTGACTTACACCCAGTGTTCAATGTGGACCTCCTTCGGCCATATTTTCCACCATTATTGGACATCTCAGAGGTCACAGAACAACTAACACCAATAGAGCTCAACCCTGACTGCATGGAACATGCATCCACTTATCATATAGTGGGCACACAGGTCAAGGGCAATCACCAGCAAAGGATCCAGTTTTATCAGATTGTCAAGGCAGGGAAGCTCCTACACCAAGGAAAGTGGCTCACCTGGGGCCAAATTCAGCAGAATGTTCCTCGTCTAATGGGGGAACTCAACGCAATGGAGACCATTGCTTCCTAAGGGGGGAGGACTGATCCAGGTGGATATTGGTGGCCACCCACCTATTCCAACTGACTCCTCTTGACAATTTTTTAGTTCAACATGTTCTTCTGTACTTCTTTGTAATTGTGGGTTGTACACTTCTAGGTTTTTCTGAAGCCCTACACATCTTCCAGGTGGAGACTAGCGGCCGCCCACCTAATCCAACTAGCTTATTTTGGAAGTTTTCATGTCAGGGCAACCTTTTGTACTTCCAGAGCTGTTTTGGGGCCCTAAACAGTGTTTTTTTTGCTTGCCATAGTCAGAGTTTGACGTCATAATGTGTAGTTCGCAAGAAGACCTTTCCAACGGGCTATCACGTACCTAAACGGAGGTCGTATGCAAAAGTTGCGACCCCAGGAAGTTGAGGTACCAGCTTACCCATCAGGGCCCACATAACTTTTGGTGTTTCATCTCCTAGGGTTAGATTTTTGGATGTCTAGGGTTTTGGCATTCATGAGTAATGTTGAAAGGGCCTTTGGAGCATTGTTATAATCATTATGCTCAGACGGATGCCCGTAGCAGCCACATCTCTTCTCAGAGATAGCTACCACCATTCGAGCAAGTTGTTTTCAGTTCTGTAGTTTTACAGTTTCATCCTATTTCATTTATTCAATAGAAGTTATTGTTCACTAGATATCTGTTGTTGTTGTTCTCCATATCTATGTGTTATTATATTCAGTATGTTATTCATTTCGTTATGCTCATAAATCTGGATCACCCAAACTATAGATTATAAGCATATTCATTTTTATTGCAAAACATAGCATGAACATAAGCACTTAATGAGAGATTGTTTGATGAAGCAACATGCAACTCAAAAATATAAGATGGAGCTTAGAGAGTCTAAAAATATGTTAGGGTTAAGGTTATTTTGGATTCGACTTCTCCCTCGACCTAAAACCAAAGGCCTCCAAGGAAAAGGGCCTTACTCTATGGCATTGTCCTTTAAATATGTGGTGGCGAGGGCTTGTCCCACTAACCTCCACCAGCCTAATCATAACCAGGCCAAGATAAGCTAATATAAGAGAAATCGAAGGGAGGATGCATGGTGAAAACCTTTGAAAACCCATGTTATAAGTAACCTCCATCTGTTTCAACAACTACATTCGGTATATAAAGGATCATGATGTAATAGGTGGATTTATGGGCATTTGGCCCTTTAAAAGGGCCCTCCTCTAGCGGATAAAGACATGTTGGAAGCCCAAGGGCTTAGTCGAACTCAAGTTGGGATCCAAAGGCTTCACACAGAAGACAAAGAAAGAGTGTTTGAAAGTAGTCGATACTTCTTCACTCTGCATGAATACATCTTCACTACTCAACAAAAATATTTAGTCCAAAAACAAAGGACTACATGTAAGCTCCAAATTGGATCTGCATGTATATGCTACCCCGATAATTATGGGATGAAGAGACAATGGTAGGTATAGGCAACACACTGGGGCTTATTTCAAAACCTCAAAGGCCATCGAAGTAAATAAATATGCATCATATCTTTGCATCTGCATTTATATGGATGGGATTTGTAGCACACAAAAGGAAGATGGGAAGGTGGGGGTGTGTTGCGCTATCATTTTGTGTTGTTGGAATGCTTATTTTATGAATCTCAATTTCCTTTGTTTTTGTGTTCCTTGCTTTGATTCAAAGAAATCAAGGGACTAAGACTAAAGAATCAACAATGCCATTTGCAAATGGTTTTGACTTATCTTTAGATGAAATTCATTGTTCTTCTTAATAGGTTACAAAAATGGGAAAACACCCTTATTTCCTTTTCTTGGTTTGGTCAAAGGATGATGAAGTTTGGTTAAAGGGTGTTGTTAAAAATATGTAATTAGTAGTGGTCCACAATTATTTAAAAATGTAAAGGGAAAACAATCTTGCATGTATTAGAATGCAAAATTAGGTCATACTTAAAATGGCAATTTGAGTTGTGGTGAAGAAATTAAATTAGCTCTTTTGTCATCAACTTTATTCTCCTTGATTCATCACCATAACACTTAGTTTGATATGGGAAAATACTTGGTTATCAAATTTTCTTAGAATTGTGTAATATTGTAGCAAACTTCCCTTGAGTTCATAGAATCCAATGATATAGAAAGTTAGAGTTCCCACCAATCTAGAACTCTGACCAAATTTTTGACAACGTGGGTCAATTAAGAAATGGAGAGAATCTCTAAGGGCATTGTTCCACCATGCAAAAACCTTAGATCATGGTAAAGCTCTACTCATGGTTGAAATATCTTTTGGATCCTTATCGGATTTGTGACTATAAAGTGGGTTTGTTTGCTACAAGATTAGCTTACTCGACCTTTCTCTAGATCATTTTGATATAGTGAGATTATGCAATTGCTTTTGTCAACTTTTTTGGTATTTGTAAATGTTTTTGTTTGTTGTGGGGGGTTATCAACCTTCTATAACGTTAACATAGTATATTATATTGTCTTGGCCTTGTCACCTAGATATGTGCTTCACAAGGTTTGAGTATTAATTCCCAATTAGAGACTTTGTGGCTTTCCCCAATTTATCTTACCTGTGTTGACAATTGTTCTTACCACCCTATCTTTCATTGTGTACATAACATTTTACTAGAACAACAACTTGAAAATAAACATAGTCATACATTTACACTAAATGAAAAAAAATAAAAAAAATGAAGTGCAATATTTCAACTTATTGTTTCCTATGTTTATCCAAGTTATTTTGGCTAATAAGATCAAAGATAGATAAGCAAAATTAAAGTTTGGTATTCTACCTATATAGTGCCCAGATTGTCATTGAATCACAACCAAGCTCATTCCCAAATTTATGTCTTCGCAAAATCCAAACGAAATCGACCAGAGAACAACCCCGGGCAAGTTGCAGGGTTGCGCTAGAACCCATAGTATGGTATTTCTAAAATCTTCTCCACTGTGGAGATTATCGTAGCCTTCAAGAAGACAAGTACCTTCGCTTGTTGTTGGTGACATTTGCGTATCCGTTTGAATTGACTTTTGCATATCCATCATTGTGAGCATCGTTGGTTTGTTTCGTATGCCACAAACATCAAATTGCACTGTCCTTGTTCTCTTTCTTGCTCTCTTGCCCTTGGTTCTTGCCCATTGTTCCTACCTTGGAATGGTTTTCCCACCTCCTATTTGAAAGGTTTGTTCTCGTTGCCACCTTTTTCTATTTGGTATTTAAAAATTATTATTGTTAGTATTATTAAAAATCATTCCAAGATGCATACAGGTTGGGAACATGTGACTTATTTAAAATGTAACAATGCACACTAACACACTAAATTATGTTATGACCCATGGGGGGAGGGGGGGGCATATATGGGTTTAAATGTATATGATATGACCCCAAGGGGGGGTATATATGGGGCTAAATGTACTTGTAATGTGTAAGTGTTTATGTAATAAGGTCGGCCTAATAGTAAAAGGGCCTCATGTGTAGTGTGTGAATAGGTATATATAGAGATTGTGTATTCATTATTGAATGGGAATGTATGAATGTTATGGCCCAAATGCTTAAGATATCGTAATAAACTAAAAGTACACACCATGTACAATAATGTGAGTGTGGACACAACTTCAATATAGATAAGAGAGATGAGTTACATAATAAGTCCCTAAATAATAGGAGAACATCTTCCAAATATCGAATCACATTCATTCATCCCCACTCACATGTCCTCAATAATGAATACATGATCTATGTATATACCTACTCATGCACTACACACGAGGCCCCTTTATTATTAGGCCAACCATATTACATATGTATTTACACATTATATGTACATTTAGCCCTATCTATGTTCCCCTTAGGGTCATATCATATACATTTAACCCCATATAACCCCCCCCCCAGGTCATAACAAATTAAATGATATTCAAGGAAGTACCTAATGAATACTTTTGCAATATGAGGCACAACTATGGCAAGTGAACCAATGTTCTGCATATGTCACAATATCTGGTCGATGATCTCTTTGGAAAGAAACCTATTGGACGCTTGGGTGCAACCCCCCCCCCCCAAGAGCAGGGCACTCGTTTGCTAGGTGTCCCTCTGTCTTACATTGTGTTGTTTGTTGGTTGTGGAGTGTATGGATATGTGTGTGTGTCTTGTTGATTGTGTAGTACATTGTTTCCATTGCTCATTTTCATACATATTATGCAATGCCCTACCTACCCTAGCCAGGAAAGGGTTGACCATTTTTCTTGCAAGTAATACTTTAAGGGAGGAAGGCCACTCACCTAAGACATGAATCAGTGTGTCTCACTTATACCCAACCTCCCCCCTCCCCATCTATAGTAGAGAGGGGAAGGTAGGTCTTTGACCGATAGGTAGAACCCCATCCTGGGTCATTTATGTACCAACTCCCTTATTTAACATGATTAAAAGGAATAAGGAGAAGGTTCAGTCTACCCTTATCCATATATGGTTTTCCTTAATGGACTTTGATAATCCAAAGATTAAATTTAATTCCATGTAGCATATAGAAGGGTTGGCCAATCCTCTTCAATTACATCCTTTTTGAGGTACCAAGCATCTATCAGTTCCTTATTTAACATGACTCAAAAGAGAAAGGATCATAAGGGTTAAATAAATCTTCTCCATCTATGGTTTCCCTTAATGGACTTCGATTTTTCATAAATTAAGTTGGATTCCACAGAGCATAGAGAAGGGTCAACCAACTCTTATCCATTTACATACATAGTTTTTGTCATGATAGTCACCTACAAATTATCTTATTTAACATGATTAAAATAAATAGTGGAAGGGTTTGTCGATCCTTCTCGCTCAATGGTTTCCTTTAATCTACTTTTATATTCTTCATAGATGCCCTCATCACAAGTAGCATAGAGTTTCATACTTAATATTCCAATTAATCAATATAATGTTATGCATATCTATACTTGCGACCATCCAAAGAATTCCTAGCTGACATTTCTCCATTTACATTTTCATTTGACAACTTTTGTTAATCAAGTGGTTCATCTGGATAATTAGTCAAACTTGAAAACAAGGTGGAGATCGGACGCATCTCTCTACGACTAAGGTTTTCCCTAGTTTTCTCCCTCAACCCTACTAGCAATTATATTCATGTTGGATAATTTTGAGGAAGAATCGACAATGAATCTAGCTCTGGATCTATTGTCAATTGCGAACAATATATGGAATCGTTGAACATGCATGTTGTATTGTCGATCTACCTTCTAGTTTGAGTCCTCATTCATCTGTTGCGGGGGAGTCCTCTGGTCACGCGTGTAGATTGGAGTTGGTTGGTGGTTTCCATCCCTTTGACTACCATCATCATTTATGTTGGAATATACCCATGTGGGAGGGACAAAATCACCATGGATGCATTTGTTAACCATGAGGAGGAAGCTTACACTTCTCTACTATGATCTTATGGTGGATGAAAATGCCCATAGAAGAATAGATTTGTGAAAAGAGCTAAAGTCATCCCCAAGATGGATATCCCTCCAAAGATAAAGAAAAAAATCCATAATGTTGCATGAGGAAGCTCTTATCTCCAAGTTTATTGGTCTCTAGCCTAGCCCTCAAGAAGTCTAGTTATGAATCTCAGAGCACTGGGATATTGTTCCACGCCACATCTTAATTTATTATCGGGGTAGGGGTTTTTACTTGCTTTTATTTCACAACAAGGAAGAGAGGGATTATATCTTTATATCGGGTCCTTACTCCACGGGTTCCAAGGGATTATTCCTTACCCACTAGACCCTGGATTTTGATCCAAAGATGGAAATTACAACTGCTAATGTATGGGTGAGGTTGTTGCACCTCCTCACCATTTTATGGGATGAAGCTTCTCTCAAATCTATAGGAGACAATCTAGGTCGCTATATAGAACGAGTTCAACCTAAAAGGATATTTACTTGTGTGTTAGAATTCGTGCATAAATGGATCTAGAAAAGGGTATGTCGGAGGCTATTCAACTCAATATGAAGGTTTGGAGCCATACTCAAACCCTTGATTATGAGAATATTCCTTTCAGGTGTAGTTCATGCCATGAATATGATCACTTCACAAAAAGATGCCCAAAAACCCAAGGTATTTAGATTCATTCAAAGAAGAACCTTGTTTCCCATAACAAAAATGATCATGAATAATTTAAACATGTATCTATAAGGCACAAGAAGCAACAACCCAAGGATATAAACCTGAAAAACATACCTTAGGCAAGGGTGTCAATCCCCTCCAACAATATATTTGACGTGCATGACCAGTAAGACGAGGAAGATGAAATGGTATAAACAGATAAAAGTGGTCTACCAGATCAAGAGGAACCTAATAGATCTGAATCCCATGAGGAGCAAGAGTAAGTGGAAGAGGAAATTCCAAATATTCAATGAATCTCTTCATCCAAAAAACCAAAGATCTCAGTTTCAAGCACCATGGATGTGTCTACATTTGGGATTTCGGCTTCCCCCCAAAATAAGACTCTAGAATCAATTGAGGGGGAATCAAAAGAATAAAAAGAAGAAAGGGAAGTGAACAACTCCGACTCCCCTTCCTTTGTAGAGGTACTGAAAAAATACTTGCTTCCTTCTCCCCCACTAACAAGGGGGGGGAAATCAAATCGAGAAAGAAGAGATAAAGAAGAGGAGTTAAAAATAATGTTGGGAAGTCAACGAACTCTAGATGTTATCTTGATTGGTAGATGAAGAAATCAACATAAAAGATCATTATGTTTAATCATGTTTTGTAAATGCATATGCATTTTGAATGTTCTCTATAGGTAGTATACTAGAAATATTAGTATTTTTGTAGCAATAGTAAGATAAAAAAGATAGAAAAGACTTGCATTTGTAGTAGAAAATGGGAAAATTTTGAAGATGGCACTGACATGTTTTTTTTGTTTTTTTGTTTTTATTAATTTTTTTTTTTCTGAAACAACATATCAACTTTCTCTATAACTGATTATCATTTTTGGCCATTTTTGATATAAATATTACCCAATCTCAGTTAAAAAATAAAATCAAGTGGTTCATTTGCATACCCAATCTCCTTTCACCGCATCTAAACAAGAATAGATTTATGTTCATGAAGTGCATATCGAGGAAGAACTAAAAAGGTTTAGTCCAATATTATGTATGTCATTTCAAGGCTTGGCCAATTAAAAATCTTTATATATGCACAAGATTGTTTTGTCTAGCCATTGTTATTGATGATGTGGTGCATTAAGGGTGAGAAACATGGTGAAAGTGTGGATTGTATTTGAGTTTAGACTAAGCAAGGGAAAACATGGGGAGGAGGGAGAGAAGTGCTCACCTTATAAATCGTCATATAAGGAAGCATTAACATGATTAAGTGGATCCTCCACTATGATGGGCCAATGGGGAGGAGAATTAAGTGTCAAATTGAACACCCTATAAGGTATTTGAAGAAAGTTGACAAGAATCCAACATTGAAAATTACCTCAATGTAGATCAAAGGAGACACTCAAAGCATTAAGGATCATGCAATGATTTACCAATTCCTGGGATGGTGGCCCTTATAGCAAACATTGTGTTGGTGTATTTTTGTAAGTGGTAGGTTGAGACCTCCATTTAGCCCAAACTACGGGCCAAGGGTTTCTATATAATCATCTTTAAGCAATATTGAAGATCGTGAAAGAATGTTTGAGGGAGGGATTGTTTCACCAACTTTTCTAGCCCATGTGAGGTATGAATCTAAAACATTTGTCCCAACTAAGGAAGATTTATCAAAGACTCCAAGGTGGAAATGACTGTATTTGTTGCCATTGGAATTTTGGAACGAGGAGATTCAAGAAGATGTTCATAATACAATTGGGATATTCATTAAGGCTTTTGAAATAAC
Organism: Picea engelmannii; assembly: GCA_009831015.1. Lineage (NCBI taxonomy): Eukaryota > Viridiplantae > Streptophyta > Pinopsida > Pinales > Pinaceae > Picea > Picea engelmannii. The sequence continues at coordinate 375,150 of ML776906.1, read as the reverse complement.
TAAAGCAAAATTTACACCAAATATGCCTAGCTCTACTTCCTCATGAACCTTTTGAATTCATTGCCAAAATTCAAATTATTGGAGTGTTAAGATAGAATGGACCCAAACCATAAATTATAAGTGTAGTATATTTTGTCACAGAACATGATCATAGGAACATAAGAACCCAATGAGAGATTGTTTGATGAACCAACAACCAACTCGAGATGATAAGATGGAGCTTGGAGAGTAAAAAAATATGTTAGGTTAGGTTTCTTTCAGATTCAACTCTCCCCTCATCTCGAAACCAATGGTCTCCTCAGAAGGGGGAGGGCCCCTCTATATGATTCCTTCCTCTATGCCACCTTCCTTCGAATATTTGGTAACAAGGGCTTGTCTTTGGACAAAGTTGACAAGAATCCAACATTGAAAATTACCTCATTGTAGGTCAAAGGAGATACTTGAAGCATAAAGGATCATGCAATGATTTGCCAATTCCTAGGATGGTGGCCCTTGTAGCAAACATTGCGTTGGTGTATTTTTGTGAGTGGTAGGTTGAGACCTCCATTTATCTCAAACTATGGGCTAATGGTTCATGTATAATCATCTTAATGCAATATTGAAGATCAAGAAATAATGATTGAGGGAGGGCTTATTTCATCAACTTTTCTAGCCCATATGAGGTATGAATCTAAGACATTTATCCCAACTAAGGAAGATTTCTTAAAGGCTCCAAGGTGGAAAAGTCTCTATTTGTTGCCATTGGAATTTTGAAATGAGGAGATTCAAGGAGATGTTCATAACACACTCGGGGTATTCATTAATGATTTTGAAATAACTTAAGCAAAATTTACACCAAATATGTGTGGCTCTACTTCCTCGCATACCTTTTGAATTCATTGTCAAAATTCAAATTATTGGAGTGCTAGGATAGAATGGACCCAGACCATAAATTACAAGCATGTTATATTTTTTCACAGAACATGATCATAGGAACATAAGCACCCAATGAGAGATTGTTTGATGAACCAACAACCAACTTGAGAAGATAAGATGGAACTTGGAGAGTCAAAAAATATGTTAGGTTAGGTTTCTTTCAAATTCAACTCCTCCCTCATCTCGAAACCAATGGTCTCCTTGGAAGGGGGAGGGCCTGCCTATATGATTTCATCCTCCATGCCACCTTCCTTCGAAGATTTGGTAACAAGGGCTTGTCTTGCTCACCTACACTAGCCCCAATCACAACCAAGCCAAGAGAAGTTAATATGAGAAAAATGGAAGGGAGGATACATGGAGAAAACAAGTGTAAACCCACGTTATAAGTTTTATCCATGTGTATTAGCAACTACATCCAAGATCATGTTGTGATAGACAATGTTTTGGGCATCTCGCCCTCTAAGAGGGCCCTCATCCAGTGGATAAAGACTCATTATAATCCCAAGGGCTCGATTAAACTCAAACTAGGATCAAAATACTTCTTTAAGACAATACTGACAAGCATAGAATATAGAAAAAGAGTATTCAAAAGAAAACCATACTTCTTCAACTCTAGAAGACTGCATCTTCACTATCAAACAAAAAATATTTAGTTTCAAAAAGGAGGACTACATCCAAGTTGGGATCTAGATCCACATGCATTCACTATCCCCATAATTTTAGGATGAAAAGACAATGGAAAGTGTAGGCACTACATTGGCAGCCTATGTCAAAACCTCGGAGGTTACCAAAGCAAGTAAATATACATCCCATGCTTGGATATACATTTATATGAATGTTTATGGGGCTCTTCTAGACCCTATCCAACACGTCAACTATCAATATATTGGCTAGATCTAAACTTTAGACTATGAACATATAATGTTTAGATGTTAGAAGTGCCATGAGGTTCCAAGGACTACCCCCTTAATACTACCAAAACCAAAGAAAATATAACAGAAGATATGGATGAAGAAGGGTTTCAAAAACCTTGAGGAAAACACAAAACCAACAAGAAATTGGCACAAACCCATACTATGGTGCCTACTCAAAGAAAAAACAACTTTGTTAACCTACAAGTAGATTCAGAAAGCAGGCTAGTTAAATCCCAAGCCCAACAGTGGAAAAACTAACCCAACGCCAAGCCATTTCTACAATGATCAATGAGACATACCCAAATGCAACACACTTGGAACTTGTCCATGGAGACTCTATAAGAAAACGAAGAAAAACAAAGGATCCAACCCATGTACAAGAACCATCAATTCATATAAAACAATAATATGAATAACACATGGAAGGAGATAGAGATTCTATGGTGACTCGGGCAAAGATCCAGATGAAATGCAAGAGGACAAGAGATAACTTAAGCATCTCTATTAGCTATCACAACACAATATTTTCAAGAATACTTGGATAGACTACCACCAAAACAACTAGTGTAGCTTCATAGGGAGACAGTGAAAGGAAAAACCAAAATTAGGGGCCCTATTACTAACACAGGACAACCACATGGCCTTGGCATCACGACAAGTTCACTCAAGGCCACAATAGTAGATTAAATAAAACAAGTAGAAAAAACATAAAATAGAAGATACAAGAAGAAGGCATTATGCTCATTAACTCAATTAAATATAAGCCTCTCTCAAAGAAATTTATCCTCCACCCAAAACAAGTTTAGATGCAGATCATCTCTTGAAACACTCAAGGCCTGAATGGGAAAGGAAAACAACGACTAATTATAAATTAAATACTTCAATACCAATTGGATATCATGCTCCTATAAGAGATGAAATGCAACAACGAAGTGATGCAAGAAATAGAATATAAAACATGGAAACACTACAACGCACTAGAAATCCACTCGAAGGTCAAATTTGTAGGAATGGCCATGTTGTGAAATGTCACAAAAAACACCACGAAAAAAACAACTATAACGGGGCACTTCATCATAGATCGATTTCCAAAAATAGGTTCCAAGTAACAATATGCCATCACCAATGTCTATAGTCCCCCAATATTGCTTCTAAATAAATCCTTCATTAACTCCCTATGGATCTTAGGTGAGACTACGTAAGAAGAATAATGGATTTTAACCTAATAACATCCCTCCAAGAAAATAAGGGCAACACTAGAAAACTGGAGGATGGAAACCATTTCTTCAAACATACCAACAAAGATCTACAACCAATGTACATACTAGCAACCAATGGTCATCACACGCAAAATTACAATCGTAGGAGCTCACATCAAGTGGTGGTCTGGTTGACATGTTTATGCTCTCATAAGCATTTTGGAGCAAAGGTTAGAATGTGGTAGCAAATATCTTACCTAGGGAAAGGTTAGACCACTAACCCATCTCACTCTAATGGGATAACAAAGGATCCTCCAAATCAACCCCAATTCATTTTGATAAATTCTAGCTTTCACATCCGTACATGTAGCACAAAATAGAAGAATGGTGAGAAGATGACTAGAACATCTGAGGCACAAAAATGTATGTTCTCTAGCAAAAGTTTGAAAACCTCAAATCTAAACTCAAACACTAGAACAAAGAAGAATTTAGTAATGTTTTTATAGACAAATGGCATCTAGAACATAGCATGGGAACCCTTTAGAAGGATATCATGGACAAGGGCATGATAGATTATCTTCGCCTACATGAAATAAAGCTACAAAAAATCATTGATGTTAGAAATAAATAGGAAGAGTGTCTATGGAGGCAAAAGTCCAGGGCAAGATGGGTGAAGACCATGGAAAAAAACACGTGTTTCTTCCATCACACCGCTATGGTCAGAAGAAACCACGATAAAATCTTCTTCCTCAAGGATGAGGAGGGTAACAAGTTAGAGGAGCATAATGACATAGAAAGAGAACTTCAAAATCACTCCAATAATATTCTCTCTTAACCCATTGAAAATAGAATCCAAGTAATTGAGGACATTACTAGTCATATACACAACCTTGTTTCTAGTGAGCAGAACACATTCCTCGTGAATCAAATTTCCCATACTAAAGTTGGAGCACTAGTTAAGGAAATGGCTACAAGTAAGGCCCTTGGCCTAGATGACTTTATTGTTGACTTTTTTCAAGTATGCTGGAAAACCATAGGTAAGGAGGTGTGTGAAGTGGTGGAGGACTTGAGAATATCTAGAGGACTCCTCAAAGCTCTTAATACCACATTATTGAAACTTGTCCCCAAAGAAGGTGAAGCCTCCTCGACCCTCAAATTTAGACCCATCTCTCTCTACGACATCATCGACAAAATCATCACCAATGTTATCTCCAATCGCCTAAAATCCATCATGACCAATATCATCTCTTAAGAGCATGGAGGATATATTTAAGGTAGAAAAATTGTGGATGAAATAAGTGTGGTGCATGAGAGCATGCACTCTCTCAAAACCAACAAGCACCCATGTATGACAATTAAATTAGATATGTCAAAAACTTTAATTAACATACTCAATTAGACCTTCATGGAAAAAATGCTTGTTCCTTTTGGGTTATCTATTGCATGGATCAACTAGATCAAGAACTTGGCTTATGTAACTTTCTTCTCTATCATTTGTAATGGAGTGTTGTCCACCCCCTTCAACCCCTTGACAAAGATTCTCTAGGGTGATCCTCTCACCCCCTTCCTTATTATCCTTATGGTGGAAGGGATAAGTTGTAGCATCAAAGTAACCATCAATCGAGGCTCTCTTAAAGGTCTAAATCTCTCCCATAATGGAGAGGTTGTCTCTCACTTGAAATTCATTGATGACACCATGCTCATAGGATCCAACATATCTAAAACATCCAAAGAGATTAAGTCCATTCTAAAATTCCTTTGGGGACAAATCAACAAGGGAAAATTCCAAGTTTTTTTTAGCACTAGCTTAAACATCCAAACCAACATCCTTACAATTTGGGCTTCTAGTGTGGTTCCCTCCCCTCCAAATACTTAGGGATTCCACTCCTATAAAATGTTAGTCGTAACCTTTCTTGGGAATGATGCTTATAGAAATTTGAACATATGGACTTTTCAATACTTATCTCTTCCTGGTTGAACCATGCCCATCAAATCTATGCATCAATCCATGCCTCTGTATCTATTCTTTGTAATGGAAACCCCATCCAAAATCATAAAGGCCATCAAGGATCTACAAATATCCTTCATTCAAGTAGGACCAAAGAGGGAGAATAAATGGGCATTGTTTTCTTGCATTAAGGTATGTGTTGACAAAAAACCTTGTAGGGTCAAGTATTGTAGATCTTCAAATAATGAATAGGGACCATGAAGAAAATTTTGGTGGAGGTGGCTCAAAAGTGATATCACCCTACAGGGAAGATACAAGAGTGAGAAGTATACCAAAAAAATTGAAGAGGATGTCCTGGTCAAAATGGAAAATATTTGTGGATGGTATCTCGTTTGGAGAAACAATTAGAATAATATAGATCTTGTGCAACATCCAAAATTATAGGAAGTCAATGAGGGAATCTCCACTCTATTATGGAATGACTCATGGCAACAACACCACATAATAAGGGATGGAAATACTCTCTATCTAAAATATCTTTCCTTTAGTGCAACAAACTATCACCTCATCGATACTACTAGACCAATGATCCAAACACATAAGAAGGACATTTGAACCCTCTTTGGCGAGTTTGGAAACCCAGAGAGATGTGAGAAAATGGAATTTTAGAGGAAAACAAAGCCAAAATTTGGGAGATCATGTAGAACAAGAAAATTTTCTTCCATGATGAAAAATACATTCTCTGTCAGGGACTCTCAAGGATGTGCATCATACATAGTTAAAGAAGCATAGTATTTAGCCATCAATGACCACACACCTAAAACTTTGGAGCAATATTGGGCATCCATCCATATGGTAAAAAAATGCCACCTTTCTCTAGATACAATGCACATGAAAGTACTCACCCGAGACAAGTTGACATGTAGAGGATTTGAAGGGAATTTTATTTGTCACATGAAGAACAAGAAGAAGTAGATATAACATAACACAACAAACTTTTGACAATTAGATCAGAATAAGAAGGATATCCTAGCAACCTTAAAGGATTGGAGAAAAGACTCCTTGCTTGATTGATCATCAACATAATCTGGATTCTTTTAGTAGGCTTCATTTGGTGGACAACCTGGAAGGAACGCAACCAACAAATCTTTTGCTCAAAAAAGGGAGATTAAACATCCCTATCTTGTTAGAGAAAGTAACCTCATGGAGACCATTCAAGCCATAGAATGGAAAGAAGAAGATAAAAAATGCTCAAAAAAAAAGAATCCGTGTTGCCTACATAATAGATTTAGGTCTTGCATTCGTTGAAGAAGCCTTGAACACTCCCAAATGATCCTCATGTTGGGTATATGTTATATTCTTTGCATGATTAGACCTAGTGTTGGTTGTGGGGTCACAAGGGTGTTGGTTGTGGAACCTAATTATATTTTTGTTTCATATGCAGGTATGCCTACCCCCCTTCTGTTAGGGGTTCAAGGGTTGCCCCCTATATGAAGGGGGTCTGGGGGGCTCTACCCACTCGACTAGAGGGTCAGTGGGTCCCTGAGGAAAATTTTGGTAAAATTGCCTTGTAAAATATTGTAATTTTGTAGTCAATCTGGACCGTTCATTGTAAGGTTGCAGATCTGACAATAGAAGTTATGTTAGGGTTTTTTCCCAAGAAGGATACTCTCTTTTTGTATGAGGGCAATGTTTTGTGAAAATGTATGATGAATAGAAGAGTTTTGGCTCTAAACAAGTTTATGGTTTTCCCTGTTTGGGTTTCCAAGGTAAAATATCTATGTAATGATGATGATGATAATGATGATTAACGTCCACTAAGATCGAATTGGTCTATCGGACCTTAAGAGGGTAACTAATTACTTGTGATTTTTTAGAATTTTGTTTATGTGCTCGAAAAGAATTAAGAGAAGCTTTCCAAGATCACCATACTTTTGTTGAGTTAAGAGGTTAGGAAGGTTGGTAGTGTGATAAATATTTCGAAAATGAGATCTAATATGGGTATAGGCTAGACAATCTAAGAGAAAGTGTTTTTCATCTTCAACCTTCTTAGTGTCACAAAGATGACACACTCTTTCATCCCATGGCATTTTAGGAATTGACCAACGCCCAGTTTCACTATGGAGCTTGTGAGAATTTGTTCTTATCTTAGCAATGCTTATTTTTTTCTTTACACTTGGCAAAATAGATAGATAATTTTGATCTTCTAGATTAGGCTTGATTACATCTTTATAATACTTTAATTTTCTTTTTTCCTCTAACTCCTTATCACACCACATTTTTTCCTTAAATTTTGATTTGACTTTTTTTTGAATAGTATCTTTATTTTGCAAAATGGTTTCTTCCATGATTCCCCAATAGTTTAGCCAAGACCGTGCGTCTTTATGCCATCCTCACTTGAGTCAATGGTGGTTATGACTTGATTTTGAAGCAATTTTAGGTAGCTTCTCATCTTCCATGTTGTTTAACTTGTTCTTATACATTAGGTATCTAGTCATAGCCATGCTCTCAATGGGGGAGAGGCTTGTTTCTAAGAGCAGGATGGGATAAGGCATATTTCCTTTAATTTTGAGATTATAGGTTATAAAATTCTTTTGTATTTGCTCTATCTTTCTCCAGGATTCACGAGAGATACTACAGCCCCATAATTCACATCCATAAAGAATAACAGGTGTAACAAGAGACTCAAAGATGAGTTTCTTCTTATCCCAAATCCAAAGATCAACTGATTTACAATTGTTTTCAAGCCAATAATAAGCTTTCCATCCCCCAATAATCCTTTTCTCAATGCTATAATTCCAATTGAGCTTGTGGAGAATATCAATTCCAAGATATTTGTATGAAGTCACTTCCTCCAAGTTATTGTTGTCATATACAAAGGTATCAGAAGGGATCTTATTGGATTTAATAATCATGACCTTAGTCTTATTAGTATTAACAGTCATACCCATATTGGAGCAAAAATCCTTGAGGATTCTTAGTTGGTTTTCAAGATCACATGGACTCCTTGCCATAAGAACGATATCATCGACATAAAGAAGAAGATTGATGACTATACCAGTGAGAGTAGGGCCGACACAACCTGCTTTTTCCAAGCATTCTTCTAACTTGTCAATGTATATGCCAAAAAGGGTAGGGGACAAGGGACAACCTTGTTTGACTATGATATTGCAGTTAATCTCTTTTGACCAGCCCTCAGTGTTTTTAATCTTATCAATAACGTTCTCATACATCCTTATTGCAACAACCCTCAACTCGAGAGGCACTTTTATCTCTTCCAACCTATTCCAAAGGTTTTTCCTAGGAACCATGTCAAAATCTTTTCTAAAGTCACCAGAACAACAAAAAAGATTGGTTTTAGTATTGCAGAACTCCTCTGCAATGATCCTAAAGGTAACAAGATGGTCCACAGTTGAATGATATCTCCTAAACCCAGCCTGGCCTTTAGCTCTTTTACCGTGACTTTCTAGCCAAAGGCTAATCTTCTTTTCCAAAATAATTCCATAAAGCTTGGCTAAAATCGGGCTAATCTTAATGGTCCTATAATTAGAGGGAATGTTTCTATCCCCATTTTTAAAAATAGGAACAATGAGGCTTTGCGTCCAAGGTTTAGGGAATCCTTGCTTGACTGCTAAATTGAAGAGCTTGTGTATGTGCGGGATAAGGATTGGCCCTCCGATTTTAAAAATTTAAGCTTGGTAGCCTTCAATGTCCTTAGCTTTCCCATTTGCGAGCCGCTTAACCCCTAACTCTATGTCATCTAAAGAAAAAACTTCTTCCTTTGTAGGGACAATAGGAATGGTGTCCATGGAATTAGGGAACTCATAAAGACTTTTAAGGTAGGAATTCCAGTCCCTTAAGGGAATCCTATTATTTTCTTTAGTATTGCGTTTTAGAATTTGGTTCCAGAACTTCTTAGGATCCAACTTGTATAGTCGTGAAAGTTGCTCTTGCCTTTTATTGATATAGTATTTTTTTTCCCTTTTAATTATGGCTTTGTACGTATTGATCTTATCGAGTTTTAAGGGCTCATTAGAAGCATCCCTAATGGCTTTCCTAGCAATTTTACATTATTTATCATACCAAGGGTTGGTCATTCTATTATTCTTTTTATAGGACACCTCGAAAGAGAACTTGTTAATAGAAGTGGAAAGGGTAGTTGTAAAATTATGATAGAGTTCTTCAATGTTGTCC
>ML776906.1:348867-364907 GCA_009831015.1 Picea engelmannii | reverse complement strand
CTCTTTGCTTCTATGAGGTAAGTTGTATCAATTTGTGATTTATTTTTTAATTCTTCTTTTACTATTGCTAGTGTATCCTCCTCTTGTTGTTCTTTTATACCAAAAATTATGAGGTTCAAGGATCTTTTGTTACGCTCATGGTCTAGTTCGATTAGCTTATTCATTTCCTCTTTGATGGGTTTGCTATCCAATTTGTTTTCCATATTACTGAGGGTCAAATTGTTAGTTAATTTTTCTTCTAGCTCTTTAATCATATCTCTCAAGTTGTGATTTTCTTCAACCCCTCCTTCTTGGGTTGATTTTTATGTTTTTCAATTTCTTGAATTCTATCCTTCATTGTCTGCAATTCACTCTTGAACCATAAGAATCTATCCTCTATTTGAGTTTGAATGGTATCTTTAATTTTTTTATCAATCATTGCCTCTAGCTCTATTTGGAGTTTTACATCTCTTTCTTCACTATTTTTTTCTAATGTTTCTAACTCTATTTGGATTTTGGCATCTCTCTCTTCTCTTCTTTTTTCTATTGATTCCATATAATCGTAAAGGATCTCTAGGGTGATTTTGGGGGGCCTCCCCTTGTAAGGGTGAGTTTTTGGAATAGGTGGTGGAGTGCTCATATTGAAAAGAAGAGAAAAAAGATGTAATAATTATTATTATGGATTGACTTTATCTCTCAAATCAACTTTTACTTATGAAACTTCAAATAAATAAATAAATAAATAAATAAATAAATAAATAAATAAATATATATATATATATATATATATATATATATATATATATATATATATATATATATATATATATATATATATATATATACGTAAAATTAAAATTGAATCAAAGTAAAAAGTGACTCACCTCATTTCAAATGTCCAATTGCTCAGCCCGTTGAAGAAACCAAAAATAATTTTCGAAAATCGCAGAGAAGTCTGGAGAAACTACAAAGATTATTCTGGGAGGTAAAAACCAAAGAGAAGTATTATTCCCATTCAAAACCCCAGATATATAATCTTAAAAATAAAATATCTCCTTAAAAACAAAAAAACAAAAAACAAAAACAAAGAAGTATTATTCTCGTTCAAAATCGTAGAGATATAATTTCAAAACCGTAGAGAAGTAGATTATTTCCGTTCAAAACCATAGAGAAATACCGCAGAGAAGAGAGGTAGTATTCTCGTTTAAAACCGTTATTCCCATTCAAAACCGCAGAGAAATAATTTCTGAAAACTGTAGAGAAGTGTGGAGAAACTACAGAGATTATTCTGGGTAAAAAAAAAAAAAAGAGAAGTATTATTCCCGCTCAAAACTGTAGAGATATAATTCAAAACCACAGAGATATAATGTGTGTGCCATTGAATCTGTTATGTTTTTATGAAGAATTTGTTTGCATTAATTAATTGTACAAGGTTAAAATCTACATTTGGTATCAGATCTATTTTTGGCTTCACGGGACGCCTTTGTGGCTAAGGGTTTGGCTCGGGTCTATGATAAGCCTTGTTACAATGGGAGATCTGCGATATTGATTCTTCAGGTGAAAATAAATGGTGACTAGTTTGAAAATAGAGATCGAGAAATTTAATGGGAAAAGTTTTGGGTTGTGGAAGCTCAAGGTGGAAGATCTATCGGTAAATAAAGATCAATGGATCACGGTGGATCCAAGTACTACACCTACATGAATTTCAATAGAAGATAGGAAAAAGTTGGATCAAAAGGTAAAGAGCACAATCTGGCTATGTCCCTCAGATTTAGTATTATTGAATGTGTCAGGGGAAGCTACAACCAAGGCATTATGGGATAAGTTGGAGACTTTGTATCTGTCTAAGTCCCTAGTAAATAAATTGTTCCTGCGAAAGGATTTGTATAACCCGAGGATAAAAGATGGAGACCCAGTGACAAAGCATATGAACGCCTTCAATACAGTGGTAAGTCAACTATTATCTATTGATATAAATATTTCTGATGAAGACAAGTGTATTAGTTTACTATGCTCTTTACCAAACTCGTGGGATAGTCTGGTTGTGGCCATATGTAGTAATTCAACTACTTTAACTTTCGATGATGTGGTCTCATCCTTGTTGTCGGAGGAGATGAGGTGGAAAAATATGGAAAGTCAAAGCACAGATGCATTATTTTCAAGAGAATGTTCCCAGGAAAGAAATAGATCTAAGTCCTCAAGTGGGAGATCTAAATCTCCTAGAAAATTTGTAAAGGTATGTATGAGATGTGGAAAAGAAGGGCACTACAAGAAGCAATGTAGATCCAAAAGTGTTGAGAGAGGGAAGGGACATGAATATGCGCCTTCTAAAGAAGCAAAAACCTTCGCGGAAGAAGGAGGGAATGTGTACTTGGGTTCTTCAAGCACGCATGCAGATCACGAGACATGGTTGGTTGACTCAGTTGCATCCTTTCATATGACTCATCACAGGGAGTGGTTTTGCGAGTATGGAAGGTATGATGGAGGTGATGTTTTCCTAGGTGATGACTCAATAGCCAAAATCACAGGACGAGGAAAAGTCAAGTTGAAGCTCATGGATGGAAGGATTATAACACTTCCTGGTGTTCTGCACATCCCAGGATTGGCCAAAAACTTTTATTTATGTAAGCAAAATAGACAATGCAGGGGTAAAAACAATGTTTGAGAAAGAAACCTGCAGGATGGTTCAAGGAGAAAGGGTGTTTCTGAAGGGAGTTTGGTTTGGAAATCTATATAAGCTACAACGAAGCACTATTAGTGATGTGTGTAATAGTTTCATTGTTCCTGGTATTGGAGTTGAAAAAGAAAAAACTCCTACAGTCTATGGAGAAAAGGCTATATTGTGGCATCAAAGACTGGGGCATATCAGAGAGAAGGGCCTTCAACTACTACATGATAAATTTATGGTTGACGGTATGTCTAATTGCTCTCTAGATTTTGATTTCTATGCACATTGTGTATATGGGAAGAAAAATCGAGTACGATTCCCCTCTGGTGCAATGAGGGCAGAGGGAATTTTACAGTTAGTGGATAGTGATGAGTTTGGACCTGTGTCAGTTCCATCACTGGGAAAATCTATGTACTATGTCTCATTTATAGATGACTTCTCGAGGAATACATGGATACATTTCCTCGGAAAGAAATATGAAGTCTTTGACAATTTTAAAGAGTTTAAGGCTCTTGTGGATAATAAAAAAGAGAAAATAATTAAGGTGCTACAGACAGATAATGGTGGAGAGTTATGTGGAAATGAATTTGAAGAATTCTATAAGAAGTGCGGTATAACAAGGCAGAAAACTACTCTGTATACACCTCAATAGAATGGAGTTGCAGAAAGGATGAACAAGACGTTGATGGAAAAAGCAAGGTGCATGCTCAATGGTGTCGGGTTAGGACAAGAATTATGGGCAGAGGTAGTGGGTATTGAATGTTACTTGGTCAATCAATCACCCTCATCAACATTGGACGATGAGACTCCACACGAGGTATGGATTGGTAAGAAACTCTCTCTGATACATCTCAGGGTATTTGGCTATGATGCGTATGTTCACGTTCCAAACAAAAATAGGAGTAAGTTAGATAAAAAGGCTGAAAAGTGTATCTTTATTAGGTATAAAGATGGCATGAAAGGTTACAAGCTTTGGAACCGAGAAACTAAGAAGGCAGTGTATAGACGAGATGTGGTATTTAGAGAAATCAAAGATGTTGTCAAACAAGAAGTCCTACCAAGGAAGGAAGAACCAAAGGAAATATAGTTTGAGTTGAAGGATGATGAAGCAGACTATACAAAAGAACAAGAATCAGAAGAAGAAGATCATCATACTCCAGTATTGAGGAGATTGGTTCGGGAAAGAAGATAACCAAAAAGGTATACTCAACCTGATTTTTGTTCAAATTTTTCTTTGTCTATTATTGATGATGATCCTAGAACTGTTGGGGAGGCAGTGGATTCATAGGATGGAAAACTTTGGAAAAAGGCCATGGTTGAAGAAATGACAACCTTGGACAAGAATGAGACTTGGGATCTAGTGGAGTTGCCTACTGGAAGAAATCACATTGGCAACAAATGGGTGTTTAAGAAGAAGTTGAATGTAAAAGGCAAAGTGGAGAAATACAAATCTTGTTTAGTAACAAAAAGTTATTCCTAAGTAGAGGGAATTGACTTTGGTGAAATTTTTTCTCCTGGTGCCAAATTAACTTCTATGCCATTTCTTTTATTTGTTGTTGTTGCATTTTATTTTGAAGTATAACAAATGGATGTGAAGACAACATTCCTACATGGGAATCTGGAAGAAGAAATCTACATGAAGCAACTAGAAAGCTTTGTTGTGAAGGGAAAGAAAGAGCTAGTATCAAGCTAAAGAAGTCCATGTATGGGTTAATGCAATCACCAAGGATGTGGTATCAACAATTTGATACTTATATGTTGGGACTTGGATTCACAAGGAGCAAAGCGGGTCATTGTGTGTATTTCAAATTAAGCGATGATAATCTTATTTATTTGGTCTTGAATGTGGATGATATGTTGTTGATAGGAAATGAAAAGGAGATTATCCAGGATGTGAAAACTCAGTTGTCCTCTAAATTTGACATGAAGGATCTCGGTGATGCAAATTTCATTTTGGGCATGGAAATTAAAAGAGACCAGGCAAACATGAAACTATGGTTAAATCAAATGAAATATGTTGAGACAATATTGCAGAGTTTTAATATACATGAAGGTAAACATATTAAGGTTCCTATTCATGTAGGTGTAAAGTTATCTGCAGATCAATGTCCCAAGACACAGGAAGAGGAAGAGGACATGTTCCATCTTCCATTTGCAAGTGTGGTTGGCAGTTTGATGTATGTAATGGTATGTACTAGACCCGACATTGCACATGCAGTGGGAGTTTTGAGATGATATATGTCAAAACCAGGGACGGAGCATTGGACATTAGTAAAGAGGGTTTTCAGGTATTTGTGTGACACTACTAGTTATGGAATGTGCTACCAAGGAAGACCAGGATTGGATGAAGTGTTGGACATACATGGCTTTGTTGATGCAGACTGGGTTGGAGATATGGATCATAGAAGATATACAAGTGGGTATTGTTTAATCTATTTGGAGGAGCAATCAATTGGATTAGCAAAATACAGTCTGTAGTGGCACTCTCAACTACATAAGCTAAATACATGGAAACCATTCATGCAAGCAAGGAACCAATATGGTTACATAGATTGTCTTAAGGTATTGGGTTGGTACAACAAGTTGTAAGGATAGATTGTGACAGTCAGAGTGCAATATTCCTGACAAAGAACCCGACTTATCATTCAAAGACAAAACATATTGATGTTCAATATCACTTTGTGAGAGACATGGTTGAAGAAAAGAAGGTGTTGTTGATGAAGGTGGACACTTTGAAGAATGTTGCAGATTCATTAACAAAATACGTGAGTATTGAGAAGTTCTCTTGGTGTAGAGGATCTATGGGCATCGCTACCCTAGATTGTTGACCTGGTAACCTTGTAACCCCTTATATGCAAAGAAAATAACAAGTGGGAGAATGTTGGATATGTGTTATATTATTTGCACCACTATACCTAGTGTTAGTTGTAAGGTCATAGGGGTGTTGGTTATGGAGCTCGACTATCTTTTTATTTCATATGCAGGCATGCCTACCCCCCTTTTGTCGGGGGTTTGGGGGGGTTGAGGGTCTACCCCCCAACTCGGGAGCCACCGGGCCCCCAAGGAAAATTTTGGTAAAATTGCCTTGTAAAATATTGTAATTTTGTAGTCATTTTGAACCGTTCATTATAAGGTCGCAGATCTTACGATAGAAGTTATGTTAGGGTTTTCGCCCAAGAAGGATATTATATTTTTATATGAGGAAAATGTATTGTGACCATGTATGATGAATATAAGAGGTGTGACTCTAAATAAGTTTATGGTTTTCCCAATTTGGGTTTCCAGGGTAAAATATCTATGTAATGTGTGTGAGTGTCGTTGAATTTTTTTTTTGTTTTTATTAAGAATATGTTTGCAGTAATTAATTGTGCAAGGTTAAAATCTACACCTCACTAGATTTCCCCTCCCCACACCACCCCTTCCCACCCGAAGAACATGATCAAGCTCAATTTTAATGGAGTCTCCAAACTAAACCCATGCTCCACTAGAATTGGAGGAGTCTTTAGAGTCAACAAAGGATATATCCTATCTTGTTATGTTGGCTAGAGCGGGAATGCCACCGATAACTTAACTAAGTTTAAGGAATTAGAGAAAGGGATTTAGTTTGTGGATACCCGTTGCTTTAACAACTTAGTGATGGAGGGAGACTCTGAAATCCTCATCAGTGGCACTACTCAGGAAAGGTCTTTAACAACTAGTGTCTCTCAATTGGTATGGAATCCATAACAAATGATATACTAAAATTCATTGTCATTCGACCTCCATGTGTCAAAAGAACAACTAACTGATTAGTTGATTGCTTAACCAATGAAGGAATCCTCAAGAGGACAAGATAAATGGATCTAAATTGGAAGGACTTGGAGAATGACAACCTCAAAAGGGATTGTATGAACATTGTCTAAAAGGACATTGCATAATGGATGGGGTGGTAGGGATGCCTATCACCTATGCCATTATGGTGGCAGGTAGAGAAAGGACATATTGCAAGCATGGAATATGATGGGGGGAGGTAGATCAAATATCAATTGAGCTTGTTAGTATAAGGTTAATTCAGTTGGAGACCGATACCATGTTGGAAGATGATGCATAAGGTATGTTGGGGGTACTAGAAGCTATCGTTGAAAGAAATGGCTCATAGCCATGTTAGAGAGAGATGGGTTTTATTTATTACCAAGATAAAGGTAAGGGACTATGTAGATCTCCCCCTTTGTTGCCACACCACCATAAGTAGAGATCTTTTGTTTGGAAAAGAGAGATAAGAGGAAACTGAGAATCACTACTTCAATAACTATGAGTATGGATTATGCTACCAAACATCTTGACTTTTAGGTAGACGAGCTCAAGTAGGAACAAGAGGAAGTTGGGATTGTCCCTCCTAGAAGTCGGGGTAGGGGAATACCATTGAACCCCCCTGCTTTAAAGGAGAGGGTTGTATCCCAACCTCACACTCGTAAGAAAATGTGGGAAGGTCTGCTAATCATCGAGGCTTTCATCGCTAAGCACAAGGCCTCCACCATTCAAAAGATGAATAATTTGGAGTACAAATTTTACCAAAAGAGAAGAACCACTTGTAGTTGGTGGTTGAAAGGAGTTGGAGAGGATAGTTATAGACATCGGGGCCTCTCCAAGTAGGGTCACCTAATATTCACTCACGGTTGATCTGCATTGCACACCAAGGAGATGATTTCCTCATCATGGGCATACAACTAGAACATGGTAATGCTATTATGGAATGCATATTGGAAAGTGTTCAACTATTGGATGACAAATACAACTCGCTTATAGGTACAATTCAAGGACAAGGAGATCACAATGTAGACATACTCCAGAATACTCCAAGCTTCAAGTAGGAACAAAAACCAAAGTACCCCATATCTCTAAAGGACAAGGAGGATTAACCATGGGTTTAATTAGTTCCTCTCTCAAGCCTTGTGTTTATATTTTCTAGTACTTGTCATATTAGGTTTATAATAGACCAATTTTTCTTAGTTTAATGAGGCAAGGGCCTACCCTTGCCACCCTCTCTTGGAAGACTATTTGTGTTTTCTTTTCCAAGTTTTAAACATACCCAAATTGGCTATAAATATATATTTTTTGGGTTTGAAAATGGGAACAAGGTTGCCAATAATAATTATGTTATGCTTTCTACATAAGTTTTTTCCTAACGAGTAAAGGTTCTTATAAAGGTCTTTTTAGTAGTGTGCTTAAGAAAAACTAGCACATTATTRCACTAATGACACRRAAGCACCACATAAAGTAGGCCACCAAAGTGGTATAATCCAATTGATGGTACACCCCAATCAAAAGGACAACACAAGAATGCTTGCTAAATAAAGTGCATTGTCAAGGCCATGGGACCTAGATGCTATGGTACCCTCTACTTAAAGGATCAATGCTCTGTAATATATACAGATCACTATTACTCCAAAATAGACTAGACTTAAGACACTAGCACTCCCAAGTAGACATGAAACTTCGATGCAATTTTGAAATTTGGTGTATTAGGGTGTATATACTTTTAGAGTGCATAGTGCGGAAATGGTTTCCCATATTGGGGTCAAACCATGCACTCTAATTTATCGATGCGTATTCTTCCTATTAAAGCAATGGTGTGTTTCCAATCTATTAAATCACTAGTGCATTCAAATCTATTAAAGCATAGATGCGATAGCTAAGGCAAAGCATCCATGTGGAAGCATACACTTATTTATAACAAAACGTTGTTTTATTAAGTGGAGTAATTCCTTTTACTAATCTAATCACATTATGTTTGTTTTAACATTTATATTGTTTTAATGTGTAATGTATGATTCTTAATAACAATTTTAATTGATATTAGTTAATTAATTAATTATTATATATTATTAAAAGATGATTGATTATTATTTAATGAATGTATTTTTATTTAGCCGCTGTACAAATTTAATAATTGTATGCAAAACAATTTATGATATAAAAACAAAAACTACTTTATCATCACAATATTTGATCATGAATATATAAAATATAAATCAAAATGTGTTATAAAATATTGCATAATAAAATAAACACACAAAATAAATAATAATAATAATAATAAATTTTAATTATAACTATGACAATATAATAGTTTCATAGATACAATAATTTGAATTATATATATATATATATATATATATATATATATATATATATATATATATATATATATATATATATATATATATAATTCTAACACTTAAATTCGTAAAAATTCATAATTCTAACACTTAAATTCGTAAAAATTCATTCATTCCTTGAGTTGATTTCATTGTTGCTTCTTTCTTCACCTATGAAAATGTCAATATCATATTAATTACATTACATGTCTAGATTTCAAACTTTTTCCTTTTGAACTACTCAACTTTCATTTCATTTTCAACCCATAAACATACAAATCAAATCAAGTTTATTTTATTCTCAACCCATAAACATACAAATCAAATCAAATTTAAGTATTTATTTATTCATCGTGGAAAACTAACTTTGATATATTTAACAAAGCATTCAATGCTTTACAAGTTTTACACAGTTCTTTGAAGCTCTTTCTCATGTATATGTTGATCAAATTATCATTTGGTTCCAGGGTCTACTCCATACTTTAATCAACTTTGATTTCATTCTCAACCCATAAACATACAAATCAAATCAAGTTTATTTCATTCTCAACCCATAAACATACAAATCAAATCAAGTTTAAGTATTTATTTATTCACCGTGGAAAACTAACTTTGATATACTTACTAAAACATTCAATGCTTTACAAGTTTTACATAGTTCTTTGAAGCTCTTTCTCATGCATATGTTGATCAAATTGTCATTTGGTTCCAGGGTCTACTCCATACTTTAATGCATGTGCTTGGCCACAATGTTGAGATTTATATATAAGAAGTTACATGTGTAGGTACTAGTTAAACAAAATTTATTTTTTATTTTCTCATGCATATGTTGATCAAATTGTCATTTGGTTCCAGGGTCTACTCCATACTTTAATGCATGTGCTTGGCTACAATGTTGAGATTTATATATAAGAAGTTATATGTAGAAATATTAGTTAAACAAAATTTATTTTTTATTTTCTCATGCATATGTTGATCAAATTGTCATTTGGTTCCAGGGTCTACTCCATTATTTAATGCATGTGCTTGGCCACAATGTTGAGATTTATATATAAGAAGTTACATGTAAAGGTACTAGTTAAACAAAATTTATTTTTTATTTTCTCATGCATATATTGATCAAATTGTCATTTGGTTCCAGGGTCTACTCCATACTTTAATGCATGTGCTTGGCCACAATGTTGGGATTTATATATAAGAAATTACAAGTGTAGGTACTAGTTAAACAAAATTTATAAAATAATAAGGTTTACTTACAAATCCATCAATCATTTATTGGTAGTGCACATATATGCACAACCTCTATCTTGTACAATGTAATTAAGGCTTTATGATGAAGTTTTTATAAACCTTAGCATCTATGAAATATGCATGATTGATTGAAAATTATAATGTGAAAGGAAGAACAAACATTAAGTACATCCTATAAAAAAAGAAAAAAAAGATAGACATGTATTTTTATTTTTATTTTTTATTTATCAACTCCTTTTGGTATTATTATATATTCTTATATCTTGAATGCATTCATTTTTAACGTCTTTGATACAAAATGAAAACAAATTAGTTTTAATTTTATTTACATTAATAAGTTTTTTATTTAATAAAAAACTAGTAAGTCATCTAATATTTTGGTGTAATAATATGTTACTTAGATGGTTGTTAACATGCCAGGGTTGTTTATATCTCTTCATTGTCTTCTCAAACTTTAATAAATAGTTTTAATTTTATTCATATTAATAAGTTTTTTATTTAATAAAAAATTAATAAGTAATATAATACTTTGGTGTAATAATATGTTACTTAGATGGTTTTCAACATGTCATGATTGTTAGTAAATAATCTAATACTATGTTGTAATAATATGTTACTTAGATGATTTTCAACATGTCATGATTATTTGTATCTCTTCATTGTCTTTTTTAATATTTTTTTGGATATTCTTATTAATGTTTTTTTTACTTATCATTATGTTTTCTAGATTTTATTTTATTACTATGATTGCTTTTACAAAACATATTTTGTACACTACTATAGCTTGCACAAAATATATTTTGTACACTACTATAGCCCGAGGTTCTAGAAACTTTTTTGCATCCCATTTTATGCAAACTAAAAAATGGAATGTATGATCATCTTTTGGCATCTTCTTTTTGTGTCACTTTGCACCCATTTTTGTCTCTTATTTATGTCCATTTTTACATCCCTAAGCATCCACTTTTGCATCACTTTGTCTTTTTTGAGTTTACTTAGTGTTTTACTTGTGTCTCATTTGTGTCCAATTGTTTGCCCCCCTATTTCCACTTTCACTTCAAAATATACTACTTCGTGTCTCTTTAGCATCTTGTTTGATTCAATGTTGCATCCCTTTTGAGTCATTTTTTTCCTTGTTTGTCTCTTTGTAGCGTTTTGTTATGTCCCTCTAGCATCTCCTTGGTGCCTTTTATTCTCATGTTTTGTCTTTTTTCCCCTTTAGTGATTGGGTCGCATCATGTTAGTGCTTTTATATGAAAGGAAGAACAAGCATTAAGTATCATAGATTTAAAAAAGAGGCACTTATTTCACACATATTTTCTGATCAACTCTTTTTAGCATTGTTGTATAGTCTTATGTCTTGAATGCATTCATTTTTGAAGTCTTTCATGCAAAATCAAAACTACTCAAACTTCAATGATGAATTTTAATTTTACTCACATTGATAAGCTTTTTATTTAATTAAAAAAAGTTATTGATCACATACTTTGTTGCGATATGTTATTTAGATGTCTCTTGATGTGCTATGATTGTCTATATCTCTTTCATCATCTCCTTGCACACTTTCTTGGACATCCATATCAACGTTTTTTGCATCATCATGTTCTTCATATTTTATCACTATGATATTTTATACACTACTACAATACAAGGTTCTAGAAAAAAAGTGCAACCCATTTTATGCAAAATCGAGAAATGGGATGAATGGTAGTCTTTTGGAATCTTGTTTTTGAGTCCCCTTGCATCCATTTTTGTCTCTTATTTATGTCCATTTTTGCACCCCTAGGCGTCCACTTTTATGCCATTTTGTTTTTCCATCTACCTGGTGTCTTACTTGCGTCTCATTTGCATCCAAACATTCATCCTAGTATGCCCACTTTTGCTCCAATTTATATTACTTTGAGTCTCATGGCATCTTGTTTGAGTTAGTATTGCATCCTATTTGAAACAATTTTTTCTAGTTTTCCACTTTGTAGTGCCTAGCTTGTGCCCTTTTTGGCATCTCCTTTAGTCTGTTTTATCCTCCTATTTTGTCTTTTTTGTTTCCCTTAATTGCATCTTTTTAGCGTTGATTTAGTGATTGTATTGCATCATGTTAACACTTTTATTTGTATTCCTTTTTGTGTTAGGTTTGGGAATCGAAGTTTAGAAGTTAGGGGTCTGTGTTTATAGTTTAACGGTCATGGTTCAAGCATTGCATGTGTTTGAATTGTATGAATCACCTTAATATTATGGGCATGCACCAATTGAATTTAGGGTTTTCATGACTAAACAAGCAAAAATGTCGGTCATCCAATCTATTTTTAGGGATATACTTGTAAATTTCATGACAAGCAGATATTGTTAGTATTATTAAAAATCATTCTAAGATGCATACAGGTTGGGCATATATGACTTATTCAAAACATAATAATGCACACTAACATGTTGAATTAAATGATATTCAAGGAAGTACCTAATGAATACTTTTGCAATATGAGGCACAACCGTGGTGAGTGACCCAATGTTATGCAGATCTCACAATATTTGGTCGATGATCTCTTTGGAAACGAAATTGGGGGTATTATGCTTACTTCTTGCCTTTGATGAGAGAATTGTTGGGATTTGTTTCCTTGTTTGTTCACAATTGTGTTAGACAATGTCCTCTTCCGCATTTTCCACTGGATCCAATCCAAGAGAACCGATAGAGAGATTTGTCTTATTGAAGGCTACGGTAATCTCCATGATAGAGAAGATTTCAGAAATACCATACAATGGGTTCTAACGAAACCTTGCAACTCGCCTGGGGTTGTTCTCTATTCGATTCAGTTTGGATTTTACAGAGACAAAAATTTGGGAATGGGCTTGGTTCCGATTCAATGGCAATCTATTTTTAGTGATATACTAGTAAATTTCATGGGTATAAAGGGACTTTGTTGTCAATGAATAACACAAATCACTAACATAGGTTTGAGATAAACATATATGATTTGAGAAAGTGGGAGACATGGAGGAAAGTTTGGGAGAAAAAATATTCTAGGGACATTTAGATGATGAAAAGATAATTGATTAGGAAAAAATCACACGTAGAGAAGCTCAAAGGTAAAGGTAAACATATACAATTGGAAATTAGGGAGGAGCGAAACAACAAAATATTAGAGGAAGCTTAGGAGAAGATAAGAATGTTAGAGAATAAAGTCTTCAAATTGGAACTAGAGCAAAGACATGGTTGAGGAGATGCGGAAATAAGTATAGCTATGCATAACATTCTATTGATTAATTGGAATATTAAGTATGAAACTCCATGCTACTTATGATGAGGGAATATCTAGGGAACATAGAAGCAGATTAAAGGAAACCATCGAGGGAGAAGACTCAACAAACCCTTATACTATTTATTTTTAATAATGTTAAATAAGATAATTGGTAGGTGTCTATCATGAAAAAAAATATGTATGTAAATGGAGAAGAGTTGGCCGACCCTTCTCTATACTATGTGGAATCTAGTTTTATTCATAAACAATCATAGTTTGTTAAGGGAAACCATAGATGGAGAAGATTTAGTTGACACTTGTGATCCTTTCTCTTTTGAGTCATGTTAAATAGGGAACTGATAGATGATTGACACCTTGAAAAGGATGTAACTGAAGCAGATTGGCCAACTCTTCTCCATGCTACATGGAATGAAATTTTATATTTGGATGATCCAATCGTATATGTTTATCTAAAACCTATGTTAGTGATTTGTGTTATTCGTTGATAACAAATTCGGTGCGGTATTTAAAAAAGTGAGATACAATTGGAAATTAGGAAAGAAAGAAACAACGAAAGACTAGAGGAAGCTAAGGAGAAGATAAGAGTTCTAAAGGATAGAGTCTTGAAATTGGAACTAGAGCAAAGGCCTAGTTGAGGAGCTAAGAAAATAAGTAACCTTCCCATCTCTATTGGATCTCTTGGATTGGATCCAATGGTAGTTGTGGAAGAGGAGATTGTCCAACACAATTCTAAGCAAGCAAGGAAAGAAATCCCAACAATTCTCTCATCAAAGGAAAGAAGTAACCAGAATACCCCAGGTTCCTTTACAAAGAGATCACCGACCACATATAGTGAGATTTGCATAACATTGGATCACTTGCCATAGTCGTTCCTCATATTGCAAAAGTATTCATTGGATACTTCCTTGAATATCATTTAATTCAACATGTTAGTGTGCATTATTGCATTTTGAATAAGTCACATATGCCCAACCCGTATTCATCTCATAATGATTTTTAATAATATTAACAATAATCATTTTTAAATACCACACAGAAAAAGGTGGTGGCAAGAACGATCCTTTCAAATAGGAGTTGGAAAGACCATTTCGAAGCAAGAACAATGACTAAGAACTTGTTACACATTATTTTCGTCATCCCTGTGACCGTTAATGATGTAAACCTGTCTGTTTCCTTCGAAGGGGTCAGTGGCCTGAGTTCCTGAAGAAGGAAGGGAGAAGAACTTTTCTTGAGAAAAGAAGTTGCATTTTCCTTTGTAAAAACCCTATAAAAAAGGAAGTTTGCAGGCTGCACTATAGCTAGGGTGCGAGAATGCTTGATTCTCGCAAGCTGCATCATAGCTAGGTCGCGAGGAATTCACAGCCGTCTCTATAGGCAGGGTGTGAGAATGCTTACACGTGGGAAAAACGAGCGTTTTCTTGAATCTTCTAGAAGGAGAAACTTCCATGGTGAGGTGACATCCGAATGGTTTGGATCTTGCTCTCTTTCATGATTTAGTGGGATCATCCTAACCTCCTCACCTTATCCTCTTCAACTTATAAAAGGAGAGGAGCTCTCATGGAGAAGGGCTAATTTGGAATTATTAGCTTGGTTGGAGTGTCTTTGAGTTTTGCCTTTGTCAAGATAGATTGTGAATATTATCAGATTTGTGCTCTCAGAATTCTTGGAATGGAAGTGTGTGGGGAATGAAGGACAGTTGGAAGGGATCTTACGACATCAAGGCCTTGGTTGTAATCTCTCTTTCACATTTAATATGATACAATAATATGATTCTTTCCTATAAAGCTTGTTGTGTTTTATTGTATGATTCCTTGATCACATACATAGGTTTATATTGAGTTTATGCTATTACTATCACTTTGGTTGGTTGCGTTCTTTTGTAGGTTCATCATTGTATGAGTGTTGGAACGGAGCTAGGATGACGACGACGAGAGGAAGCGACGTTTAAACGGTATGTCACCCATCCTTCTTTAGTTAGTAAATTCAATATCTAAAACTTAAGGAAAGCGTCATGTTCTGGTGTGTTTTGGTCTAGATCTAGGTCGATCTAGGGAGACCAGTTAGTGTCCGCACCTACCGATTTATCCCATAACAAAATTGGCGACTCCACTGGGGAACAGATTGTTTCCTAGTTAGTCTAGTTTCCCTTCCTTTGATTCCTTGTTTTCTAGTTTATGAGTCTGTGGGACATCCATCTAGACTTTTTGGATCTAGAAGTTCACTTAGATTATCTGTCCTTTTTCAAAATTTTCTTTGATTACAGACATTCTCGCACTTTAGCTCTCTACAACTTGCGAAAACCATTGATTTTCGCACCCTGCTGTTAGATCCAGTGTGAACTTCTCGCACCCTACCAGTGTCTAGCCTGCGAGAATACCTAATTCAAGCACTGTACTCTACTGCTAGGCTGCAAACTTGTTTGTAAACTTTTTTGGACTGGGTCTTGTCATCTTTTGATGACCCAGTTTTGCTTTGATTAGCTGGATTGAGCTTTTGGAGCCTATATTGATCTATTTACAGTTTACTTGACATTCTTTGAGTTGCTTTTAGCCATCTTTGCTTTGTTTGGTTTTGAAGGATTAGTCTCTTGCTTTGAGTGTCTTTTAACTACAAAGCGTGTGTTTTCTTTAGAATTGTTTAGGGAAAGATCAAATTTCTTCTGAATAGTTCACTTTAAAAGAAAACTTTTAGTTTGGGTTTCTTTGTTTTAACAAAGTTCATTATTACTTTTAGTGAAATTTTTGAAACAAA
>ML776906.1:306678-338732 GCA_009831015.1 Picea engelmannii | reverse complement strand
GCATATATAAGAAGGTTATAACGATCAAACATGACACATACCATGATACCTTGGACCAATTACCTCATGGAGCAAGAGTCTTCTCTGATGCAAGTCCAAGCCGATGGTGATGGATGCTGTTGCTGCTGACAGGACAAGTCTGGAGAAGAAGAAGAAGGATGGGCCCTCCAGGGCCATGCTTAGGTCAATCCCGTTCTCGGTACTCCATGTCTAGGACCTGTGGGCCTCGAGACATGATCTCCTAGTTATCCCTAGATATCGGGGATAACATCACCCATCCTTCTTTAGTTAGTAAATTCAATATCTAAAAATTAAGGAAAGCGTCATGTTCTGGTGTGTTTTGTTCTAGATCTAGGTGGATCTAGGGAGATCAGTTAGTGTCCACACCTACCAATTTATCCCATAACAGAACTGAGAGAAAGAACAATGCAATTTGATGTGCTAAGAGGTAGAGTCTTGAAATCGGAACTAGAGCAAAAGCATGGTTGAGTAGCTGAGGAAGTAAGTATAGCTTTGCATAACATTCTATTGATTAATTGGAATATTGAGTATGAAACTCCATGCTACTTGTGGTCAGGGCATATCTAAGGAATATAGAAGTAGATTTAAGGAAACCATTGAGGGAGAAGGGTTGACAAACCCTTCTACTATTTATTTTTAATCATGTTAAATAAGATAATTGGTAGGTGACTATCATGAAAAAAAATATGTATGTAAATGGAGAAGATTTGGCCAACCCTTCTCTATGCTCTGTGGATTCCAGTTTTATTTATGAACAATCAGAGTCCATTAAGGGAAACCACAGATGGAAAAGATTCAATTAACCCTTATGATCCTTTATCTTTTTAGTAATGTTAAAGAAGAAATCAATAGATGATTGGCACCCTGAAAAGGATGTAATTGAAGAGGATTAGCCAACCCTTCTCCATGGTACATGGAATTAAATTTTATCTTTGGATGATCAAATCATATATGTTTATATCAAACCCATGTTAATGATTTGTGCTATTCATTGATAACAATTTCTGTGCCATATTTGAAAAGGTGAGATACAATTGGGCATTAGGGAGGAAAGCAACAACAAAAGGCTAGAGGAAAACAAGGAGAATATAAGAGTGCTAAAGGATAGAGTCTTGAAATTGAAACTAGAGCAAAGGCCTTGTTGAGGAGCTAAGGAAATACGTAACCTTTCCCCTCTCTATTGGCTCTCTTGGATTGGATCCAATGGAATTTGTGGAAGAGGACATTGTCTAACATGATTTTGAGAAAGCAAGGAAACAAATCCCAACAATTCTCTCATCAAAAGTAAGAAGTAAGTAGAAGTCCCCCAAGTTCCTTTCCAAAGAGATCATTGATTGAATATTGTGAGATCTGTTGAACATAGGGGTCACTTGCCACAATTGTGCCTCATATTTCAAAATTACTCATTAGGTACTTCCTTGAATATCATTTAATTCGACATGTTAGTGTGCATTATTGTGTTTTTAATAAGTCCTATATTCCCAACCCGTGTGCATATTAGAATGATTTTTAATAATACTAACAATAATAATTTTTAAATACCACATAGAAAAACGTGCCATCACGAACAATCCTTCCAAATAGGAGGTGGGAATACCATTCCAAAGTAGGAACAACGAGAAAGAACTGAGAGCAAGAGAGAAAGAACAATGCAATTTGATGTTTGTGGCATAGGAAAAAGACCAATGATGCTCATAGGGATGGATACACACAAATCAATTCAAATGGATACACAAATGTCATTGATGACAAGCGAAGGTCCTTGTCTTCTTGAAGGCTACGGTAATCTCCACAATGGAGAAGATTTCAAAAATACCATACTATGGGTTCTAGCGTGACCTTGCAACTCACTCAGGGTTGTTCTCTGGTCAATTCAGTTTGGATTTTGCAGAGACCAAAAATTGGGAATGAGCTTGGTTGTGATTCAATGGCAACTAGTTTTAGCGATATACTAGTAAATTTCATGGGTATCAAGGGAATTTGTTATCAATGAATAACACAAATCAATAATATAGGTTTGAGATAAACATATATGACTAGTATACAAGTCTGTGAAAATAAAATAGTAATATTTTATATCAATTTAATTATAATAACATATAGTGATTTCAACATGCTTTGGCATGTTAATTGAGATCATTCATATTGTTGAATTAATATTTCATGAGCCCAAGGGGTTATCTCAACTAGTTATCACCAGTATTGCTAGGCATTTGGCTAGCTCTATGTTGGTAGGTGCCTAGTTCGAATCCCTTTAAGCGAGGTGCACTAGTTTATTAGGGATGTTATCCACTAATGTGGGGAAGTGTCCCTTGGGTTTCCTTGAAAAAATAGAACCAATATTTCATGCATCTAGCATGTCTCTTAACATTGAAGAAGGATGAACTCATTGTCTTGATTTGTGATGAGAAATAACATGCTTTGGATGATTTGGGCTTATGCTTGGTGACGTATAAGCCCAAGTATGAAAGCTTATCATTAAACCCATGTATTGTAAATGGAAGAAACTTGTGAAGCATTTCCTTATGGCTCAAATTAAAACTTATATAGGATTTTGATCTATTGATGTTTGTAGCATCAGATAGGTATTTCCGCACAAGTTTAAGTGTCTAGAGGTGTGGAAGTCATCTAAAGCCTTCTACCTCAAGACTTTACTTTAATTAAAGGAATTATTAAAATAAAATGTTTTTATTAGTGGGTTGAGTTTTACTTAAAGAAATGCTTTAATTAGTATTAGTGAATTAAATAATAGCCATTGATCTCAAGTGAGGTGAGAAGTAATCTCAACTGTCAATCACTTTGGAGATTAGGTTTAGGTCATAACTCAATCTTAAAAAAGCAAGGCTAGTGTGAAGGAGAAGAAACTTGATACATTGATACATAGCAGAGAATGACTTTTGCTCACATGATTGGATCATAAAGGACTGTGATTCAAGGAGATATTGGATAGGTGGAGAAGGACTACCATCTAGAGATAAGTAAAGGAGAAGAGAAAACAAGGCAATCACAAGTGGGTTCCAGGCGATTGGAGCCACATCAACAGGGTCGTACAGTATATAGTTTTGTATAGGATTTGAGTGTGTGTACATGGGTTTTAGTGGATACAGGAACATATACATGGGTTTGCTTAAGGAAAGGTGCATGTGTTTTAGCAAGATTTGCCTTACCATTGCTATCTTGCACAGAGGGCCTTTTTTCATTTCCCTATGCAGACTTTTTATCCCTTTTTGATGAATCCAGAGCTAAAAATATACATTTTTCCACATATACGCTCCGTAACTGCTATGCAAGATGCGTATACGCTTGCTGCTCCACTACAGCTCGCGTATATCGGGGTTTGTGCTAGAAAATACAAAATGAGGTCGGGTTTCCATGTCACGACAAAATACCTCTGATCCTTGGCCTTCCATATACTGGAAACGTTCCGACTCGGCACTTTAGTTGCATGCTGGAGGCTATAAGAGCATAATTTCAAACTATGGAAAAGAAGGAGAAAGCATTCAACTTTGAGAGCAAAGTTACTTTGGAGAAATTACTTCATATTGAGTCTGCATCCCTTTGTCCCTAGAGTCTGAACACAGTGTTCAACCCCCAAGCTCTTCCCTTATTATTGAGAGGACCTCTTTGCCTCTTTCTCATGAGCTTGCCATTGGTGGAGGATTGAAGTGGTGGGGACCCAGTTGGAAGGAACTTGGTTTCTTGGTTTCGAACCGTGCCGACACGGAAGTCTGTAATGTTGACACTTCTGCTGATCAATTATTAATAGAAATACTCCTTTCCCATCCTATTGGTATCTTGCAAATATATGATTATTATCCATGGGCATGTTTGTAATGTTTATTAATGGATTATGCTATCTGATGTGCTAACGCCTTTTATATCATCACTATATACTTTCTTTGCTTGTTTGTTGAGAACTTCTCGCAGGTATAAAGCTTTGGATCAAAGTGCTCAAATGGTGGAACATCATCAAACATTGGATCAAGGTAGGTCTCTTTCTTGTATTGCACATTAGTTTATATAGCATATGTTGGAATTGAGTTGATTTTTGCAGTCATACCTGTCCGTTGTGGTTTACCCTTGGCCATAGAAAGTTTTCCCCTTGTAACAGAAATGGCGACTCCACTGGGGAAAGATCTTCCTTCTAAGGGTTGAAGTACATTTTCTTCTTACATTGCTCTTTTTCCTTTGTGTTTCTTGTCGTATCACTACTTGACAGATCCTGTTCACTCTGAGTATGAGTTTTCAGCCTTTTACCCTTGCCTGACCTTGTTTTAAAGCATATACGCCCTTTTTGCCTTGACAGTCACGTATACACGCTTGCTGTCTCACTGTAAGAAGCATATATACACTCTATTCTCCTGAACAGTTGTGTATACCACTTCCCCTTGCTTCTTTGCTCGGTTGAGTGTCTGTTGGGTAGGATTTAAAGATTGTTGAGCCTTTTTAGGTCTTTGTAGTGCATGTTGAGATTATCTGGGATGACAGGAACCCTATTTGGGGTTGAATTTTTGGGTGTAGTCTTTCTCTTTGTTTTTGATTTTTAATTTGTCCTTGGTTTCTGGGATGTTTGCTTGGCTGTCTGGTATTCTGCTTGATTTATTGCTTTTATACACTGTAGAATTCATCTGTCAAGTTGCTTATCAATCCATGCATTTTCTTTTTAGAATATTGAAAATACAAAAAAATAGGCATTTTGCATTGGTTGGCATTTTTGTCTTTGAATTTTCATCATTAGCTTAACACATTTAGCGAAAGATCGTATTTTACTTTTGAATTGCAGATTTGAAATTGAAGACTACACTGTTTTTATTAGCATATCATTCATTGAAAAGTTAAAGATAGACTTTGCATTGTATCCATATTTATTTTTTGGCAGAGTCATAACACCATGAGTTTCACTTCCATACCTTTTTGAGTAACCACAACCAATAAAATTTATGTTTTAAACTAAAATTGATTAGTCACGATTTTATTTTTAGGGTGCACGAACTAGCTTAGGATTTAGTGCCTTGGAATAGAATTTTGTGAGTAAACTTATCCAAGGCAATTAAATCAACATATGTGTCTCAGACATGGAGTTGAGAAGTCCATTGTATAATTGGTAATATCAGGAGGCTTCGCTCACACCGGAGTTAATCACGAGGTCGCTCGTAGATAGTTGAAGGGATAACCCCTGGAGACTCACCTAGCATCAGAGATATTTCTGTGGATTTATTCGTATTTGGGGATCTTGCTAGTGCCCATACCTTTGTGAGAGGCAATGCTTTCAAGGTTTCGGGCTTTGCTACATTGCCCATACGGTGATCCATACTTACGATTGCTCGCCTGTGCATCAATTATACAGTGGTTTATTAGTTGCTTGACTTAGGTATCTCACAGGTTACTTGCAGGGGTTATTCCTCTTGTACCCTGAGTCAGATAAGGGTCGGACAACACATAGCCTTTATGGAGGATTACCTCTCCTGGGGGATCTAACCGACTAGTTGTTAAGCCCATGAGGGCCCTTATAATTGTTTCTGTTACCTCCAAAATTTAGTGGGGAGTCTTAGGTCCCTCTTGGATGAGACATACCTTCTTTAGCAAGGGAGGCCACTCAACCACTTTAGCCCGTTTGCATGCATATTGGCCGTTTGACTTTTTGGTATGCTCTTTGACTACTAGTTGGCCATAGGATATATTTTTATAATTGTGGAAGAGTCATAAGTCGTCGTGGAGTCGGACCAGCTTCCTCGCAGGTCCCGTCGGTTGTTACAGTTACCACCGATTTTTGAGTCCTTTCCTTCTAAAAGGCATAGAGTTATCAGTAGTGGTACACACACATCCATTTTTCAGACTTGTGATCCTACAATGATGAGTACCGAGTCTAGTCTTCAGAACACTGGGAGTTCTTCGACTCCCAATACAACTATAATTAATGGCACTCCTTCGACACCTGCAGCCACTACAGTTGTAGTGCCAGAGGCTCACATCGGTACTATGGCTCGACCTATAGTTAATGCTTCATCTCTGGCCTCGAATCTTTTTGGGGGTTTTGGCCACTCACCGAGTTACAATGTTTAGACCATCCCCATGGCTTCTAGTCTGTTTTCTTATAGTATGCCTAACTTCACCTCGCAGTTTTCAACTACCATCCCAGCTGCTGGCCATAGCACTAGCCTTGGAATTGGGGGCACTACACCTCCTTACACTCCTTCCCCGTTTGGTGGTTCTCATATTCCCAAAGTGAATCATAATGTAGGGAGTGTCCCTATTCTTAACCCCGGGTCTAATCCCTCTACGGCTGGATGGAACAACCCAACTGGTGGACAAGTTTCGCTTTATATCCTTATCCCCTCGGTGCCGATTCTGACCAATATTTTTGGCATGACGAATCCACTTCAATCCTCTGGGTTCCCACCTGGAGGAGGTCAGTCTCACACTTTGGGCACCCCCCAACCTGGATCTAATCTTGTTGGGGGCAATTTTAACAACCCCCAGCTTGGATCTAATCCAACTGGGGGCAATTTTCATAACCCTTATCCAAAAATTCCTGCTGGAATGATGCTCAATCCATCTTTTATGATTCAGCCTGGGGGATGGTCTTATAATTCCGAACAAGGTTTTGGTCCTCACAAGAATCTTGGATGGAACGCAGTTCCTAACACACCATCTTTCGCGGGAGGATGGGGTCAGGTTTCATAACCCCGTATTCCCTTTCTGGCCATGCTTAATCTGCCAGATTTATCTAAACTAATGAATGACCCGGTGAGTCATAACGCCACATGGCCCCTGCCCCTACCAAACTTCCATCATACATTCCAAAGTTTGAGGGTAAGAATGGAGAAGACCCTGGTGATCACGTCACTACTTTTCACCTTTGATGCTCATCGAATTCTATGAACCATGATTCTATTAGGTTACGATTGTTTCAGGGCACTCTCATTGGAGTGGCGTCACAATGGTACATTGAGCTACCTAGGGGGACATATGGGTCATTCCATTAGTTGGTGCTATCCTTTCTCAATCACTTTCAACTACCCATTCGTTATGATGTTGGCCTTGAAATTTTGTCAACTTTACGCTAGAATACCGACACTCCCATCTCGGACCATATCCAGGAATGGTGTACGCGAAGGCGGTTGGTTAAGACTCCTATACCCCCGACCTTTCTTCTAGAATGTCTCCTAAAGTCTTTACACACTCCTATTTCAAAGGAATTTGCTACTTCTGGGGTCTTCAGTGAGGAAGAAGCTATCCTTAGAGCCCAACAATTTGATTTGATCTATGCTTAGTTTGGGATGTTATACCACCTTCTTCCGGATGCACCACGAACAAATAACGATCCTAGAAAAGCTCCTGGACCTCATGCCGATGGCATTGTAGGGTCCGCCAATGTAAAGTCCACGAACTCAGCAACAAAGTCTGCTGGAGGGCCAGCCTCGTCTGGATCCTCCAAACCCACCCAATCGGCGGATGAACATTCTGTGCAATCGTCGAAGAACCCAAATGGTGACCAACAACCAGATGGGAATAAAAGGAAAGGAAGAAATAATTGTAAGGGTGGGAATAATAATAATAATAAATCCAAGGACAAAGATAATAATGGGAAACATAATGATAATGTTGGAGAGGGCAGGAAAGAGAAGCGTAAGGTGAAGTTTCCTTGTAAACTTTGTACCGATGACCACCTCACCCACTTGTGCCCCAAACTTGCGGAGGCTGTGAGGCTTTTAAATCTACCGCCCGCTGTGCTGACGAATCCATTCCCACACAACCAACACTTAGCCTCGAGTTCTTTGAGCGCCGGAAATGAGCCTAGTGGAACTCAAAACCCACCATTGCAAGATGGCGATCATGTTTTCATGAATATGGTCGACGTGAAAATTGATATAGCCACCTGCTCTCGAGATTATAGCTCTTCAAAAGCTAGTACCAACCTAGAAGCTCCTCCTCCACCCTTGGAGACGAGCTTACAAATCGAGAAACCAGAGCCACCACCTCGTATTCCGAAAGGAGTACTCAAGCATTCTACCCACAACCCTAATGCTAGAGCTGCCCAAAACTATTCTATTGTTGAAGATCTGGGCCAAACCCCTTGTGCGATGTTGGCTTTGGAGGTACTCCAGACGTGCCTATCACAGAGGAATGCTTTACTCTCTGCCTTAGGATCTCTAGAGCCTAATGGCTCGAAAGTCATCAAGTTTGATGTCACGGATGTGAAGCCTCGCTTACCCTACCATGTGGCTTTTCAAATTCACGTGGAGTATTCCAAGTATACTATCAAACGAGCGGTCATTGATGAAGGTGTTGCCACTTGCATGATGTCCTTGGTCTGTTGGAAAGCTATTAGTTCTCCGACCCTTTCCAAGTCGTTGAACATGTTGACTACATTTGACGGTCATTCCTTCCGCCCTCATGGTATTCTCCCCGCCTTTCCGGTCTAGTTAGGTGGGAAGCTGGTAGAGGTGGAAGTAGAGGTAGCGGATGCACCTCTTGATTATAACTTGTTACTAAGTCGCAATTGGACCTACGCTATGGTCATTGTCGTATCGTCCATTTTCCGTGTGCTTTGTTTTCCTCATCAGGGGGAGATCGTGACGATGGACCAATTATCCTTTGCATACTCTAGTTCTAATGCATTTGTTGGACCGTCGATCCCTGTGATCGACAATTCTTAGTCGGCAACTGAGAATATCGGTGTCAGAATGTATTCTTCCCTCATGGGTGCTTTCGACTTCTCGACATCGATTCACCACGTTTACGCCATGTCTAGAAGGCCTGCTTCAACAGAGAGGTCCATTCCTTTCCGTACTTCCTATTTTAGTGATCCTTGGACCTTACCTTCTCCGACTTCGTCGATTGAAGGTCAGTCACATGTTGGAATGGTTATGCCACTATCAGTAGTAGAGATTATGTATCAAGCTATCCTTGACTCTTCCGCCGATCCCGATCCCATTACCTCGCCGACAGACGAGGAGGATCCTGTTCTTAGGCCCATATGGGCCACTTCGTTATCTTGTTCACATGATTTCTTAGATGAGACTTTGCCTTCAGACGAAGCCATCCTCGAAGCCATGAATGTTTCCAAGAGACCTTGGGACGATATGCATCATCAATCTTATTTTCTCCCAAGTCTTGAAAGAATCGAGCAAGATGGTTTTCGATCTACCTTGAGTGAGATAGTCGGTCACGCTGTAGTTCCACTTGATACACATGGTATTTATGCTGAAGGAAATATGGAAAGTATTTCTCCTGTCGTCTCGATCGACATCTCTTGTAACCCTGGCAAAATTGAGAATGTAAATATAGGTGCAGATTGTTCGCCATAAGAGATTCTGATCTACACCAACCTCTTCAAAGAATTTCGAGATGTATTCACTTGGTCATATGAAGAGATGCCAGGGATCGATCCTCGCATTGTCGAACATGAAATTAGAACTTATCCGGATGCTAAACCTGTTTGACAACGTCTTAGAGTTGTTAATCCTAGAAAGGCCCCCGCTATTAAGGCAGAGGTGGAGAAGCTACTTAATGTCGGCTTCATCTACCCGGTTCCCTTGACTGAATGGGTATCCAACCCGGTTCCTATGAATAAAAAGCAAGGAACCATCCGCGTGTGTATGGACTTTCACAACCTTAAAAAAGATTGTCCTAAAGATAACTTCTCCACGCCTTTCATTGATCAGATTCTTGATGAGTGTGCGGGAAGCGAAATATTTTCCTTTATGGAAGGATTTTCAAGATATAACCAAATCCAGATCAAACCTAAGGACCAACACAAGACGACATTTCTATGTCCTTGGGTTACTTTTGCATACCGGAAAATGCCTTTCGGCTTGAAAAATGCCGGAGCAACCTTCCAACGCACCATGACTTTCACTTTTCACGATCTCAAGCATATAGTCGAAGCTTACCTCGATGAACTTGATGCTCACTCTCGCAAGAGATTGGATCATGTCACACACCTTCGTTTGGTTTTTGAAAGATACCGTTACTATAGAATCTGGTTAAACCCTCACAAATGCATCTTTTGCGTTAGGTCTGGCCGTCTATTAGGATTTTTAGTTTCCGAGACTGGGATCATGGTAGATCCTCTTAAGGTTAAGGCAATACTTCAATTTCCTCCCCCACGCACGATTATACAATTTCAAGGTTTACAGGGGAAAGCTAACTTTCTGCGTCGGTTTATAGTGAATTATGTCAATATCACTAAGGGTTTCATGTGGATGCTGAAGAAAGACACCCCGTTTATCTGGGATGAGCAAGCCCAACAGTCTTTTGACGCCTTAAAGAAAGCCTTGGTATCAGCTCGTCTGCTAAAATCTCCTGATTGCAGTAGAGATTACTTGTTATATATTGTCGCGTCCCAAGAGATGATTGGTATGGTTCTAGTTTAGGAGGATGATGAGCTCCATGAGCACCTCATGTACTATCTCAGTCAAAATTTAGTTGATCCTGAGCTTAATTATTCTCACGTTGAAAAACTAGCTTTGGCTATCGTTCATGCAGTCCAACGTTTATGACACTATATATTTCTTTGCAAAACTACTATAGTCGTTGATGTTAATCCATTTCAATACGTCCTCACTAGGCGTATCATAGGTGGGAAATATAATAAATGGATTGTCATCTTACAAGAATTTGATCTCGACTTTGTTTCAACCAAGTCTAAGAAGTCGCTAGTTTTTGTAGAGTTAATATCCGATTTCCCACGATTAGACGAGGATGTTATCCATGTCGATTCATTTGCAGATGAACACATTTTCCTTGTCTCATCGTCTGACCCCTGGTATGGAGACATTGTTTTATGTCTTCAAACCTTTAAGTTCACTCAGCATCTCTCACGAGATGATCAACGGTGAGTTAGATACCAAGCCAAAAAGTATACCATCGTCGGCAACACTTTATATCGTCGAGGAATAGATAGTATCTTACGCCATTCCTTAACTCACGAGGAAGCTGAGTTAGTCCTAAGTGACTGCCACAAAGGGGCTTGTGGTGTTCACCTATCCGGGCTTGCGACAATCCAAAAAATCCTACGATCTGGTTAGTTCTGGCCCACCATCTTTAAAGATTGCATTGAAGCGATTAAGAAGTGTCACCCCTGCCAGGTGTTCACTCAAAAAATGTGCTCGCACTCAACCCCTCTTCACCCAGTCATTACCGTCGGTCCATTCACCAAGTGGGGGGTAGATTTCATTGATTGCAACCCAACTTCAGCTGGGGGGAATCAACACATAATCATGGCTGTCGACTACTTTACCAAGTGGGCCAAAGCCATACCTATTGTAAAATCCGATGGGAAGACTGCAACCTTCTTCATGTTCAACCAAATTATTGCCCGGTTCAGTATCCCGAGTGAGATTGTCACTAATCATGGCAGTCACTTTCAGAATGAAATGATGGTAGAACTAGCGTCTAATATGGGGTTTAAACATGGTCACTCATCTCCTTATTACCCCAAGGCAAATGGGCAAGTAGAGGCCGTCAACAAGTCTCTTAAGACCATTTTGCAAAAAACTGTCAGTCAGAGTAATTCCAATTGGCACATCATGTTGTATCCTGCGCTTTGGGCATACCGAACCTTGGTTAAGACTGCCATCGATTTTTCCCCTTTTCAGTTAGTGCATGGTGTGGAGTCGATACTTTTCATTGAATGCGAAATCCCTTCTCTGAAATTGGCATTCGAGCTCCTACCCGACACTTCATATTTAGAGCGACGCCTGGTGCACCTAGAGAGTCTTGACGAGCAGTGTCGAGACACCTTTACGACTATTGAGGCAAACAAAAAACGTGTCAAGGTTCAGTATGAAAAGTCTGTCTATCCCCGATTGTATACCGGGGGTGACTTGGTCCTTTTGTATGACCAAGCCAAAGAACCACTAGGGGCAGGAAAGTTTAAACCGATGTGGCATGGTCCTTATATCGTGCGACGTGTTCTAGAAAAAGAAGCCTATGAATTGGAATATTATGAAGGGAAGAAATTGGCAGAGCCCAGAAATGGGCTCTACGTGAAAAGGTATTATGCTTGAGCCATGGGCTTGAGCGAAACCCTTTGTATACTAATGTAAATTTAGTGTATATACATCTTTTTCTTTTTTTCTTCGGCTTGCTTATCGAGTTTTCCCTTTTGGTTGGCAGATGTCAACAAAGTCTTCGGTCTACCTAGGATTCGCAGATGGAGCCGGTCATCATACACAGAACTTGGCTTCCTCCGCTTGGGTGATTTAATCACCCAAGGGTCTACTGGTGTCTTCAAGTGGCATATGCCTAGGGCCATCGACGAACAATGTGGCTGAATATAGCATCGTCATAGAACTTTTGCGCGATGCTATATCACATGGTATTCACTCTCTAGAGGTTCACCTGGATTCTCAGTTAATCGTATGTCATTTGAATGGCCGTTACCGTGTGCGTGATCCGACGTTACTCCATTGATTCCTATGGGTACGTCTTTTAGAACGACAATTTGATTTTATTACATACTTCCACATTCCTAGAAGTTCTAATCATGTATCTGATGCCTACGTTAATTATGTTTTAGATTGGCATTTGTCACATTAATAAAGCAAGGAAGACCATTAAATCAATGTACACATTGTAAGATATGAGTAAAGTCAAAGATCCCTCTTTATATATTTCCAAAAAAATGGTGTTTATATTACAAAAATTGAGGCTAAAACCCTCAAAATACATATACAACCGATATACATGTCCCATGACATCTACGCCAGTGGCGCTGTATGTGTATCATGATAGAAAACCACGGCATTTGCGAGACACTGAAAGAGTCGTACCCATGCTCTAGGTACACCGACAACCTGCCGCTGCATGGCTTCAGGTAGATCCTCCACTTGAACCATAGGAATCCTCTGTGTTAGATGAGACAGGTTACCCTACACTTTCTGTAGGACTCTCTGCTTCTCCTCCCACTGCCTCATCTCCCCGGTGCCTCCGCCTATGTCATAGGAATCCTTCTGGCCATTGCAGACCCACATCTGTAATCACACAAGTATCGAATTAATAACACCATCCAAAAATATTTTTTGTCCTCTTTAATACAAAAATACAAAAACAAATGAAATATATAAAAACTTTTATCTATGGCGCCGTAGGCATCTCCTGGTGGAAGTGACATATCAATATCTCCTTTGAAATCGATCCCTGTGTAGGGATAGTCATCCAGAGCTATGATTTGTCTTCGCCACCAGAAGAAAAAATCATCATTGTAGGGTGTTACCACCCTACCTCCCCCTTGTCGTTTCATGACCTTGATCCACCGTGCCATATCCGGATCACATGGTCCTCTAGGAATGATCTCCACTCTAGGTCCCAGACCTGGGACTCACTCGAAAAAGAAGCTGCAAAGGATAGAGGCAAACCCGAAGTCCCCCCTCCGGCTTGCACTCTTACAACTAACCTTTCATGTTGGTCAGCAGTGAGGTACACCAGTCGTAGACGGTGGGTCTCGCACACTCCAGTGCATAAAACATAAGTGGTCTCAATGTTTGATGCAATGAGGTCGATCCTATGATCCTGGTAAGCACAAGCACAATAATCTTCAGGCTGAGGTTACTTATAGCTTAGATAGGGATTTAACTTCCCACCATGGGAGTCTCTGCAACACAGTGGGCCTCGATGTATTCTTCGACCTTCAACCTACTCCCTACCCCACGAGACTTGAGGTCCATAACCTCTCCTCGACCTGAAAGTCCCGTCAAGAAGTAGATGTCCTTTACTTCGATCCTTAATGGTTGTCCATCAAAGATAAATCTCTCGCTATCGGGATCCCAATAGCCTACCAGCAGTTCCAACAACCTCAGTTGGGCCCTCATTCCTTTGAGAGTCCAAAACTTGTATAAACCACATCTTTTTAAAGTCGCTTGAGCCACCAGATCTCGATCCACTACTGCATCTACCTCCTCATGCTCTTGCTCTCTTCATTCCAACACCATCCTGAAAAAAACCAAATCATTTTTGAGTTAGAAACATCTTTTTTTCCCTTTTGCGCATGTATACACGGTTTATTTACAAACAGTCGCGGGTAGGGCCTTTTATACGCCCCCTATAGTTCACACAGGGGCGTATAACTAGTCATATATGCGATCTATTCAGAGAAATCCGCGTATACCGAAAAACCCAATTTGCGCCCTTAAAAACTAACAAAATAGAACCTAAATTAAAATTGTAAACCACTGAAATTGAAGAGGATGGGATGAAGAGTTACCTGGTCTAGACGGTGTGTGATTCCATTGCCTATTGCTCCCGTGATCACCATTTGAATTCTGGAGGTGTTTTAGTCCAAATTGCACTATTTGGGTAAAAATTAAAATGATACAGTAAATTTTGATTTTATTACTATTTATAAGCCATTTTTTACCCACTTGAAATAGTTTTATGCTATTGTTTTGTCCAATGGACTAATTCAAGAATGGTTTTAGGCTGGTTTTTGTAGTGTCGACTCAATTTTCTTGCGGATTTCAACGTCATGGTTGGTTGTTCGTCTCCTCGGGCAGGTATATTCATAACCTAGCATATACGATAGGTATCTATTCCATCGTGCATTTTTTGTATCACCTTTCGACTATCGTTTTCTACACCTTAGGTACGAACCCATTTATTGCGATGCATAAACCTAAATCGACTATTAATAACATCGTTAATAAATGGTAGAGACTTACCAAACATGGGTACCCTAGTTAGAACCTCTTTGTCATTTGGTGTCCATGCCGAGTTTTTCCTTAGGACCGAGAGTCCATTATAATTCAATACATGACTTTACAATGAGCCTCATTTCTCATTCATGCACACACGGCCTTATTACCCACGGACTCCCGATAACGAGTCTCAGTTAAGCTCTTTTCCGACTCGTCCAAAGATTGAAAAGATCACCAAGTGATTTGTCCCTTTCACACTCGTTAAAATTGGATTTGAAAGATCATGAGTCCTAGTTAAGCTCTTTTCCGACTCACTATCAAAAATAGGAAATATTGCCGAGTGAACTTGTCTTTTTCACACTCGTAAATTGGATTTGAAAAGATGTCTATTTGGCACAAGTTTACCCCTTTTTCACACCAAGTAGACTAAAAGACATAAAAAATGACATTTTTTGGCGTTAAGTTGTGATTGTATCTCATGCCCTTGCTTGTTGTATTGAGCCTTTAGTCGGTTCTCGCTTTGCGTTATAAACCGTTGCCTAAGCAGTTTGCATCCTCAACCAAGCAAAGCCTTTTTTTTATCCTTCGCAATTTGACACCCTATAGCCTGGAGGGAACACCACCTCGAGTGTCCATCTCTCGCATGCATTTCCTTGCATTGAGCATAGGTACGTTCCACTATTGGAACTAGTTTTTCTTACTTGTGACACTCGTTCCCTCCTCTGTATCATAGCATTCATTTGTTATGAAAAAACAAAAAAAGACGGGCGAGAAGGGAATACTATATTGTAATTGGCAATAGTCGTGTCACCTTTGAATAGAGCACAAAGTTATTGAGTCCGCGTGTCATCATAATTTTGGGTTTAGCATGGCCTTAGGAAGCTGATCCCGCTACAAAGTTTTCTCTACCGAATGGTTACTCTTCCAGTCCCTATAGAGAACGTTATTGATGCCTCCTGCATCTAATTGTCACACCATTGAGTCCATGTTGTCGGAGTCCACCATATGTCTCATGCTCTTGTTCAAAGGAATTCTATCAACCTGTGTTGACCACTCCTCAGAAATCTTGACTTTGCATGTCGGCCATACCCTCAGTTTGTCTCAGAATCACATGATACTTTGGTCTTATCATGCACCCTGGCCCTACTTTCATCATTGGTAGGTCACCTTGAAACCAACAATCGACATTTCATCATTGGTTGTTGACTGGGTGGTTTCCCTTATGTTCGATGATAAGACATCTATTCACACTTTGGGATTTGTGCAGTGTCTTGGATGCCATTAGCCTTATTGGTGGTTTCCTCACCTTTGTCAGCATTTTTTCATCATTGGCTGCTATTCAGAGGGTCCTTTTCGTGTATCGCTTGCATTTGGCACACATGAAAGACACACAGGGTCGTTGGTTCATGAACATGTTCTTCGTACGATCTCCACCAAATCATGAAGCTCCTGCTTTGTTCCTCATGTTGACTGATGAGAGATGCCTCAATGCTCTCCTTTCAATGGGTCTCCTTCCATCGACTTCATCTCATTTATTCTGGATATGGGACCTAGAGTTTTATGAGTACCTTGAGGCTTGCAGTCATTAGTGGTAGGCTCTCTCGCCATTGACAGATGGGAATACATCGATGTCTCCTGATGATTGGATCTCTCAAGTGTTCGACACCAACTCCTTTATTCACAATTGTAGAGATGTACTCGGTGCCTTGATACCTACTTTCATTATCGGTAGGTTGTCTCGCGTTTGTTAACAATATACTTCAATGACCGGTAATCAAACGACGTCTCATCGTGTTCGACCTTAACTCATTTATTCACATGATGTAGACTTGCACCATTGGAGGATAGTTTAGAAGACTTGAAGACATCACTATGTGGCCACACCTTTCCTGAGCTGTTTCTTCCATTTCATTGGACCAATACCTATTTGACTTCAGTGATGATGGGAGATCAGATTGTACTCCATCATATACAAATATCTTCAGATTGATTTTTGAGACTGGTTTCACTGGGCGTTGTTCGTGACTATGACAACTTTTGGCATATAACTGCATTTGTATTTGCCTATTCATAGCCATGGACACTTGTTTGGTATATTTTTCACATGGATCTGCATTGTAGTCTTGGCAGCCATGTATGCAAAGTCAGTACATAATGTAATGAGCAATTGAGTTCATCTGGATGGTTCTCTACCACTCCACTTCTGGGTTATTTATAATGTATTTCGGTCATTCCAGATACTCCTCTGATCTCACACATTATGGGGCAACTGTTATAGCAAGATTTGCCTCACCATTGCTATCTTGCACAAAGGGTTTTTTTCCATTTCCCTATGCAGACTTTTTATCCCTTTTTGATGAATCCATAGCTAAAAATATACATTTTTCCACATGTACGCTCCCTAATTGCTATGCAAGATGCGTATACGCTTGCTGCTCCACTACAACTCACGTATATTGGGATTTGTGCTAGAAAATACAAAATGAAGTCGGGTTTCCATGTCACGACAAAAGACCTCTGATCCTTGGCCTTCCATATACTGGAAACGTTCTGAATCAACCCTTTAGTTGCATCCTGGAGGCTATAAGAGCACAATTTCAAACTATGGAAAAGAAGAAGAAAACATTCAAATTTGAGAGCAAAGTTACTCTGGAGAAATTACTTCATATTGAGTCTACATCCCTTTGTCCCTCAAGTCTGAACACAGTGTTCAACCCCCAAGCTCTTCCCTTATTATTGAGAGGACCTCTTTGCCTCTTTCTCATGAGCTTGTCGTTGGTGGAGGATTGAAGTGGTGGGGACCCAGTTGGAAGGAACTCGGTTTCTTGGTTTCGAACCATGCCGACATGGAAGTCTGTAATGTTGACACTTCTGCTGATCAATTATTAATAGAAATACTCCTTTCCTGTCCTATTGGTATCTTGCAAATATGTGATTATTATCCATGGGCGTGTTTGTAATGTTTATTAATGGATTATGCTATCTGATGTGCTAACCCATTTTTATATCATCACTATATACTTGCTTTGCTTGTTTGTTAAGAACTTATCACAGGTATAAAGCTTTGGGTCAAAGTGCTCAAACGGTGGAACATCATCAAACGTTGGATTGAGGTAGGTATCTTTCTTGTATTGCACATTAGTTTATATAGCATATGTTGGAATTAAGTTGATTTCTGCAGTCATACCTGTCTGTTGTGGTTTACCCTTGGCCATAGAGAGTTTTTCCCTTGTAACAGTATGCATCTTGGGAAACATGAAAATTTGAGGTTGTACAACATATTAGGAGATGCTCGGGTTTGTAGGTACTATTCATAGTTTTCTATATTTCTTTGTGGGCCATTTTCCCAGGTATGG
The DNA here is from genome assembly GCA_009831015.1 of Picea engelmannii. NCBI lineage: Eukaryota > Viridiplantae > Streptophyta > Pinopsida > Pinales > Pinaceae > Picea > Picea engelmannii. The sequence continues at coordinate 320,716 of ML776906.1, read as the reverse complement.
GAGCCCTTGTAAGCTTTGAAGTGATTTGGATGATAAGCTTAGTTGATGGGCAAAATATCTTTGTGTATTGTGGATGAGATTTTCGTTTTCTAGTATTGGTTCTGCTATCTTTTTTTGAGTTGAATATTCCAACAATTTAATTACAACAAGGAATCACTAGATAAAAGGATACCTAGGTGTCAGAGTAAGGGGATTTCAGCACAGTATCAGAGCAGTTGCTATGAAAGGAATCCAAATCTCATATCCAATGTAGTTGATAGTAGATCTATCAGATATGGAAGAACATATTAGCTCATCCATAACTAGCAGCCATAAATCAAGCGTTTTATTTCAGGGAAACAACAATACTGAGGCAGAACTAGGGTTTTGCAGTCATACAGAGTTGTACATAGGTTACATAAGGAACAACCTGTACATACAGGAGTTTCTATGGAGACAATCGGGTATACATGGGTTGCAGTAAGAAAAGGAGCATACACACATGAGTTTCAGTAAGGAAAATCATGTACATACGTGTGTTTCAGTGGTGACAGGCGTGTACAAGGTCATACAGGTTAGTACATGGTAGTTTCAACAACATGTTATTTCCAGGGCAGTTTATTGGGTCTAAGGAATGGCATCAACAAGTATGAGAGTTGAATATAGATTGGATGGAGCATCCAACTTCCTATCTTAGAAAGCAAGAGTATCTTTGGTGTTGAAGGAGTATGACCTTTGGGAGTTATTGGAAAAAGCAGTTGTTCCACCGATAGATCTCATAGATTTGGTAGCTCACGAGAAGAAATATATCAAACCTGAGAGGGTTATATTGGATCCTATGAAGGATCATCTAATTCCTCACCTATCCGAGAAGAAGACAACCAAATAGATGTTTGATACCTTGGTAGGTTTACTCTAGAGCACTAACATGAATAGGAAGATGGTCTTAATAAATAAACTCATATCTATTCAGATGTCTAGATTGGAGAATGTTGCTATCTATTTCACGAGGATCACTCATTTACATGATAAACTTGTAGCCATGGGGGAGAAATTGGATGACACATAGCTCTTGAATGTGGCATTGAATGGTTTTCCTAAGTCTTGGGAACCAATTATCAAAGGAGTTTGTGCTCAAGAAAAACTCCGAGATTGGTCAAGGCTTTCAGATGATTTCATCTAGGAAGAGACACGTGTAGAGTCTAAAAGAAACAAGCAAGGAAGTAGTGATGAGAACTTGGCCCTTGTCAGTAACATAAGGAAGGGAAAAGGAAAGAGTTACAACAAGAAGGGTAACAATGATGGAGCATCATCACATCTAGGGAAGAAGAAGGACTTGAGTAAAATCAAGTGTTTCTCATGTCATACGAATGGAAATTATGCATCTTAGTGTCTAGATAAGAAGAAGGGAAGAGAAAAGACACAGATAGTAGCATCAACAGAGACACAACTAGAGGAGTTTGTAGCAAAGTTTGAGAAGGATTTCTCACTGTTTTCTTGCCTTTCTACCAGCACAACTACCAACAGTGCATGGTACTTGGAAAGTGGTGCATCTCACGATATGACCGAAGTAAACGAGATATTTAGTAGTCTGATAGATATGGAATTAGATGTTCATGTGGAGCTTGGTGATGATGCCAAGTATGCAGTGAAGGGAGAGGGAAAAATTTCATTCCAGCTTGAGTCAAGAGGTTCGTTTGATGCCCAGGTTGTGCTTTACGTACCAAGACTGAAGAAGAATTTGCTCTCAGTCTCAACTATAGAGGATAGGTGTTTTTCTATCACTTTTTCAGAGAGGGAAAGTACTCATACGTCTAGGGAAATCTAGCCTAAACATAATAGTGGTTGTTGGGGTTAGAGAGGGCACTTTCTACAGGTTGTAAGGCAAGCCTATTCAGTCTTTGGTACATGAAAGTGACAACCTATGTGAGCTATGGCATAGGAGGTTGGGACACCTACACTACAAAGCATTGTCGATTCTAAGGGGTATTGTTACAGGTATTCTAGAGTTCAATATTGAGTAGCAAGGAGTGTGTAGAGGGTGCGCACTTGGAAAGAATTCCAAGGTTGTTTTTCTAAGTAGTGGGAGGATGTCTAAGGTGATCTTGGATCTTATACACTCACATGTGAGTGGGTCAATGTCAGTATCATCGGTGCAGGAAGTATCATACTATGTGACATTTATTGATGATTTTTCTACGAAAACCTGGATCTTCCTTATGAAGACCAAGGATGAGGTCTTTAGTCGGTTTCAAGAGTTGAGGGCTCATGTGGAGAACTATATAAGAAAGAAGATCAACGTATTGAGGTCATATAGTGGGGGAGAGTACACCTCCAAGGAATTCAAGGATTTTTGCAAGGAGACATGGATCAAGAGGGAGTTGACAATCTCATACAACCATCAACAAAATGGGATTGCAGAGGGAAAGAATCATTCCATAATCTGTTCTACCAGGGCTATGATATATGACTGGGAGTTAAATATTTTCTTTGGGCAAAGGCATGTAACACAAAAATGTATGTGCAGAATAAGAGTCCTCACATGATATTGAGGGAGAAGACTCTAGAGGAGGCACTCATAGGAGTGAAGCCAAAGATAGGACATTTGAGGATATTTGGTTGTCCAGTCTACATCCATGTGCAAGTGGAGAAGAGGACGAAGTTGGACCCTTCAAGATAGAAGGGTATATTTGTGGGGTACAATGAAAACCCAAATGCTTACACGATCTTCATACCAGTGCAAAGGAAGACAATTATGAGAAGATATGTTAAGTTCGAGGAAAACTTGGCATCTAGGAGATTGCAAGAGTTATCAACAATGATAGAGGATGAAGAGGAGCAGGCTCCGAAGGATGAGCAACAATGAGTTGTGAGTCATACTTCAGGTGGGAAGGAGGAGTTAACCCCTTCCATTTTTGTCAAGAGACCCACATGGTTATTATAGACATTGAGGGATGTTAGTGAGGCTTCTAGGAGTGAAGTCAGAGAGCACAGGCCTTCGGGGAAGTTTTTGGACTATATGGCGTTTATGAGTAGCATCATTAATGTTGAGCCTTATAGTTTTGAGGAAGCAACAAATCAACATGTATGATAGGATTCCATGGTATAGGAATACACGTCTATTACGAGGAATGATGTTTGGGACATAGTGTCAAGACCATAGGGGAAGTCAGTTGTGAGTTTTAGGTGGCTCTACAAGATCAATCATGTTGCAGATGGTAGCATCAAGACGTTCAAGGTGAGGCTCATGGAGAGAGGGTTCTCCCAGAGAGAGGGAGTGGAATACGAGGAGACATTTACTCCAATTGTCGGGCATGATTCTATTCGAGCTATTATTTCTATTACTTTAATTATGAAGTGGAGGATTCATCAGATGGATGTGAAGAGAACTTTCCTCAATGAGATCATCGAGGAGGAAGTATACATAGAGAAACCTCAGAGATTTGAGGTACATGGGAGGGAGACTCATGTGTGTAGTCTTAAGAAAGCCTTGTATGGACTCAAATAGGCACCCAGGGCATGGTATTATAGGATTGACAGATACTTGTAGAGTATGGGCTTTACCAAGAGCGGGGTAGATCCTAACTTGTACTTCATAATTTTTGGGGTTGATCCACACATCTTGGTTATGTATGTAGATGATTTATTTCTCACAAGTGTAGAGGAGCTTATTACAGGGTGCAAAGCATATTTAGCTACTGAGTTCGAATGAAGTACATTAGCTTGATGCATTGTTTCTTGGGGTTAGTGGTATGGTAGGTACCAAGAGAGATATTCCTTAGTCAAGGGGAGTATGCAATGGATATATTGAAGAGATTTAGGATGGAGGATTGTAGACCGATGGCTACACCTATGGTTACCAATCTGAAGAAGATTATCGCTTTAGATTCAAAGTTGGTGGATCCTAGGATATATAGGCAGCTGATAGGGTCCTTGACATATTTGGTCAACACCATACTAGATATATGATTTATTGTGAACACCTTAAGTTAGTACATGGTGGAGCTGAGGCAGGTGCATGGGATAGCAACAAAGCATGTGCTCAGATACTTGAGGGGTACAATGAAGTATGGATTGAGGTATCTTGGAGGTGGCAGAGTGGAGTTCCAAGGATATATAGAATCTGATTGGGTAGGGACTGCAGTAGACAGAAAGATCACCTCAGGGTGTTGCTTCAACTTGGGATCAGTAGTGATTACATGGTTCAGCAGGAAGCATGCTTCTGTAGCACCCAATTTAACAAAGACATAGTATATGGCTAGTTGTGAATCCATTTGGATTCGAAAATTACTTAAAGGTTTATTTGATTAGGAGTTGAAACTGTTACCCCCCATTCCTCGGGGTAACTAAAGAGATGATGTCTTGAGGCCCTTAGGTTGTAGACATGGAGTATTGAGAGGAAGACAATCATGAAGAGGCCCCTATCTTACCAGACATCACCATTTGATCGATGGCAACAACGTCCACCACACTAGCTTGGCTCACAAAGGACAACAGGTCTTGCTCCATGAGGTAACAAGTCTAGTGTTGTGGTGAGTGTCATTCTAATAGATGCCGCATTTGAACATGTTGAAAAGGGCCCTTTCTTGATTTTGAAAATGTTTGCTTGGAAATTATGACTTTTTCCTCATTTCACCTTGGTGGTTGACATGTTGTCCTAGTAAGTGGTCACCCTCGGGAAAAGGGTTTCTAGTAGGAGGTTTCCTTGAAGGGTCATCCTACTGTCCCCACCCACCTCATACTCTTTACATGACTTAGAGATGGTCCTCTTGGGAAACACTCATTGACTTGGGGAATTATCTACCCAACAGGTCACAATGACAACCCTCCCATACTTAAATTTGTCAAGTTGTATAACTTCTTTGAGCGTTTGTTTATTTTGAAAAGGGGGAATTTGATGCACATGCTTTGGTGGATTTTTTATTAGATATGGCTTACTTGGCATGATACTTGTGACATGTGGACCCTTAGAGGGAGAATTTGTTTGTCTTTACAGGGGTTTTCTAGGGGAAAGTATTTTCGTGGAGGCACAAGGTTACTTGAACCTTCATAGGGGCATGAAGTCCAAAGGTTGGATGATGTGCCATTGTCTCATTGTAGTCATGGGAGGATGAACGTTTCCTTTGGAGGCACTCGCAGACCATGAGATATCATATTCCATCCCCTTGCACCCCAACATTGGCCTTTGGAGGCATAAGGTGTCATTTTCTAGGCCTTGGACGTCACACATGCTTAGGGTTTTTGATGGGGGTTTCATGGTTTGATGGTGATGCGACTTGGTTTGATGGAGAGAGATGGATTTTTTGGCACTTTAGCCAATGGTGAGGTGACACATGGCCTTTGGGGGCCCAACAATCTTCATCCCAAAGAAAAAAATGTCTCTCTTGGAGGCCTAGCATCACCCTTTAGGGCATGATGTCACCCTTACTAAGGGTTATTTCATGTAATGTTTAAATTTTAAGTTGTAAAATGAAAAATAGGGAGGGTTGGCCTCTCTAATTTGATGTTGACTTTTCAAAAAGTGGACAAATTGGTTTTTAGTGATCTTGTATAAATAAAGGCCACTTTCATTTCATTTGGACATCACTCTCATTTTAGAATTACATAATATTGGCTGAAATTTTAGCCCTATTTGGGAATTTTGCTCTATATCTCTCTCTTGGTGCATTGTGGATGATCTTTCTTGTCTTTTGGTGAAGAAAATCTAGGTGCTATCTCTTGGATGCTTTATTCTTGGTATGGTGGTGGAATATTCTTGATAAGGAAGGGTTTCTTCAGTCTTTTCTTGGAATTGGTAAGGAATTTCTGCATTAATTGTGTTGTTCTCTTATTGTTTCAAGCTAAATTTGTCTAAACCCTTGGAGGAGTATAAGGGCATACACCCTCCATCAAGATCTACTTTGTTATCATTAAATACACTACTTTGCTAAGGTTTCTACAAGGAGTAAAAGGGCTTATGCCCTTGTAGATTTACCATGCTAGGTTTTGTTTGCTCTAGGAAGTAAAAGGGATTACACCCCCAAAGAAGTAACAAACCCTAGTTCTTACACAAGATACTCCATTAAACCAATTGATAAGGCACTAATCTATTTGCATTGGAGATATAATATTGTTGCATTGGTGTACGTGAAATATCGAGATATTGCAATTTTCTAAGTTGGATTTTATTCCACATGTTATAAGCCTTCTTGTGCCCTAGGGGCATCTTGATTGACCTTGTAATTCGTTTTTCTGTTATAAATTAATTCTACAGCCATTAGGGCTGCTGAAAAATAATCTTTCTTCAATCTATTGCTCACTATTCTACAACTAAAAATTACTTGCAACTTGCCATCATTAAACTACTTGTTATTGACTATCGTTTCAGTGGATTGTTTGTTGATTTTGGTGCCTAGAAGTTGCTGCTGTAGCAATTGTTTGCTACAACCATTTGGATGTCATAAAAACTTTCTGATAACATCATATAACAGCCCTCTAAAAATCACCAAAGTCTTGCTTAAATCATTGGAAGTTTAACTAGTCATTACTAGCTTTGTTTCCATCGCCTTGTACTTGATTTTGGTGGTTAGATTTGCAACTATTAACTTAATTCATTGCTGATCTATAATTTTCTATACTGCAGAAATTTTGGGACAGCAAGGTTTCTTTCTGATTCCCCATTGTTGAAAGGCTTGGTTTATCATATTTTGTCTTGTTCCAGGCAGGGATAACATTGTTTTGCAGATACACAACACCTTGCAACCATTCACCCTCTCACAAGAACCTTCTTCAAGCCTTTATCCATCTCCAAACCTGAACTATAGGGGAACTCATTCATCATCATATCACTTTCCATATCAATCCCCCTAGGGTCACCAAGATTCCCCCCTTTTGGTGATTTCATCATCACTCAAGTGAGGGGACTGTCTATCTAACGTGATAGTGGGTAGGTACTCTCGTAGTTGTCTCACATTTGAGGTTTGGGTTGGGATTTTACAAAGCTACAATCCATGCTATAAAATTTTGGTGCCGTTGTCGGGGAGGATTTTGAATCCTCTTTAGAGCCCTAATGACACTTTATAAAGCTTTGATCCCAAATCCTTTACCCATAGCTTACACAGTGACTCCATTTGAGGGAAGATCCCTTTTTATTCTTGATGAGCCTTGAGCTCATCCGGTGAATCCATTTAAGTATTTATCTAAAAGATGAAAACATGTCTCTGTGGCACTTTCATGAGGCATACAAAGCCTTGGATGTTCAATCCATTTATTGGTATCCAAACAAATGCCCAATGAAATGGTTGATTCATATCCCTAAGTTTGATTGTGATTCATCTTTAGTTGTTGCACATATTGCCAAATTTACTAAACTCATCATATGCTACGGTATATAACAAGAAGATGTGTCTGTGCATGCATTTCTCTTGTCACTTGAAGAGAAACAAAGAGTCTGGATCTGAAATTCTTGCAAACCTAAAAGTATATCTACTTCAATGGTCCTTATCCAAGAATTCCTCAACTGTTGGGGCCCTAGGACCCAGAAGTTCAAAGATACGATTCAAGATCTTGAAAATTCTTTCATGAGCAAAGGGATTCCCCAGAGTCCTATTGAAGGTTTGAGGGAAACACTTCTTTCAAGGCCTATTGAGAATATGATTGGTGAAAAAGAGACTGAGGATGATAACAATGAGGAAAGTTTCGAGTGCCTCAACGAAAACATACAAAAAGACAATGAGTTTTGTGAACAATTACTTCAACATTGCCATAATAAAGACTTCTTGGTCAAGTTCCGCGTGCAAAGAAAACAAGAATACAACACTATCCTTGAAAATTATGAGAGGAAGCCTACCCTAAACATGGCATGGGAGGTTTCCATTGCCTATTTCGGAGTAAAGTTACTATGTGAGGTTTTGATAAAGAGATATGGTTACCAGGAAGACCTTCCAGCTCAGGATCGATCATTATTGATGCCTAAAGAAGTCTTGAAACTTTTTAAAAATCAAGAAGATTTTTTTTTCCAGAGAGCAGGTCCATGAGGAAAGCCACCAAGAAGTTTTCGATGAAGCACAACATGTTGATAACCCAGATGAGACATTGATATGCATTTTCCTGCTTGATGAAGGTGAAGTTGTCCAGTCTTTCCTTCCTCCTGCACATGAAGTTGAAGAAGCAATTAGTCTCAATGATGAAGAATCTGTTGATGAAGAAGACTTATATGAAGTGCATCATGTTGGAAATCTAGTTGAATCTTCCCTAGCCTTTGTTCTTCCTGCACACTAAAACAAAGATATGGTTAATTTTAGTCATACAATTGGTCTTGTGAAGGAACACTTGGATGTGGTTGATGAGCATATAAACACCTTTATACATGTTGGGAGTTGTAGATGGGACATGTATTGTTTCATTTTTTCATGGAGATCCCATCTACGACATCGAGGGCACCTTTTAGATAAAGAATGCATAAATATTTCCTTTGGAGGATTGCTTTCCACAAATGGGTCATCCACATATTTGGAAGCCTAATAATGATATGATCACGTACCTTTTTCATCCACCAGGGGATGACCTTTTGCACAATGCTGGTGTTGATTTCCAATCATACCTTAGAAGTTGTGATGCATATCTTCTTGAGCACTCAGACTTATTGTTGGAGTATGCTATTTTGGGAAAAGTGCAACAATAATGGCAGACCGTTGGGAATGGGACTAGTAATGGAGCATGGTTTTATCCCACTTTTGATAGTATAAATATATGATGTATGAGGTGGCTAGATATAACATTTTGGTGAGAAGTCTTGAAGTACTTTTGAGAGATTTTCTGAGTTTTGAGCTAGTCTTTGTTGAGTGTTTTGGTCGAGAGATGTGGAGCTAATTTTGAGTCTATTTTTGAGTTGTATATGAGGGCCAAGTTGCAAGTTGTGGAGCTTGGTGCGACACTGGTCAACGTCACCATCACCATTACTAAACTTATGATATAATGTGTGCAACACAATATTTTGAAGAAGATGAATGAAGCAGCATATAATGCCAAATATTTGTGGACGTAGCCCAAGTGGGGGGGGGTGAACCATGGTAAAATACTATGTCAATGTGTGGAATGTTCTCTTTATGCTTTGCAATGTATTTTATGATGAATGAATGGATACATGAATGAATCTATTAAGGGTAATTTACAACACACACTAGAATAGTTATGTTATTTTCTGTGGAATGAATGTTAAAGGTTAAATGAATGGTATATCTGAATGATGGTGTGGAAGATATGATGGATATTGAAGTATACATAGATAAGTAGGTCTAACATCCCCATGATCATCATCCCTTCCACGATAACAAACATCTGGGTCATGCAATCACCCATAAGCCATCTCGGGTGAGACTACGTTCTGAACTCTATGCACAGTGTTGCCTTCTGGTCTCCAGAAGGGCCGATGGTTTCTAGGGTTTTGCTAGAGAATGAAGGTAAAACCTGGGTCAACCCGTATATCCAACTAATGGTTTCGTTGCCGGTTGGAACTCATAAGATGAGATTGGAGGGGATTTGATGAAGACAATGCAATGGTAGAAGGGGATGTTTAGGCCATGGAATCAAACTAAGCAGGAGATTGAAAGATGGTTGGAGACAAAACAACTCGAGTTTTTGCAAAAAGACAATAGAAGTTTCAGGTATACACCGTGCCAATATTTGCAGAGCTATGCGTTTATTGATTTGCATGAGGCATATTTTTGTTATTTTCTAGAGTTGCTACATGAGTGGATATTATGGTTGAAGGATACTCATCCAAATAATCGGATAAGGCCAATAGACTGGACAACTGATAATATTTCATGGTTGGAAAGAGTCAATAATAAATTCACACGCAATGGATTTCTAGTTAGACAGTATTGTTGCAGGATTTATTACTGAGTTTGTAGTCGATACTGCAAAGTCTTACACTGCTGCAAAGCATGAATTTTTGAAGGGACCAAGAGGAAGGTACATTCAATCACTTTACATGTTGATCAAGATTTTATTGCATGATAAAGGAGTGATGACAATGGAGTTAGACAACTAAATCACTATGCACATATGGGGGAGTTGGGGGAAGCACTAAGGAAGATCTTGTTAGAATATAATGGATGTGCTCATTTTACCATTGACAATATCGCTATTGTCACCCAACCATAGGCCGAAGCCACCCTCCGAGCACCTTAACCTTGACAAAGAATCACTCCGGAAGCAAACCCTAGGCTAGATAGCCAAACAAAGGCTAGCACACCTTTTCCCAAGGATAGTGCATCAACAAGATTTGATCAGATAGTCCAAACCCTAACCAAGAGATAGTCTAATCCAAAAGTGATCTACTAGCTGCAACATATGCAATGGCAGCTCTCCTCAAACCTGCGCACAAGACTAGGCACTGTAGTGCACACAAGTTGCTGCTCTGCAATTCTGAGACCGCCTACCAGAATGAGAATTGGCCTCCTGTATTTATACTAATTCCGGCTAACTGCCCGGGCTGACTTCTCATTATGGGTATCTGTCTGTTCAGTATATATTAATTCTTCTGGCTGACTTCTTCTCTTGGAGGCTAATAACCTAATATAAATTATCCTCTTGAGCTGACATGTATTCTAGGGTTATTAGCCAACTCATTAGGGTTTCTTCTTGCTTTCCGGAGTATTCTATTCTCATCAGGTTTACATGTGGAGGTAAATATCTCCCCCAACTACCATAATATCAACACTCCCTCCTAGCTAGGGAGGTATTACAGGTAATGGTCTTGAACATGAACATACCATTCACCCGGTAGCATCAACATAAACTATCTCTTGACTAGATCATGAGCACCATCATCACCATCAATATCATCAGCCGTATCATCTCTCGAAACCATACTCCATCTGAGTAATGAGACATGATGTTGAATAAGTCACTCACACCACAGAGTGATACAAGCACCATTCTTCTAATCTGGACATGTGTCCTAGAAGAGTAAATGTTCTGAATCATTTTTCGTCTGGGAAATCTATGTTCTTTGATCATCCATCTAGATGATAATCATTTCCAATACTACTAATAGTCTTCAAGGCAATCAGAATAGAACACAACTATGTCTATCCATAACTACAATCCAGTGGTACACTACCACACCAAGTAACACACAAGTACTTGATCAAATAGTGGAACACATCCACCACAGTAGTATATATCTATTGTCATACAATCTTCATAACAATCATCTGATATCAAACTGCATAGAAATAATGTTATGATATAAACTGAATCATATGGGCCATTCTTCCACTCACATCTGTGAAATCTCAGAAGAGCATCTGCCCTCAAAAGGTAAGACATCAATGATGAGCTATCTGGACTATTCTTCTCAAGCAAGGAAGAATAACTGTCCTGATTTCTGAGCTTGGACCATTCCCCACCCCGGGCCATTCCTCCGACACTAAACAAAGTGTAACCTGGAGAGAATGAATCTGCCCTAAGGAATGCTTGTCCCTGATTGTTGAGCCTAGACCATTCCCCACCCTAGGCCATTCCTCTGGCACTAAACAAAGTGCAACCTGGAGAGAATGAATACACCCTAAGGAATGTCTGTCCGGACCATTTCCCCTATTAACCACAAGAGGAAAAGGTTGTCTTGTACCAACCTCCAAAACAAACCATTCCTCATGTTAACAACAATGAGAAATCACTGTCCAACGAGGCAGGCCAGTATTCTTGAGTAACCCTCAAGAAGAGAGATTGCCCTAGACCACTCCCCATGTTAACCACAATGGGAAGTCGCTGTCTATGGTACATCAACAATCTGGACCATTTTTCAAACTGGAAAATGTCTGTCCGTCAGAAATCTCAATCCACTTTCCGAACTGAAAAGGAAATTGCTCATCCTGGACCATTTTTCGAACTGAAAAATGATTGTCCATAAATCAATACATATCATTGCTCACTCACAACCTGGGAGTCATCTCTTCCTTTTTCAATAAGGAAGTCGTTTCCATGAGCTCCATCTTGAGTACGCAAACTCTTTCATCTTGGATAGAAGCTTTACCAAAATGTCTGCTTATCTGCTCATCTGTGGAGATATGTGTTGGAGAACAACTTTCTCCTTTCTGGAATTCATCACGGATAGTGTGATGCTTGATTTCAAATGTACTTCGGTCTGGAACACTCGTTTTTCTCTGAAGGCTTTATGTAGCTCTGATCAATAAAGTATATCATTGTTTGGAACACTGGAACATATCCATGTGGCACTTCTTCTGTCATCATGAGATCTGATCTACTGAGTAATCATCTTGATACAATATCTCTGTTTATAGAAAATCTTCACCACGCTTCTACTATGCATTGGAGGTTCTCCACCAAGTTATCTTTTTCCATCTGCATACAAGGGTCTCTTTTTGGTATGCCTCAAAGTCTTGAGGTTGTTCTTCATACGCTCTTTGTTCAATTTCTCTAGAGAACAGTGTTTGCATTTATCTGATGTAGAATTCCAATTCATGGATGTTACAGATGATATAATGACTCATGTGGAGATATGTCTGGTTTACTGGAACAAGTAATCATCATAGTCTTCTCCCTACATCTGGGAGAACCTCTAGTTCTAGATTTGGCAATGCTTTCATTCATAAGTCTTCCATACACTTTTCTTCATCACGACTTTCAGTTCCTCTGCTTGATTGCTTTTAGTGAGTTCATATCAGGCTGGTAATCTTGTGATTCTCGATACAATGACTAGTTGTTCTGGCTTCTCTTTCTTTCTTGGAATCTTCATGCTCTTCTTTATGTTTTTCTTTAGCTCTTGGGTCCATGGAGTTTCTTATAGATTCCATGCCCTAAAGATTCCACTTTTTCCTTTCATCATAGGATCATAGATGTGAATGGACAACCAGGAATACTTTAAGGCTTTTCTTCGAAGAAGACTTCTTCTAAGGTCGAACTGAACACGTACTGCTTTTCATGTTTGCTACCATGGATATATAATTCATCATCTTCAATGGATCGTAGGATTAAATCCCTCCTAATCCTTGCTTCATGTATGAATACATGCTCTTCTTTATGGTGATATATAATCAACTCCTTCCATATAAGAGAGTCTACGTTTCCGTCTGCATCCTTATTGTCTTCTGCAAAGCGTCATAAGTCTTTCTCCATTTTTCTCTTGATTGTTGACTTCTTTCTTCTAGGTTCCAAGATTGATTCTAATTTCGGCTTATCTTATAATAGCTTCCACAATATTTGTTTGATATATTTCATCCTTTCTTGTATAGTGATAACAATCCTTATCCTGGTGTTCTTCCATAGATATAGTTCTTCTTGAACATATTTTAAGAGATAGATATACAAGATATGTACAGAGACTTATACAAACAAGATATGTACAAGAACTAAGAAGAGTATTGTTACCTTCAGAAGAATAAGTCTCTTTCATCCTGCTTAGTCTTCTTTGTGGGTTCCTTTTCTTCGGAAACGGATGCTTCATGTTTCTCCTTCCTTTTCTTTAGTTCGGGACAATGATTCTTGTAGTGACCATACTTTCGACAGTTGAAGCATTGTACTTCTAAAATGTCTTTCTCTTTATTTGGCTTCCTCCTTGAACCAAACTTCCTTTTGTTCCTGAAATTATTGAATCTTGTTGTGAAGGCTTGATCATCGTACTTCTTTTGGGGTTTCTCTTTTGCACTAATCCTGAATTCTTCTTGAGCACAACAAGTCCGAAGTTCTTAAAATGTAGGATACTCCTTCCTTGTGTTCATGCTTGTGGAAAATACATCCCATGTCTTGGGAAGGCCATTGAGTAATATGTTTACCAATTCCTTCTCTGAAATGATCTCTTCAATAGATTTTAGTTGATATCTTAACTGAGAGATTCACACAAAATATGATGTTATGTTGTCATCATCATTCATCTTCATGTCATGGAGCTCATTCTTCAGACTCATTACTTGTCCAATGTTTCTGACTGAGAAGAGGTTTGTTAGGGCATCATACATCTTCTTTGATGAGTCAAGATGGGAGATGTAGGGTATCAAGTGGTCTTTTATAGAATCCACTATGATACTCATGGCATTGATGTCACCGTCTTTGA
>ML776906.1:282185-306628 GCA_009831015.1 Picea engelmannii | reverse complement strand
GATGAGATCAATCCTTGTCTTCCATGCTCTGAAGTTAGAAGCTCCATCTAACTTGTTCTCTGACTTCATAGAGTAAGTCATGGCTGCTTTGACTTGGTCAACCCTAGATTTGACCAAAAGCTCAAACTTCATGTCTTGGCTTTTTGAGAGTACCAGGAGATGCGCTAGGCTAGGGCACACTGATCTATCTAGAGATTAGGTCAATCCCTTCATTTAAGGTGCTTCAACAAGAGGATTAGGGTTTCTGCAACTGCACCTGCTAGTAACCCTAGCGTCAATGCTATGGTGATTGCTCCTGCTAGAAACCCTAGCGATAGTTCTTCAACGAGCTTAATATCCTTACATTTATGTTTCCTTCCAGCGGTTAGACTGAATGAAGGAGGTGTGGGCCCATAACCTATTAGAATATAATGGATGTCCTCATTTTACCATTGACAATATCGCTATTGTCACCCAACCATAGGTTGAAGCCACCCTCCGAGCACCTTAACCTTGACAAAGAATCACTCCAGAAGCAAACCCTAGGCTAGATAGCCAAACAAAGGGTAGCGCACCTTTCCCCAAGGATAGCGCATCAACAAGAGCTGATCAGATAGTCCAAACCCTAACCAAGAGATATTCCAAGCCAAAAGTGATCTGCTAGCTGCAACAGCTGCAATGGAAGCTCTCCTCAAATCTGCACACAAGACTGGGCACTGCAGTGCGCACAAGTTGCTGCTCTGCAATTCTGAGACTGCCTGCCAGAATGAGAACTGGCCTCCTATGTTTATACTAATTCCGACTAACTGCCTGGGATGACTTCTCATTCTGGGTATCTGTCTGTTCAATATATATTAATTCTTCTGGCCGACTTCTTCTCTTGGAGGCTAATAACCTAATATAAATTATTCTCTTGAGCCCACATTTCTTCTAGGGTTATTAGCCAACTCATTAGGGTTTCTTCTTGCTTTCCGAAGTATTCTATTCTCGTTAGGTTTACACGTGGAGGTAAATACCTCCCGCAGCTACCATAATATCAACAGATTTGAGATATGGAGAGGGCTCTGGAGAGAGGCCAGAAGAAGGAAGCAATGGACCCCATAATTATGGATGAGGAATAGACCAAGGATATAATGGATAGATCAGGAGTGACGTGCGACAAAAGACCCTACCCGTATAAGATCAATAGAAAAAATAGGGCAGTAGCTAAGCGAGAGGGCTTGGACAATGATGAGGAGGAGGTAGAGGATCTCTGTGCAACTTGGTAGATTGAGGAAATCCTTCGCACCACATATGAGTGGAAAACCAGAGGTCAGGTGTCTGATGCAGAAGAAGGCTCTCCATTCTAGATATGAATTAGTGTGAGACCCACAACCCCATGTATGACTAAGACATTTGAAGAAGAAGAAATGTTCAAACAACAAGTGATTAGTGGTAGAAGGATTTTAGTAGGATGAGGGTCCAGTGGAAATTCAAGTAGAAGTATAATTTCAGCTAGTAGTAATCAAGTATCTATATTGCGTGGAGGTGGTAGTACAAAAAATTTCACAATGGTAGGAGTAGATCCAACTATTCGGTTACCAGAGTTCCATGGGGAAGGGTTGGATGACCTAGAAAACAATTTGTTTATTTGTGAGAAGATTTGGGCAGCTAAGCAGATCACAGATGAAGATACAAAAGTGGCGTAGTTGGAGATCACATTCAGAGACTGTGCACTGGATTGGTATATGGGCCTAGCAGTAAACAGTTCACAAGGACCACATATAACTGTCACAGATGTGAAGAAGGCATTGATCAATGAATTTCAATGAACTCGTTCAGAGGATAAGTTCATGAACGAGATGATAGAGATCAAACGGAAACCAAGTGAGTCAGTTTGGGAGGTTGATCAGAAGTTCAATATACTAAAAGGTAAGTTGAAGTATACTATTACATATATGAAACATATACACTTATTTGTTAATTCATTATTGGCACGTTTGGAGTATCCATTGAGGCAACAAAAGTTCCAAAATCAGGCTGAGGCCTTGCAAGCAGCTTTGCAATTGGAGGAAAATCAGTATAAGCATACAAATCTAGCTGTATAAGAGCTGAGAGCAGATATAAAGAACCTGAGATTTCAGTTGAATCGGAATAAGGGAAAGGAAAAGAGGGAAGATGTCTAGCGTACATTATGCAGAACAAAATGACATCATAAGAATGAGTTCCCAACCTTTACCCACAGGAGGACCATGGTGTGAGATATGTAGAACACATGGGCATGATCTTTATCATTGTCCCATGATGCAAAAGTATCAGATGGTGCCCAAGACTACATTTTGTAATTTTTGCAATCAGTTGGACATGAAGACAAGGATTGTAGAACCATGGAAATAATGAAGGAGAGGACATCAAATACTTATAGGGTGCAGGTTGATTTAATGATAGGACAACCTGTGCAACAACCACAATACAATAATGCGCAACAGTTTACAACACAACTACAGTATAATAATGCAAATTTTTGGAGCACCACCGCAATATAACAACGCACAATAGCTTGCAGTGCCACCACAATATAATAATGCACAACCAAAGTACAATCAAGCACCACAATATAATATATCGTGCAGAGATAATCAAGGTAACAAAGGAGGCTTCAGAGGAGGAGGTCATGGAGGAAGAGGATTTGGAGGAGGTAGAGGACCAATAACATGTCATATTTGTCAGAAACCTAGACATTATGCAAGGGACTATCCACAAACACTTGCAACATGTATGTATTTTTGCGCCACAGATAATGAGACATAAGACTGTCCGACACTTCTGGTAAAGATACAGGACAAAAGGAACTAGAACAATCAGAAATTTCAATGTATTGCTGTGGAAAACAGAGAAGAGGATGGGAAGAAGATTAATATAGTTACTAGAGGTGGATCCAAGACAAGAGCAGATGCAACAAAGCAGAATTAGGACCAACACCAGTGGGTTAGGAAGAATACAACACCCCAACATAGTTTTGATGCGCGGAAGGAGAAGGAGACATTAAAGGAGGTTAGACAGGAGATTATGAAGGAGGATATTGCGTCTACTTCAGGTACAAAGCCATAAGATTATGTACTAGTGTATGACATGCCTCATATGTTTGATCAGACCACATAGATCAGACTTCAGAACGAGTAAGTAATCTAAGAAACTTTTTGGGGTCTTGTGTAAAATTGTTGAATGATAGAAACTCTTTACAAGTATTACATAGTCTGTTAGAGAAGTGAAATTCTGGGGAAGAGACGAAATTAGAACATAAGAGAGTCAATCAGTTTCGTAAGAAGTGAAGAACAAGTAAGGATTTCAGGTTGAATGCAAACATTGGAGACTTCAATATAGGGGATATCATACTAGACTTAGGGTCTGAAGTAAATGTTTTGCCCAACAAGACATGGGAAGCTATGGGGGAACCTACATTGGGATTTTCACCTATTTATTTGAATCTATCAAATCAACATAGAGTGGTACCAATTGGTATATTTAAGGGCATACCAATATATCTAGATGGTGTGTTCACTATGGCAGACTTTGAGGTGATTGACATAGTAGATAACACTTCACCATATCCAACATTGTTGGGTCTGGATTGGGCTTTTGACAATCAAGATGCTATCAACCTGAAGACTAGAAAAATGATCTTTGAATCAGGAGACTACAGAGTTATTGTGCCATTAGATCCTTTAGAAGGAGGAAGGTATGTTGAACCCATGACATTGAATTTTATTATAGATACATAAACCAACTGTATAGAACTACCACGCGAGAAGAAGATTATGTTAACCCAACAATAAATGGAATTCTTAGTTGGAGAAGCATTAGTTCATGTGCTTCAGACTTTGAAACATGACTAGAGAATTGGTAGCAATGATTGCATGAGTTATCCACCAGAATATGCGCAAGGATGACGCACGCACTAAGATGGGTTGGTACAGAGGTAAGAGAACCTCCTACTTTTTATGGTTAGAATGATTTAGAGGATTTTTAAACAAAGTTTGAGTTAGAAGTTTTTGAAAGTCATAGATTACCAGTTTTGGATATTGCTTTAAAAGCTACACCTGCACATTGGTGGAGTGCTCATAAGAAGAAGATTCATAATTGGTATCAATGCAAGAGGTTACTGCGCATCAGATTTGGCACAAAACATGAGAACAAATATGTGGAGAAGTATGATGGAATGGGACAACCCATAGAACATGTAGAAATATGTATAATTCAATAGATATTTGTACCTCTAGAGGAGTGGCCACATCACTTTATTCACACATTGGAAGGAATCCCAAGGAATTGGTACACTGAATTGGAACAACGCAGAGAAACTGAAAATTGGGAAGAAATGCAGCCGAATTTTGTGATCACCTTTTTATTCGAGCATGAGAATCTAGAAATAGATACAACATTGAAGTTGGTAAGAGATAGGATTTTTGAAGAACCGTAAGTTGAGATTATAACTACTTATCAGAACCAGAAGAGACAGACAGTCAGACAATTGCTACACTGTTATCATGTCGTAGAAAAAGACCCAGCAGAAGAAAACTCATGCAATATACAGATCACAGAAGTGGAAGAAGAAAGAGAAGTAGAAGGTCCAAAGCTAGATTCAAAAGATTTTGCTGCACCACTAAATATCAAGAAGGTAAATATTGGAACAACAGAGAACGCAAAGATTGCAAGTATTAGGGATTATTGGGACAATCGGACAATAGAAATAATAACAGAGTTACTGCTCGAGTATAGTGATTTGTTTCTAGTGACATTTTTAGAGATGAAGGGGGTAGCAGGAGACATTGGAGAGATGACGATCCCTTTGAAACCATATGATAGACCATTAAGACATAGACCCTATAGGTTGAATCCAATGTATAAGCAGAAAGTTAAGATAGAGATTAATAATAATGAAAGAACAAGGCACAGATCAAGAAAGAGGCACAACTCAAGAAATATGCGTAGCTCAAGAAAGAGGCACAGATCAAGAGGCGTAGTACAAGAAAGATTGGCACAACTCATGTAATTAGAAGAAGACAAGATTGTAGCTGGTTTTCATCAGGAGGTACAGAAAGAAAAAGATAAAGCTTGGCATGATAGACACATCAAGAAGAAGAACTTTAAGGAAGAAGATATGGTTCTCCTCTATGACAATAAATACTTGCACCACCCAGGGAAGTTCAGGATGCATTGGTTAGGGCCATATGAGATAAAGTCTATCACATATGGAGGTGTTGTGCAACTACATGATTTAGCAGGCAAGGAGATGGAAGGATTGGTGAATGGTAGTCGACTGAAACTGTATAGAGACAATCGACCTACTAACCATCAATAAATGTCGCACAAAAAAATAGAATTGTACATAATGTATATAGTAGGAGTTAAAAGAATAAAAAGAGAAGAACAAAGTAGAAAAATGAGAAAAAGACAAAAATAAGTTAGTAGATCGATACATGGTAGATAGATAATTGGAAGATACAACGAGCAACAAATAGTAAATTGGTGCGACATAATTCGAGATATTGCGTGCATAACAAATTTGACAGAATGACAACGTAGTGCACCGAGATGGTAAGTGGTCTGAAAAAGAAAAAGGCGACGAACAAAAAGGTGGAATACGACAAAACATTTATGACAGAGGTTATAAAAGGGGAAAAACATGAAAAGGTAAACACTTAGTGTGATTTTGAGCAAACAGGAGAAAAGGAGAAAACATGGTGCAATTGTGTGAGATGTTGTGAAGAGTCCAACCGAGATCTACAACGAGTTTCACTCGAGCTAGAATGATGACACCACCGAAGTTCAGAGAACCCATCTAGTTTGCAAGGACAAGAAGCAACAACAAACCAACATAAGATGCAATAGGGGTGGTAGATGTGGATGAGATCCCGTCGCCAGAGAGAAAGTCAGTTAGTATGACGATGGTTGAGGAGAAAAACCCAGAGGAAGAAGCAACATAAGTAATCCAGGCGGAAGAAGGATGAAACCTTAACACAAAAAAACCAGGAGTGACACATCCATAGGGATAACAAAAGGAAAAAAATGATGATGAGACACAATCAAATGAACCCAAGGCAATGCAGAACATTAGGGAAGAACAACATGACAACAACACATATCATGGCACTAAGGAAGAAATACAAATCAAGAAAACAGGTCCATTAAAGAAGAAAACAAGGCCAATAGTAATAATAACACTCACACAGAAGCAGTTTTCACTGTCATTACCCCAAATTCCATAATCAATAATAGTTGTAAAGGATATGTTGGGGTTTGTTCCAATCAATAATAGTTTTCAGAGACTGTGCAGGAAATTTATATGGAGAAGAAAGGGATAATATCATTAGGATTTCCAATATTAGAACCTAAACAATGGATTACAGGGTTGTACAATTTAGGCATAATGAATTTGTTGGAAATCCCACACTTTGGCAGGGTGGAGGATGTCAATGCCTGCATCAAACAATTACTAGCGAGAGTACATGGAGTATTTTTGTGGATGTAAAGACCTGTCCCAATTGATGTAGACCTAATTGCAAAGATTACAGGGCTTCCAATAGATGGGGTGAAGCTAGAGAAATATCTAGATGATAAGACGAAGGAAAAGACGATTGCAGAAGAAGTAAAATCCCAATTTGACATCGATAGGGGAAACAAAGGCATGATTATCATAAATATAAATGGGCCACACACAAGATTCATGGCAAAGTTTATGGCTTGCAAGTTGCTAAGAAAATTTGGCAAGTAAGAGGCACTAGCAGAAGTGGTAGTAGCAATCATGCAGTGCATGAAGGGGACAATACTTAGTTGGGCACCATACTTGTTGAACCTATTTTTGGAAGATTGTAGATATGCGCATAATTCTGGGACATAGTCCCATTATTCTTGGTTGGTTATTTTAATAGCCTTAATGGCATGGGTAGAACCGAAATAATCAGCCTTTTGTGACATAAGAGGAAGGTGTCCTGCAACAAGGTAGATAACCCTGTGGCACAATGTAGATCCTAAACAGAGGAAAGATAATACTAGAATTTTTCGCATGTATCTTGAGAAGATACAAGAAAAGATAACAAAGACCTGAAGGATCCCACCAGAAGCGGTGAAGGAGAATGAAGGGATAACAAATTTCAAAGCATCTAGGCACAACATGTGGATACAAACAAGGAGATACCCTAAGAAGAAATGGTTGGATATGTAGTACTGTATCACAACATAAAAAGTGCAATGGGTGATAGGGGAATGGCCAGATCAGTGGAAGGTACCAGTGGCTAACAAGAAAGGAGCAAAGGGTAAAGAACCAACAGGAATTGGACAATCAAGTAGTCCAACAACAAATACTAGGAAAGCATTAGAGCATAGTCATCCAACAGAAAGTAGGGTGACAATAAAGAAGCAGAGGAAGAAGGAAACAATACCTAAAGCCTCAGTACTAGAAACTGAGCACATAGAAGGAAAAAATGGGAAAACAAGAAGTGGAGACCTACTAGAGGAAAATAACCCTGCGTAGATAGAGACAACACCAAAGAGAATATCAATGATGAAGATAGGAGGATAGCACAAAAAAATGAAGGGCCACAAGGAGACCCCTCAGCTTACAATAATTGAGGATGATGCATAATTGGTGGCAGACAAAGTGCATGATCAAGCAAAATAAGAACTATACGTCGTGGAGTCACAAAGAAAATAATTAATGAAAAATTTGATGGAGGTTAAGGAAGTTTTGGAAAGATTACATATCAATGTAGCACAACAAAAAGTCACAATGCAACAGGAAGAAACTCATGAAGAAAAGGAGACAATACATAAAACAACAATGGGAAGTGAGACTTTCCAAATTAACCAAGTTATGCTACAAATAGACAATGACACAAAGCAGAAACCCTTAATGGATATAGAGAAGTTAGACTTGGCATTGTCTAAGATTCCAACCAAGGTATTATACAAGCTGCATATTAGTGTCGTGAATGAATTTCAATCAAGGGCCAGGACAAACATGACAAACTTAGAGATAGCCAGGGAGGCGAAGGAGAAATTGGAGATATCCCTCAACCAAGTACAGCTTGAGAGGGACAAAGAAAAACAACATGTGGAGAAAATAGAACAAAGGCTTGAGGAAGTCTTTAAGACTATCCCAGACAACACACAAGTAGAGGAATTAAGCATAGAAGAGAATATCCAAAAGATAGCACAAGCTATGGAAGGGTACAGAAAAAAAATCACAGACCTGGGAGAGAAGGTGATCCCTAGCACTCCACTAAATATTAAAGCAGAAAGGGAACAACAGGATGTAGAATACACATAAAACATTGAAGGGGAGATCAACAAAATGGTAGAATTGTACAACAATACAATGCAGATGTGGATAGAATTGCAAGAAGATGGAAAGATTCAAGAATTATATCAAAAGGAGGGAAACACAAACACTACAGTCTAGGACTTGAACAACATACATAAAAACATGACTATATTAGACATGATGAAGAGAATACATGAGATGAAAAACTTGTAGGCAGATATGAAGTCAATCCATATGGAAAAACAGTTAAGGAAAGCTCAGTTGGAGCCATTGTAGGAAGGGGAAAAAGCAATGATTATATAGTTGGAAGCAATAAAGGGAAGGTTAGAGAAACTACACTTGGAGAGTATAGAAGTGCTGAAGGAGCAAATTACAACGCAGTTGGTAGAAAATATTGCAGAAAGGAGCGCGTAGGCGAAGGCACAAGTACAAGAGATGACAGGCAGATTTTAGTGCAGGAGGCAAAGACTATCTGAGTGGCTCGGGATGAGCCATAGATTAGTGTTGGGGGCCTATTGGAGCAGGTTATTTTTGGAAATGCACAAAAATGATGGAAGAAAGTTGGAAATGGGACCGGTAATGGATCACGCAATGGGAAATAAGGAAAATCGACGAGCCAAAAGGCAAGGAAAGGAGCGCGTCGGGAATCAAAGAAAAGCAACACAAGAAAGAGAAGAGTCAAAGAAAGGAATGGTTGGACTGAGGACCAACTGGGCGTAAGAGGTTGATATATGGACAAACCTAATCCACTTAGGGTTAGGGTTTTGGTCATCAATGTAATGGGTTTAGCCCACTTTTGATAGTATAAATATATTACGTACGAGGTAGCTGGATATATCTTTTTGGTGAGAAGTATTGAAGTACTTTTGAGAGATTTTATGAGTTTTGAGCTAGTCTTTGTTGAGTGTTTTGGTTGAGAGTTATGGAGCTCATGTTGAGTCTATTTTTTAGTTGTATCAGAGGGTTAGGTTGCAAGTTGTGGAGCTTGGTGTGACACTGGTCAGCCTCACCATCACCATTACTAAACTTATGATGTAATGCAACGCAACACAATATTTTGAAGAAGATGAATAAAGAAGCATATAATGCCAAATCTTTGTGGACATATCCTAAGGGGGGGTGAACCACGGTAAAATACTGTGTCAATGTGTGGAATGTGCTCTTTATGCTTTTCAGTGTCTTTTATGATGAATGAATGGATAAATGAATGAATATGTTAAGGGCAATTTACAATGCACACTAGAATAGTTATGTTATTTTTTGTAGAATGAATGCTAAAGGTTAAATGAATGGTAGATCTGAATGATGGTATGGAAGATATGATGAATATTGAAGTATAAGTAGATAAGTAGGTCTAACATCCCCTCCACGATTGTAGACATTTGGGTCATGCAATCACCCATAAGCCATCTTGGGTGAGACTCCATTGTGCACTTTGTGCACAGTGTTGACTTTTAGTCTCCAGAAGGGCCGATGGTTTCTAGGGTTTTGTTGGAGAACGAAGGTAGAACCCGGGTCAGACCATACATTCAAAATTTGTTATATGATAAATATTTTCAATCACCTTCAAACTCAAATTTCAACAAACATAAGGTTGTGGCCAACCCAAAGAGATAAGAGACTCATGCCACAAAGAAACAATGTTTTTATCCCGGGGCTTTCGACAGGGGTTTGTGGATGAAGAGAAAACATGTTCTGATTAATGGGAAGGATCCTTGATCCAAACCTGAGATTATCACTTATCTCACTTTTACCTCTCAAGGGAGTCTTAGGCTCTTCTTGGGATCTCCCTCTCCTCTCAGCCTTAAGGAAGCAGTGATATTTAAAGTGAAGATGAAGATGAGTCATCATCTATATGTGGTAGCCCTATTTAGAGATGGGTGGATCAAGCTTGTGGCTATCCTTCCCAGTAATATTTTCTCCCTCCAACCCACCTCCATGATTTTTTCTTATGATTCATTACATCCTTACTAATATTCATGATTATTGTGTGCTTAACTTATCTTTGTTGCAATACAACATTGAGCACATGGGGAGATACCTTGATGATATGATGAGCAATTGATTGCATTGGATGTATGATTTCACTTGACAACTTTAGGACCTAACCTCCATGGGCCATGGGCCCCAGGTAAGTAGGTAGGTCATTTTCTTTCCCTTGCATTTGCATTTGCTTGCTCATGATAATTTAGTTACATTTACTTATAGTTGTGTGTCATATCTCATTTTCATTTTTCTTTACTTGCACTACTACATACTTGTTATGATCATATTACATGTTAGTTTAGAGATTTTTGAACAAATGAAAAATTTTCTTTTTAAGATTAGTTGAAATTTTGATTATATGCAAAAAGGGTGAGTGCGCTACCCCCGATACCCAACATTTTGTTTGTTTTAGTGTGTGTGGACACAATTCTTACCAAGATATGTTGAGGTTCTTCTGCATTCTACAACGAGTACATGTCCCCAAGTAGGAGCCAGATGTACCCCCCATTCCTAGGGGTAACTAAGGAGATGATGTCTCGAGGCCCTCAGGTTGCAGACATGGAGTACCGAGAGGCAGATGAGAAGGAATAGGCCCCTATCTTACCACACATCACCATTTGATCGATGGCAACATTGTCCAACACATCAGCTTGGCTCATAGAGGACAACAAGTATTGATTCATGAGGTAACAACTCTGATGTTGTGGTAAGTGTCATGCTAATAAATGAAGCATTTGAACATGTTGCAAAGGGTCCTTTCTTGATTTTGAAAATGTTTTCTTGGAAATTATTCCTTTTGCCTCATTTCACCTTGGTGGTTGACATGTTGTCCTAGTAAGTGGTCACCCTCGGGAAAAGGGTTTTGTAATGTCCCTTTTCAAATAGGAGCTCCAGAGAGGAGGCTTAATGGTCTAAACCAACTCGTTAGACTATAGCCAGGGCCAAAGAGGGGTAAACGGGGTTACTAGAGGTCACTCCAGTCACAGGTGTTATATTCAGAAAGTGACATTGAGCTAAAAAGGGTTAAAAGCGCTTTTAAGTCATTATGAGCTAAAAATAGAAGTCAACAATGAATTAGGGTTTCAACAGTGATTTAGGGTTTTGGAAGTCAACAGTGAATTAGGGTTTCAACATGATTTAGGGTTTTGGAAAGCTATAAAGGAAGGGTCAACGACCTAATTCATCATTATGCAGATTATGACTTTTCATTGAGGAGAAGAGGTGCATCTCAGGAGAGATAGTTCAGTGTATTCCAGGAGGAAGACACCAATTGGCTGATTTCGGTGTTGAAAGACATACCCTAATCATCAGGAAGATCATCCAGGTCTTCCATCATTCTTCATTGATTCCACAGTGCTCCCATATTTTGGGTATTATATTTTAGTTGCTTATTTGTATTCCGGCTAAGATCCTTTTGTCTTTTGATCTAGCCGAGTGTTGTTATTTTATTTAGCCGTAGTTTCTTATTTGTATTCCAACTAAGATCCTTTGTCTGTTGATCTAGTCGAGTATTGTCAGTTTATTCAGCTGCATTCAACCATTTTGTAATCCACAGAGATATCATAATACAAAATTTGCAGTCCTTTGTTGCGTTTATTATTTGTATGATCATTTATATGCTGTAAACCTTTGATCTTATACACACATTAGAAGCGTTTCCTAGACTAGCCAAGTCAGGAACATTACAGGTTTCTAGTAGGTGGTTTCCTTGAAGGGTCATTGTACCGTCCCTGCATATACTTATCATTTTTCACACTTCTTCCCTTTCGTTTCCTCATCTTTTGGGTTTTCAGGCACATTGAACCAGAAAGGGCTTGTACCTCATTTCATGGGAAGAAGGGGCTAAAGGCCTGGAGGTAGATTGCAACTGCTATAAAATAATAAGAAATTAATGCTGAAAATAAAGTGAACACAACAAATGAGGACCATCAAAATTCGGTCCAACTTGAGCTCTACCTACTCAGTGCCCACCCCGGTCCCAAATTGCAAATGCTAAAGCTTGAAACCTTATAAAGGGGACTATCAAATTAAAAATAAATGAAAGCAGGGATTGGAAAGATGGCTAAAAATAGGCCTGGGAAAAATAACACCTAAATAGTTGGTAACTCAAGAGCAAGAACACCCTCTACAGAGGCACCCATAAATGAGACAATACGATCCATTGTATGTCAAGAAACCCCATGCTCATAAGTCACACCCCTATCTACCTCATAATCCTTACATGACTTAGAGGGGGTCCTCTTGGGAAATACTCATTGACTTGGGGAATGATCTACCCAATAGGTCACTATGACAACCCTCCCATGCTTAAATTTGGCAAGTTGTATAAGGTCTTTGAGCTTTTGTTTATTTTGAAAAGGGGGGATTTGATGCACATGTTTTGGTGGTTTTTTTATTAGATATGGCTTACTTGGATTGATACTTGTGACTTGTGGACCCTTGGAGGGAAAATTTGTTTGTCTTTGCAAGGCTTTTTCAGGTGAAAGTATTTTCATGGAGGCACAAGGTTACTTGGACCTTCATAGGGGCATGAAGCCCACATGTTGGATGATGCACCCCCCTCTCATTCGAAACATGGGAGGATGAACGTTGCCTATGGAGGCACTTGGAGACCATGATATGATCATATTATATCCCATTTCACCCCAGTGTTGGCCTTTGGAGGCCTAAGGCATCATCTTCTAGGCCCTAGATGTCACATGGGCTTAGGGTTTTTGATGGGGGTTCCATGGTTTGATGATGATGTGGCTTGGTTTCATTGAGAGATATGGATTTATTATCACTTTAGCACATGGTGAGGTGGCACATGGCCTTTCGAGGCCCAAATATTTTCATACCAAGGGAAAATTTCTCTCTTGAAGGCCTATCGTCACCCTTTAGGGCATGATGTCACCCTTACTAAGGGTTTATTTCATGTAGTTTTTAAATTTTAAGTTGTAAAAGTAAAAATAGGGAAGGTTGACCTCTCTAAGTTGCTGTTGACTTTCGAAAAGTGGAAAAATTGGTTTTTAGTAATCTTGTATAAATAAAGGTCACTTTCATTTCATTTGGACATAACTCTCATTTGAGAATTACATAACATTGGCTGAAATTTTCACCCTATTTCGGAATTTTTCTCTATCTCTCTCTCTTGGTGCATTGTGGATGATCTTTCTTGTCTTTTGGTGAAGAAAATCTAGGTGCTATCTCTTGGATGCTTTATTCTTGGTATGTTGGTGGAATATTCTTGATAAGGAAGGGTTTCTTCATTCTTTTCTTGGAATTAGCAAGGAATTTATGCATTATTTGTGTTGTGCTCTTCTTGTTTCAAGCTAAAATTGTCTAAACCCTTGGAGGAGTATAAGGGCATACACCCTATATCGAGATCTACTTTGTTATCATTGAATAAACTACTTTGCAAAGGTTTCTACAAGGAGTAAAATGGCTTACACCCTTGTAGATTTACCTTGCCAGGTTTTGTTTTCTCTAAGATGTAAAAGGGCTTACACCCCCAAAGAAGTAACAAACCCTATCTCTTCCACAAGAGACTTCATTAACCTAATTGATAAGGCACTAATCTATTTTCATTGAAGACACAATATTGTTGCATTAGTGTACATGAAATATTGAGATATTGTAATTGTCTAAGTTGGATTTCATTCTACATGCTATAAGCCTTCTTGTTCCCTAGGGGAATCTTTATTGCCATTGTAATTATTTTTTCTATTTTAAATTAATGCTACAACCATTAGGGTTTCCGCAAAATAATATTTCTTCAATCTATTGTTCACTATTCTATCACTAAAAATTACTTGCAAGCTGCCATCATTAAACTACTTGTTATTGGCTATCTTTTGGGTGGATTATTTGTTGATTTTGGTGGCTATAATTTGTTTTTGTAGCAATAATTTTCTACAACCATTTGGATGTCATAAAAACTTTCTAATAACATCATATAACATCCCTCTAAACATCACCAAAGTCTTGATTAAATCATTGGAAGTTTAACTAGTCATTGCTAGCTTTGTTTCCATCATATTGTACTTGATTTTGGTGGTTAGATTTGAAGCTATTAACTTTATTCATTGTTGATCTATATATTTCTATACTGTTGCAATTTTGGGACAACAAGGTTTCTTTCTGATTCCCCATTGTTTAAAGGAGTGGTTTATCATATTTTTCCTTGTTCTAGGTAGGGCTAACATTGTTTTGCAGATACACAACTATTGGCAACCATTCACCCTCTCACACGACCCTTCTTCAAGCCTTTCTCCATCTCCAAACTTGACCTATAGGGGAAATCATTCATCATCGTCTAAATTTCCATCTCAATCCCCATAGGGTCACTGGGATTCCCCCCTTGTGGTGATTTCATCATCACTAAAGTGAGGGGAGTGTCTATCTAAGGTGACAGTGGGTAGGTACTCCCGTAGTTGTCTCACCTTTGAGGTTTGGGTTGGGATTTGTCCAAGAAACGACGCGTGTGGTAACATGAACCTAATGTGATATACTATAATAATCAGAGTTGTATCAAACTCTCAAATAATCTAGTATTCGATGATTGGTCCAAGCATATAGAGATCATATATCACTTCATTTGAGATAAGATCCATAAGGGAACAATGAAGCTTCAGTATATTTCCAAACATGAGGAGGTTGCAAATATTCTAACCAAAACCTCGGTTAATGGGAAGTTTTTGTTCTTCATAGACAAACTTGGAGTGGTGCATAATACCTTCCTCACTGAGAGGGAGTGTTGATGTTTGTAGCATCAAACATGTATTTTCACATAGGTCTAAGTGTCTAGACATGTGGAAGTAGTCCAAAGCCTTCTACCCTTAGACTTTACTTTAATTAAAGAAATTATTAAAGTAAAGTGCTTTTATTAGTGATTTGAGTTTTAATTAAAGGAATTCTTTAATTAGCATTAGTGAATTAAATAATAACCATTGATCTCAAGTGAGGTGAGAAGTAATCTTAACCGTCGATCACTTTGGAGATTAGGGTTAGGTCATAAATCAATCTTATAAAAGGAAGGCTAGGGTGAAGGAGAAGACACTTGATACATTGATACAGAGTAGATAAGGACTTTTTCTTGGTGGATTGGATCACGAAGGAATGTGATTCAAGGAGATCTTAGATATGTGGAGAAGGACTTCCATATAGAGATCAGGTCTAGGAGAAGAAAAAGCAGGGGCTGTCACAAGTGGGTTCCGTTCGATTGGAGTTGCAACAATAGGGTCGTGTCATACGAAGTTATGTACAATCTTTTAGTGCATGTACGTAGGTTTCAGTGGAGGCAAGAACGTATACACGGGTTTGCTAAGGAAAGGTGCATACATCTCGGGAAATGTGAAAAGTCAAGGTCGTACAACAGATCATGAGTTGCTAGGGTTTGCATGTACTATTTCTAATTTTTTGTATTTATTTGTGGGCCATTTTCTCAGATACGAGAGCTCTTCTAAGCTTTGAAGTTGTTTGAATTATAAGATTAGTTGATGGGCATAATATATTTGTGTATTGTGGATGAGATTTTTGTTTTCTAGTATTGCTTCCACTATCCTTTTTTTTTAGTTGAATATTCCAACAAGTGTATTTTGTTTTGTGAGCTGCTAATTTTATTACAACAAGGAATCACTAGATAACAAGATACCTAGGTGCCAGAGTAAGGGGATTTCAACATGATCATATTATTTCCACATTGGTGGTAGAGAATAAGAGATGGAGGATTTTATCATATGCCTTAGCTTGAGAGGTGGATCCATTTCCAAAAAGTAGAAGGTTGTCAAAAATTGAAGTTAGGTGTCCAATCCCAAATGTAAAGGTTGGAACACCAAGCATGGTTAAAATATGGGCTTGGCCCTGCACTAATTTTGTCCATGTCCTCAAATTTTAATAGAAAACTGGTGAATCCTCTGGAGACAAAATGGAGATAATGGACATATCCTAAGATCTTACCCCATTCAATAGATACTCATCCCTTCATGTATTTCTTAGTAAGCTTCATTCCGCCCCTAAACTTTAACAATGAAGGCCTATTAGGAGTATTTTAGGAATGCAATTTCTTGAATATTGACCTCCTATATGATAATATGAATCTCTTATTTCAACCTATTAACACACAACCTATTTCTTATGCACCATGTTGGCTAGGGCGATGTCCTCAATTTCACTTAAACATGGAGGAGGAGAGATATAATACAAGTTTTGGATGGGGGTTGAGTGACATATTCCCATGAAATAAGGTGGTGAATGACATTGGAGGGGAGGAAT
The DNA here is from genome assembly GCA_009831015.1 of Picea engelmannii. Lineage (NCBI taxonomy): Eukaryota > Viridiplantae > Streptophyta > Pinopsida > Pinales > Pinaceae > Picea > Picea engelmannii. The sequence continues at coordinate 290,109 of ML776906.1, read as the reverse complement.
TTGAGTATGAAACGATCGAGAGGTTGGTAGGTGGGTTCCATTGGGGGGAAATCATTATCGGAGTAGGGTAATGATTGTTACAAAGCCTCAACTTGTGAATTGTTGACAAGTGATACAAATTTCAAGGAAGGGGAGGGTAGGATGATAAGCCCCAATGATGGTTTTCCAATTCTACAAGTGTGAAAGGTTGCCACCATAGAGGATTGAGGGCTAGTTGCAGGAGGGATGGAAAAAAAGTTTTTGATCCCAAGTTACAATGAGGGTAACTGATCCAGGATCTTTTCGTCAGGTGACTTATTAAAGAATTGTATTAAATGAGCATAAACAAAAGTACACCATAAAGAAGGAAAATCTCAAAAGGAAAGCGACATAATCATGAAATATGAACACAAAGAACTTGATAACGGAGTTCATCCTTGATGGACTACATCTCTGGGTCTTGCTCTCAAATGGGTAGGTCTTTTATTAACTCCACAAAAGAATTGGGCAAAATACATAAGTATACCTCATTCTGGAGTCAAGCTACAAAATATTTGCTCAGATAAAAAAACTAACACCACCACTGCGTTTGTGGTGTCATTTTACCTAAAAATGACTGTCTCCACGCCTCAATCCGAGTCAGACACTTTTTGGCCCAAGAAGCACCCTTGCCTCGGTTTGCATGCCACAGCTCCTGCAATAAATGACTTTTTGATCTCTAAATCCGTGCCAATTCTCGAAAAATGTGCAAAAATCTATAGAGATCCATACCATACAGACGTGCTTGGTCTGCCTCTCCTTAGTTCTCTTGTCCCGAAATACTGAACCGGAGGGCCCTTCTTATACCAAAATCCGGGCGGTTATGCCATAAAGAGGAGGTTTGGCATATTGGATGGAGAAGATAAATTTAGACCATAGGTTGGTGGAAGTCTCAGGATCGAATCCCGTGGACTCGACCCTTTTAATACACAGTTACAAACGAAAATTTGGCACGCCCAGCTAAAACTGGCAGTGGCTGCTAGAATGGCGAAAGGATACTAAAAATAGTGTTATATGTGGCGTATATGCTAGCTATTTCTGGCGCACAGTTGGTGGTTGCTATGTTTGGAGGAATATGCCATAGATGGAGGAACTATCGCCATATTTGGTGGAGTTTCGGTTTATATATATATATTTTAAATTGTATCATGGAGCCTCCTTGTGAATTTCGGGGGTGCCACATGGCGCCTCTATATTGGGCCACATGGCATGCTTTGATTTGCCCACATGTGCACTGATGTCACCTCTGGACATGTGGCACCTCCTAAGTGGTGCCACCTGGCATCACCTGGGGGTGCCATGTGGCAGTTTTTTACTGGTACACGTGGTGCCCTAAAGAGTCTGAATTTGAGTGACATGTGGCAGCCTCTGATGCTGCCACATGGAATGATGACATCATGCTGATGTCATCATGACACATGTCACCCTCTATTCTTGCCACATAGGCTGTACGGTCGTTGACATCATCCGTACTGATGCTGACGTCAACAGTACAAATGCTGACTCATCCTTGCTGACTGGGCTAGGTTGACCAAAACCTTGACCGCTTATATCTTTTGATCTGTAACTTCATTTGATGAGTCATTTGCTGAGTTGTTTGCGCCATTATAAATATTGTGAAACACTCTTCGCGATCATGCTGTTTTCACTGAGTTTTGGGAACTTTGAATTTTTGGCCTTTTGTTGTCTGCTGAAGCCATTTTGAGCGTTCTAAGTTGCTTCTGTGCGTTTTGAGTTGTTCTTAGCCTTCTCTGGATATTTTTTGGATCACGCCTTCCCACTGAGAGCTTTTTGGACCACAAAAAGATTTCATTAATCAACTGGTAAGTGAGGGAAGAGTCCCCTCACTTTGTCCTTCTCAATCCATTTTGCCTTGCTTGGATGTGTTCCCTTTAAGCCTACTTGAATGTAATCAACATCACCCCTGCGTGAAGTCCTCATCCTTCTGTCTAGGATGATATCCTCCTGTAACTCATCCAAGTACTCAGGTGCAAACTCATCAACCGAAGGTATTGAAACTTCCTCATCCTGATCCATGATCATGGGAGCGTAAAAAAGTTTCAAGTTCTCTACATTCACAATGGAGTAAATCTGCATATAAGGTGGAATATCTAAACGAAAAGCATTAGTGCCGATTTTCTCCAAAATAGTGAAGGGTCCATATCATATGGGCTTGAGTTTCTTGCCTTCACCCTTCAATCGTTCCTTGCTGATATGAAGCCATACCTAGTCTCCAACTTGGAACTGATGATCAACCCTGTGCTTGTCATGCTGAGCTTTATATTGTGCTTGACTCTTCTCCAACTGTTCCTTGACTTCCTGGTGTATCTACTGGATCCTCTGGATGAACTTGCAGGCTTTGTCCTCTATTCGTTCTTCACTCACATCAACATCTCTCCCATACATAAAGTCTAAAGGAACCTTTGGTAGGTACCCAAACCATGTCTCAAAAGGTGAACTCTAAGTGGATGAATGTAAAGCTCGGTTATAAGCATGTTGTACATATGGTATGAAGAGATCCCATATGGTTCTGTTTACCACCTCTGTCTGTCTGTTGGTCTGTGGATGAAAAACAATGCTCCTCTTCAATTTGGTGTCCATCATTCTCCACAAGCTAGTCCAAAAATCACCAAGGAATCGAGTATCTCGATCCGAGATAATGGACGTGGGGAACCCAAACTGAACCCAAACATGCAGAAAAAAGAGATTAGCAGTCTTATCAACAGTGATTTGCTTTTTACATGGCATCAAGATACACATCTTGTTGAACCTATCCACTACGACATACAAATAATCATGACCCCCTTTGGTCATTGGTAAACCCCCTACAAAATCCATGGAAATGCTTTCTCATGGATGGGATGGAACATCAAGTGGTGAGTATAGCCCCAATTTTCTATTAGTGGGCTTACAAGTAGAACACATCACACACTCCTTTACATATTTAGTTACAATTTCTTTCATTTGAGGTCAATAACAAAACCTCTGCAAATGAGCGATAGTTTTTCCTACCCCAAAATGCCCAGACACAAGAGAAGTGTGAGCTTCTCGTATCACATGGACTTATTCACTTGTAGGAATACATAGCTTCCCAAGACGATAGAGTAAATTTCCTTGCAGAAAATAGTTCTCTACCTGTGCACCATGGGTTAGCTTCTCATATACTTCTTTAAAATCTTCATTGATGGCATATTGGTCTACATATCTATGATGAGATAAATAAGTATTCTTCAAAATAATAGAAGCATCAATAGGAGGTCTAGAAAGCATATCGGCTACCTTGTTACTTGTACCCTTCTTGTACTTGATTACCAAATGAAATTGTTGTAGAAAACCCATCCATTTGTAGTGCCGAGATTGTTGCAGTTTGGTCTGTGCTTGAAGATACTGTAAGGGTTGGTGATCTGTATGTATAATTGTTTCCTTCCCTAACAAGTAGTGCTTCCATTTCTTTACGCTTTGAACTAATGCATACAACTCTTTATCATATGTGGGATAGTTAACAACAACTTGGTAAAAAGTATCAGAGTGGTAACAAATAGGCTTACGATATTGCATCAATACTGCACCCATGGCGTATCTGCTGGCATCTGTCTCGATCTCAAATGGCTATTGAATATTCGACAATGCTTACTGGTGTGGTACTGATCTTCTCCTTCAAAATGTTGAAATATTTTTGTTGCTTTCCTTCCCACTGAAAAGTGTTCTTCACACTGGTTAAGGCATGCAAAGGAGCTGCTATAAAGGAGAAGTTGGGAATGAATCTCCTTCAATACTAGACTACACGCAAGAAGCTCTAGATCTTGGTTACACTTTTTGGCTCATGCCAATTTACAATTACTTCGATTTTGGAAGGATCAATCTTCAATTGCCCTTCTCCCATGATATGACCTAAGTATACAAGTGCAATCTTGCCAAAGTCACATTTTGACATTTTCATATACAAATTTTCCCTTTGCAAAGTATCCAATACTTGTTTTACATGCCTTACATGTTCATCCCAAGTCCTAATGAAAACAAGAATGTCGTCTAAATATACAATCACAAAGTCATCCAGGAAAGGTTTGAATACATCGTTCATCCAATGCATGAAAGTTGTCGGAGCACTGCAAAGCCCAAATGACATAACTAACCACTCAAACAATCCTTGTTTGGTTTTAAAGGCAATCTTCCATGCATCCTGTTCTGTAATCCTGATTTGATGATATCCACTGCACAAATCCAACTTAGTGAAATAAACAACATTCTTCAATTGATCAAGTAAATCATCTATACGAGGAAGAGGGTATCAATTTTTCACCGTGATTTTATTTAAAGCCTCGTAATCGACACACATTCTCCATGTGCCATCCTTCTTTGGCACCATCACGATCAGAGAACCACAAGGAGATGAACTGGGCATGATGACCCCTTGATCCAATAAGACCTGTACCTACTTCTTGATCTCTGTCATCTCCACAACTGACATCCTGTACATGCCCACATTAGGAAGAGGAGAATCCTGCTGAAGATGTATCTCATGTTGGATTTCCCTCTTAGGAGGTAATCCATCTGGTTCCTGAAAAATATCATCATAATTAGAAACAATATCAATTAATTCCTTTTGATGAGATGGATCACACTGTTGGAAAGCATAGGATGTTCCAACATCTTTCTCTTTGACGACCATGAGTACATATCTCTTATTAGTGGTTATGAGTCTTTTCATTTGCCCTACACTAACAAGTGTCATATTTACCCTCATGCTATGAGCTCTAACATTATATTCCACTCCCCCTTTAGTAAGGTGGTATTTGTTCTCATGACGAAAGAAGACTACTTTTCTGTCATAAAGATAAGGACTTCCCAACACTATGCCACATATATCAAGTGGGACAATATCCAAATCCACTTCATCAATCAGCTTCGAAGCAATAACAAATCTGACCCTACATTTTTTGGCGACATTAAGTTTTTATTTATCATATACCCAACCAAGAGGATAAGGCTTTGGATGTGGTTTCATTTCAAGACCCATCTTCTTGACAAGTGCTTCAGATATTAAGTTTACGTGGGAACCCAGATCAAATAATGTATCTATTTTAGTATGTTTAGATACAACTCGTATATGAAATAACTCATCCCTCTTTCATTCATCAACATGAGATTCATCATTGGAACTTGAACTAGAATGAAGAGAATATTTACCTTGTACTCCAGCCGCTGTGATATTTCCTTCATCTCCTGATTCTGAACCAAGATCTTTCTGCACTGTAGCTATGGTCTTTGTCTTCCCCTTTCCACCAAATTGTTTTGGTTTCTTTTCTGGATGTAGTTTCCAACAATGTTCTTCATCGTGATTGTTCTTCTTGCAACGAGTGCAATATGGTTTTCCTCCTTCTCTCGTCACTGTAGCGGTCTTCTTGTCCTTCCTTTTAAACTTCTTGAAAGTCTTTTGTGAGAAATTGGAAGGTTTCTTTGTGGGATCTTCTTGAACATGTTTCCCCTTGTTCTCAAGGTGAGTGGCTTGCACGAAAACTTCATCAAGACTAGTGGGGCTAAACAAGAGCAAAGTATGATGAATATAACTGTGAAGTGTGCCAATATACTTCATTAAAGTTTCATAATAATCCAAAGGAATGTTCAATGCTTGGGCTTTCTTCCTAAATTATTCCGTGAAACTTTGTACAGTCTGACCTTTACTCTGTCTCAAAGTATGCCATTCCATCATTGCTTTATGTAAATACCCTAATGGATAAAACTGCTTCCTTATCTCTGTTTTAAATTTTGAGCAAGAGGATAAAATATTACCACACTTACTTCTGTCCTGTAGCTTTCTCTCTCACCATACGAGAGTGATGCCTTCCAACCGAAGAGAAGTCAGTTGCACTTTAAGTTCCTCTTCGTCAATATGATGAAAACGACAATATACTTCAACCTGTCGGATCCAATTATCTAGTTTTTTAGGATTAACATCTCCATTAAACATAGGTAAAGCAAACTTTACATCAAGCTTTAATAATGGTTTCTTAAAAGAGGCTTTATGGTTAGAATGCTGTGAGTGATGAGAATGCTCAGAGGAAGAAGAACTAGAACTTGAAGGCGAAGATGGAGGCTTAGGAGGATCTCCTCCAGCCCCTTGGTTTACCGAAGCATCATAATCTACATGTGCTTCCTTTTTCTTCCCTTTCTTCTTCATCCTCTTCTCGTAATCTCCATACATTCATTCAACCATTTATGACATGCGATAGAAGACCATGTGAAAGTTTTTCTCCTGTTCATCACGCTTGTCCTCTTCTGCCATCTTCTTGCTTTGGGATACATGACCAACTTCGTGATTGAACGTCTTAAGAGTTCCTTCACACTGCTTATGCTTGGACCTAGTAAGCATTCATACTCAACAATTCAAGTCAAAGACGACTGCTCTGATACCAACATGATCTAGGATCTTTTCGTCAGGTGACTTATTAAAGAATTGTATTAAATGGGCATAAACAAAAGTACACCATAAAAAAGGAAAATCTCAAAAGGAAAGAGACATAATCATGCATTATGAACACAAATAACTTGATAACGGAGTTCTTCCTTGGTGGACTACGTCTCCGGGTCCTGCTCTCAAATGGGTAGGTCTTTTATTAACTCCACAAAAGAATTGGGCAAAATACATAAGTATACCTCATCCTGGATTTAAGCTACAAAAGATTTGCTCAGATCAGAAAATTAACACCACTGCGTTAGTTGCATCATTTTACCTAAAAATGGTTGTCTCCATGCCTCAATCTGAGTCAGACACTTTTTGGCCCAAGAAGCACCCTTGCCTCGATTTGCGTGCCACTACTCCTGCAATAAAAGACTTACAAATCTCAAAATCCGTACCAATTCTCGAAAATTGTGAAAAAATATGTACAGATCCATACCATATGGACACGCTTGGTCTACCTCTCCTTCATGCTCTTGTCCCGAAATACTGAACCCGAGGGCCCTTCTTATACCAAAATCCGGGTGGTTATGCCATAAAGAGGAGGTTTGGTGTATTGGTTGGCAAAGATAAATTTAGACCATAGGTTGGCCAAGGTATTAGGATCGAATCCCATGGACTCCACCCTTTTAATACACAGTTACAAATGAAATTTTGGTGCGCCCAACTAAAACTGGCAGCGATTGCTAGAATGACAGAAGGCTCCTAAATAAAGTGCTATATGTGGTGGATATGCTATCTATTTCTGGAGAACAGTTGGTGGTTGCTATGTTTGGCGGAATATGCCATAGATGGCAGAACTACCGCCATATTTGGTGGAGTTTCAGTTTATATATATATATTTTTAAATTTTGTCACAGAGCCTCCTTGTGCATTTTGGGGGTGCCACGTGGCGCCTCCCTATTGGGCCATGTGGAATCCTCTGATTTTCCCACATGTGCACTGACGTCACCTCTGTGTCACCTCGGGACACGTGACACCTCCTGGGTGGTGCCATGTGGAATTTTTTTATTGGTCCACGTGGCACCCTAAAAAGTCTGAATTTGAGTGACACATGGCAGCCTCTGGTGCTGCCACATGGCATGCTGACATCATCATGACACATGTCACCCTCTATGATTTCCATGTAGGTTATATGGACACTGACATCATGTTGAAATTACTAAGACAACTGAGAGGGGGGGGGGTGAATCAGTTGTTACTGTGCTTAAACAATAATAAATCAATTAAACCATTCTTAAATTTTCTTCAAGTGACCATCAATATCATACAACATATAGACGATATAAATAGTGAGCATCAGTCACACATAAGATATACACAGAGACATTTTTTCATGAGGAAACCCATAAAGGGAGAAAACCTCTTCTTCTACAAAATGATAGGCATTCTTTTAAGTTCTGTACATCATCTATAATTGAGCACCAACTCAATGTGAGGCTACTACCT
>ML776906.1:253495-275510 GCA_009831015.1 Picea engelmannii | reverse complement strand
GGGTGAATCAGTTGTTATTGTGATTTCAACAATAATAAATCAATTAAACCATTCTTAAATTTTCTTCAAGTGACCATCAATATTATACAACATATAGATGATATAAATAATGAGCTTCAGTCACACATAAGATATACATAGAGACAGTTTTTCATGAGGAAACCCATAAAGGGAGAAAACCTCTTCTTCTTCGAAATGATAGGCAGTCTTTTAAGTTCTGTACATCATCTATAATTGAGCACCAACTAAATGTGAGGCTACTACCTCTGTTTTACAAGCTCCAACTTGTTTGAGAGCACCAACTCTCTGGTTTCTCTAGCACCCACTAGAAGGAAGCACCAACTCCCTTAATGTTCTAGCACCAACTGGATGGAAGCACCAACTTCCAGTTACACAAGCTCCAACTTGTATAACATAGAACACTTGTTCTCCCTTGCACCACCCTGCCACCCTGGTTTCTCTGGTTGCAACCAGATGGAAGCTACAACTTCCTGTGTTCAAGCTCCCACTTGAACCTCTGAGGACAACAGTCCTCCCTATCACCTCCCAACCACCTTGGAATATAAATGAATAATTAAACAACCAACTACACAGATAAATCGATTCTTACCACTTCTTCTCTGTTCTGTAAATCTGGTCTTCTTCTAACTGTTATGCAATTCTTCTCTTCCTTTGTCTGTTCTGCAATTCTGCTCTGCTTCAACTTGTTCTGTCATTCTACTTTGCTTCAAGTCTTTTCCTCATCTATTACTCTTCTCTGAGTTTTATCTCACACTGCGCATATTTTTAGTCTCATACTACGCATCCTGTGATTTTCCCTTTCTTACAGTTTAATTCATTTTTCGTCCAGAACAACCAACCATGCACAATCTATATCTTTTTCTTTTATGCACCACACCCACAATAGTTACACTTCTCATCTTCTTAGGCAAAAGAAAACCGTCTAAGCAACTGAAACACCAACCGATCAAGAATCATGACTTAGTTTAGCTAATAGATTTGTAACTGATCAATTAACTATGAGATGGAACAATAGCCCTCCGATCATATTCAAACTCACTTGAACCATTGGATTAAGAATAAATAATCTTGTGCCTGTTTCGCCATTTCATAATTTGGCATTTCGGGATCCCTGTGGTGAAGCTTAGCACCTCTAGCTTCTTCCTCCATCTTCCATCGATGTGCCCAATGGTTGTGATCACGCGCTTATGCATAAAGCACTTTCACGATTTCACATTTCGTGAATATGGAGATGAGGCATCTTGACTCTCCAAGTCGCGATCCCCAAAACTTCGAAATGGAGCTTATCTGAATTGACTCCTTCCCTCCTCGTGACTACCAGCGGTGACCATAGGCTGTGCCAAAAAGGCGCTTCATATTTCACGAGTTTTCACATCATGCTCCGTTGACTCCAAGTTAGCGAAACTCCAATCGCTTTCCACTTGTCCTATGATTCGACGATTCATATTTGATCTTGATTCAACAACTTAGATCATATCGCTATTTCGCATATCGCGATTTCAACGTTCTTGTGGTTATGTTTCTTGCCTCTTGAAGTCGCGATTCGTGAAACTCCGAAATGGAGTCGGATCAATGGTCCATATCACACCTTGATCTGACGGTTGCGATTAAATCACGATTTCGGTGGTTATGTTTCTTGCCTCTCTAAGTCGGGATTCACGAAACTTCGAGATGGAGCTCAGATCAACGGTCCATGTTCTTGGTGATCCGACGGTCCTGATCTTTTCATGATCTCGCATCTCGCTGTTCCTTAGATGGAGGTTCTCGTCACTCCAAGTCACGATAGGTGAGACTCCGAGATGGAGCTGGATCAATGGTCCACAAAAAACCTCTATCTGACGACTAAGATAGTTTCACGATTTCGCATATCATGAATTCGAGAGGTTAGGGAACCCCGTTCCTTTGACTTTCCAGTCAGCGACATGATGATCTTTCGCCACATGTTCTGCCTGAAGATAGACGGTCCTCCTTCTTTCAGGATTTTGTGAGCTCACTTATTCTTGCACTTTAATGAATGTGTAGGTTCTCCCTGATCCAACGATGGTCAGAACTTATGCTCAGATCTGACACCTGAGATCTGTCCTCCTCTTCTGCGTGTTCTTCTTGTCTACAATCAGATCTGATGATCCTCCTTCTTTCGGGAACTAAAATGGGATCCAAAAATCAGAAATGATGCTTCTCCTCCCAAGCTTACTTTGTTCCACTTACTCTGATTTTGCCATCGATGATTTGCCAACAATCCTCTGCACTATCTCTTCTGATCTTATTCGAATCTTCTTTGCAGCGTCTTCTCATAATTCCCATCTATTACATACTTTCTGTACTCATGCCATCTTCATTGTTGTACTTGCCATCAATGACAAGCATACACGCATGCGCTGTCTGTTAAATATTTGCCAACATGTCATCCGTACTGATGCTGATGCCAACAATACAGATGCTGACTCATCCTTGTTGACTAAGCTAGGTTGACCAAAACTTTGACTGCTTATATCTTTTGATCTGTAACTCCGTTTGACGATCCATTTGCGTCGTTAGAAATATTGCGACGCGCTCTTCATGATCATGTTGTTTTCACTGAGTTTTGGGAAGTTTTATTTTTTGCCCTTTTGTTGTCTACTAAAGCTATTATGAGCGTTCTAAGTTGCTTCTGTGCGTTCTGAGTTGTTCTTAGCCTTCTCTGGATCCTTTTTGGATCAATGACATTTATGGGATAGGGTCAATCCTACATGGTGGGTTTGGTTCAAGGGTGCCTAGGAATTTCTCGAGAGGAGCCATCAAACACTCATGTGCACACACAAATATAATATAGTTATGTACATTGCATTATTTTAATTTTTAGTAATTATATATAATATGTATATTATACCAAACATGTATAACTTATTATATATCACTAATAATGTAATATAAAAGATGAAAATTAAAAAAGAAAAGGAATTAGGTCAATTACCTTTCATACTTTCATTTCATTATTCTCCCCCAGTTGTGGAAATTTGGTTTTGGTTCCACGATAGTAGGAGAGGGGGTTTTAGTGGGAAGGGTTGGTGTTTCAATACAAATTTGGTAAATTTGACAATTTGGGTCCTCTTCAAGGTGGGATATGGGTCATGGTTTGGATTTTGACAATAGACATGTGAAAATTAGGTCTTTTGATGCCATAATAGGGTGAGAGATATGCACCATCTGGGCTCTGTGATTCACTTGTTAGAAAAATAGGATCGAGAAGCAATAAAATAAAACAAATAAAAAAATATAACACAGAAGATACACAATACAATAGAGACATAAATATATGTTGTTCACCCAGTGTGGGCTACATCCACTAGAGAAATTTCTAGGTCCTTCCTTTATTATTATCCAACAAATGAAGGGATATAGCCTACAACATACCCGTTGGAACTTCCTCTTCTTTCTCTCATAGTCACCTCTCTCAAAATATAATATTCACTCACATACACAACCATAATACACTTCCCTCATAAAATAGGGTTTCCTTCTAGGGAAAAAAACCATAACATAACTTCTATTGTTGGATCTGTGACCTTATAATGAGTAGTCCAGATTGAGTTTGAAATTACAATATTTTACAAGGAAATTTTCCCAAAAAATTCTCTTCGTGGGTGCTGCCCCTGAGCCCTCGCCAGGGGGGGCTCCAAAATTTCTCGTCGCCCCCCCGGTGAAAGATGTTGGGGGGAAATCCCCCCACACACCTCCATCAGGTAATGGGGTCCAAACATGACTAAAACAAGACCTCTAAATCAAGAAGATAACCAGGCTCCACAACCAACAATCTCCCACTTGGAGACTGATTACAACAACTCCACCATTGTTGTACCTATTGGAATATGACCCACCTTGGACCCGAAAAATTTCTCATCTTCACCCTCTTGCTTGAAGGCCAACTGAAACTGAGTAGGAACTTAGTTTCTCCCTGGTTACTACCTTTGTTAACATGTCTATATAATTCTATCTAGTATGTATCTTTTCCAACTTCAATTGTTCATATTCCAAAACGGATCGTATGAAATGGTAGCTGATTTGTATATGCTTAGTATTATAATGGAAGTTTGAGTTATTTTCAATATGAATGGAACTCTGGCTGTCACAGTACAACCTTCTATTCTCCTACTTCTTTCCCAATTCCTCCATAAACCTTTGTAATCAAATTATCTCTTTACTAGCCTCTGTAGTAGCAACATACTTTGCTTCCGTTGTTGAAAGTGTGACGACCTTTTGCAGTTTTGAAATCCAACTTACTGTCATTCCACCTATAGTAAAAACATACCCTGTGGTGCTTCTCCTACTATCTTTATCACCTGCCATATCTAAATCAACATATCTTTGTAAAGCAATGTTTGAACCTCCAAAACATAATGCATGAGTAGAAGTACCTCTCAAATACATGAGAATCCATTTGACTACCCCCCAATGTTCTTTACCCTCAATTGTTCATATACCTGCTCACAAATCCCACTGCATGTGCAATATATGGTCTTGTGCACACCATAACATACATAAAGATGCCAACTGCTGATGAATAAGGGATCCCAAACATGTATTCTATCTGCTCCTGTGTCTTGGGACACATTTCCTTTATTAATTTGAAATGGCTGGCCAAAGCTGTACTAATTGGTTTTTCATTCTGGATTCTAAACCTCTCCAACACCTTCTCTACGTACTCACCCCGATACAATATCAATTTGTGATTTTTCCAGTCTCTTTTTATTCTCATACAAAGGATTTTCTTTGCAACACCCAAATCCTTCATCGCAAATGAATTAGATAATTTATTTTTGAGCACATTTATATCCTGCATATTAGACCCCACAACAAACATTTCATCTACATACAATAACAAGATAATATAGCTTCCATTTTCTAGCCTCTTAAAATAAACACAGTGATCAGAATGACATATACTATAACCTTGTCCTGTCGTAAACTTGTCAAACTTCAAATACCATTACCTTGGAGCTTGCTTTAGGCCATACAAGCTTCTCTTCAATTTTCATACCAAATTTTCCTTCCTTTTGACCTCATACCCCTGTGGTTGCTGCATATAAATCGCTTCCTCCAAATCCCCATGGAGAAAAGTTGTTTTTACATCTAACTGTTCAAGATGAAAATCTTCTATTGCACAAGACTTAAAATAGTCCTAATTGAAGTCATTTTAACAACATGAGAAAATATTTCATCAAAATATATACCTTTCTTTTGTGCAAACCCCTTTACAACAAGTCTAGCCTTGTACCACTTTTTGCCTCCATATTCTTCCTTCAACTTGCAAATCCATTTATTTTGCAATACTCATTTTCCTGTAGGCAACTGAACCAAGTCCCAAGTCTCGTTATTTAATAAGGAATCCATTTCCTCTCTCATGCCTTGCTCCCACTTATTTTTAATGTCTACTTGCATTGCCTCTTCATAACTTTCTGGTTCACTAGTCAGTCAAGAATAAATAATACAATGAAGGAGAGTATCGTTCAGGGGGTCTACTTAACCTGGAAGATCTTATAACAACACCTGCAAGAGTTTGAGGTGCATGTTGCTCCTCTTTTTGTACATCTTGATTTTTTGGTACCTTTGGAATTTCATTTTCTTTGATTTCATCAAGCACCGTGTATTATGTGTTTTCTTTTTCTTGTTTCTTTCCCTGCAATTGATCTTTGTACATGAACTTTTCATTGAATACCACATATATACTCGCAATGATTTTATGATTTTCATAATCCCATAAGCGATAACCAAAATCATTAACACCGTATCCAATAAAGGTACACTTCTTGGATTTTTCCTCAAGCTTTTTTCTTTTTTCTGTATCAATATGGACAAATTCTTCACAACCGAAAGTCTACAACAATGAGTAGTTTACCTTTTTATCTGTCCATGCCTCCTCAAAATGCCACTATCTAGGGATATCGAAGGCCCTCTCTTTATTAATTAAACAACAATTTCTACAACATCTTCCCATAAATGTAAGGGCAACCCAACATGCAATCTCATACTTCTTGCACGTTCCATGATTGTCCTATTCATCCTTTCTGACACACCATTTTATTATGGTGTTCCTGGAACTGTATTCTCTCTACGAATCCCATGGTATGAACAATAATCATCAAAATCCTTGCTGCAATATTCACCTCCATTGTTTGATCTAAGACACTTCAACCTTTTTACTGTTTCATTCTCAATCAAATATTTCCATTTCTTAAGAGTGTAAAAAACATAAGATTTTTGTCAAATGTAATCAACCCAAGTTTTTCTAGTTGCATCATCAATAAAAGTAACATAATAACTAGAGACAACAAGATATGATACCTGAATTGGTCCCCACACATCTTTATGCACAAGCTCTAATTTTTCACTCTTCTTTAACTTCCCAACCCTGAGAAATCTGAATCTCTTTTGTTTTCCATAAACACAGTGTTCACAGAAATCCAAATCAACTTGTATAAAATCTGGAAAAAAATTCCTTTTGTGAAGTATCTGCATCCCATTCTCACTCATGTGTCTAAGCCTATGATTCCACAATGTTGTATCCACATTTGTAGAAGCTAAAGATATTGAAGAGTCATCATTACCAGTATATAAATATAATGTACCTACCTTCTCTCGTTTTTCCATTTCCAGTGATCCTTTAGTGACCTTCCATGCCTTATCTATAAATGTAGATATACAACCTTCACTTGCCAACTGTCATGTTGAAATTATATTTGTTCTCAAATATGGTATATGTCTCACCTCTTTTAGTAACCATTAGTTACCATTCTTTTTGCTTTATTTGTACCTTACCCATTCCAAAAATTTGACATGGTTCATCATCACCCAAATAAACTTGTCCAAAATCACCTTGAACATAATCTTGGAAATATTTCATATGGGGTGTGGCATGAAATGAAGCCCTTGAATCTACTACCCAAGATTCAATGATATCATCTAAATAAAGAAACAAAGCATCTTGTAACACATCACCTGTTACATTTTCTTTTTGATTTTTCTCCTGTTGTCCATCTCTTTGTTTCTTTGGAGCTTTGCAGTCTTTCTTCAAATGTCCTTTCTTCCCAAAATTGCAACTCTCTATCTTTCCTAGTTTGGATTTGGATCTTCACTTTCTAGAATTCCCATGACACCCTGAGCTCTTTGCTCTATCCTTTTTTCTTCCCCTATTCTCCACGGTCAACACATTACTTGATGTCTCACTTGTTCTTTTCCGTCGCATTTCCTCACTAAGGATAACACCAATAACATCATCAAATTTCAGAGTCTTTGAACTAGAGACATAGTTACTTACATCCATGACCAAGATGTTTCGGCTTTCTAGCAATGAGCATAATATTAGAAGAGCTCTAACCTCATCATCAAAGTCCACTTTTACAGAACATAGCTGATTAGTAACTATATAAAATTGATTTAAATGGTTGGAAACTGACCCACCTTCTAACACTATCATCTTTATGGGTGGTTATGGAGCGCCACTTCCACACGGGGATGTGGTCTTCACAGGTTCCTTTACCTCTAGCCTGCGGTTAGTTTTTATCCCTCTACTTTAACAACTTCCTGCCTATATTTTTCCCGCTTCATTTCTTGGTGGCATTTTTTCGACACAATATTGACGCTATCTCAATGGAGGCTTCTCTCTCGATGTCCATGTGGGCTTCTGGTGCAAACAAGAAGTCATATTTTGTGGATGTTGTGGTACCTGAGGTTTTGGAGGGTGGATGTCCTCTTGAACAACTGGCGAGAGATGTGGTCTCTTATCTACTCAATCCCTTTCCTTCTTAGTTTGACCCTGTTTCCCCTTCATTGCCCCCACAATTCGACGACCTCCTTTTTGGTGATTTCACAGAACCCTAGGTGTCGGGGTTATTGAATTCTTCAACATATTTTATACCACCACTCAGTCCACTTCATGCAGCAGATTTAGAATGGGTAAAATTTATTGAAGGAGGTTTAATACACTCTCCCTGTGAGCCTTCTGTAATGTCCCCGACCATCTAGGCCGGGCCACGCTATGCCAGAGAACTCTTATGTTCTCTCTGTAGAACATACTATAGCATACCCAGTATCCAATTCAACTATGCCACATAATTTTTTTTGAACTGCATGCAATTAAAATATATACACACAGAACTCTTGTGGAAGAATTATATATATAACGTAAACATACAAATACATCTGTAAATACAGGGATTCACACTGAAATAACAATAAACGTATACATGCATCATATACAAGCAATACCCATAAAAATAATCATAGTTATAACCACACATATGATAACCCATAAAAATAAGCACGTAAATAACAATGCAACATGCAAATTTATCACACAATTGACACTTATCTTGGTAAGAATGCTACCAACTATGTGCAGACCTTCCACAAGACTCCCAGCCTTAGACCACACTGTTCATCACTCTCAACAATGAGTCACCCCCGAGCTGGGACTAAACTCCACCCGGGTAAAGGGATTCCTAACCAGGCTAAAGTCTCATAGACAACAGGAAAGACTCTATCTCAGGTGCCCATTCAAACTAAAAACCTACAGTCCCTCAATCCCCACATGCCTGTCCCACCCAGGAAGTGTGCCCCTTCTCTGCTCCACAGTCCTTCGGCTGCCCCACTTCCTTTCTGAGCTTCAACAACAGACCAGACAGGAAGTCTTAGAGCACTATAGCTTCAGTTTAGCACCTTCAGGAAATCAATTCCCAACAATTATCTCACCCTGAGAATTGCTCACGGGCCTGACAACCCACCTCTTCGATATCCCACATGCCTGACAACTTGCTTCTTCAGTCCAGCTCCCAAGCTAACCAGATACACAAACACAAAATGGCTATGGATACAGGTTCAGGTACATTCATGAAAATACGAAGGATAGCTGAATGGGTGGGTGCATGCTCATGGATGATTAACTGGATGACTGAATGATCCAAGGAATGATGGGAAGAATGATGGAAAATATCCAAAAATGAACTAAGTTCCCACAATATGTGTGCATGTCCCCAACTTGACACTTGTCACGTTGGGAGCTACTTTGGCCCACTTGTCCCCAACTTTGGAACTTAGGATAAAATAATTAGCCATACTTTATGATTTAAGAAATATTAATATAATATTTCTTTTTGTCTTAAGCTCCCTAGCTTAACCCTTTTCCTTAAATTTTAGCCCCACCCTTTCCCTAACTAGTTGAGTTTAGTCCCCCATCTCTTTTATCATGGTTAGTCTATGCACACCGATATATTTTATATTAATTATGAGACATATACACAAATAGGTGCACTGGCCTTTAACATCTAGGCTCTTCGGCCTAATCAAAACATAATCATCCTAGCTTATAATATCTGGCTCACCAACCTATAAAACACAACATATACACAAAAGGATCCCTGGCCTCAAAATCGCGCACACTCAAGTTGCTACGCGCGGTATCTAGGAATGTGCACACTTCATCATTTTACTACGCAGTACATGCGCACACTATGCCATGAAATGTGCACACAAAATGATATCAAACAAATCACCAACTTAAGTACATTTTCCTTTACATTTACAAGTGGGTTCAGCCTAGGGATATTACAATCTCCTCCCCTTATTTATGCACTGTCCTCAGTGCATCAGGTACACATATACAACAAAATTTCAAAATTGCTCAAAAATATGCAGGTATTCTGCCCGCATTGCATCGTCATGCTCCCAAGTAGCGTCCTCAGGACCGTACCAGGTCCATTGGACCTTTACAAGCCCTATGGCTCGATTTTGGAGCTATTTGATTTTCCGGTCCAGAATGCATACCGGATGCACTTGAAAAGCACCTTCTTGCTCCACCTGAATCACATTCCAATCAATAACATGATTAACATCAGGTATATATTTGTTGAGTAATGATACATGGAATACATTATAAACATACATAGATGCAGGCAATACAATCATATAAGTTACTGGACCAATCCTCTCTAGGATTTCAAACGACCCACAATAGCAAACTGCCAACTTTGAACAATTTCCCAATTTCAGGGAACTTCTGTTGGCCTTCACTTTCAGGAATACATGATCACCCACTTTAACTTCCCTGTGAGTTCTTCCCTTATCAACATAGCTTTTCTATTTGTCTTGGGCTGCCTTTAAATTTTGTTTTATTTTTATCATTTGCTCCTTCGTTTCTCTGAGCAAATCTGGCCCAACCACTACTCTGTCTACTGGGTTATCCCAACTTACTGGTGTGTTTCACTTTCTACCATAAAGTGCCTCAAATGGGCTCATCTTTAGAGATGCTTGGTACCCATTGTTATAAGCAATTTCTACCAAGTGTAGGTAGTCTTCCCATTTTGATGGTTTATCCATCACATACATCCTTAACATATCTTCAATCACTTGATTCACCCTCTCTATTTTCCCATCTAATTTTGGATGATAAACATTACTAAAATTCAAATTTGTTCCAAATCCATTAAATAATCCCTTCCAAAATTTTGAGGTAAATTTTGGATCTCTGTCAGACATAATTGTCTTGGGTATGCCATGTAATATAGAAATTTCCTTCATATAAACATCAACGATGTTGGCTGCCTTATGAGTGAGCTTAACTGGAACAAAATGGGTAGCCTTAGTAAGCTTATCCACCACTACCATGATAGAATCATGTTGCTTGTTTGTTCTGGGAAGTTTGGTAATTAAATCAATGGTTACAACTTCCCATTTCCACTCAGGAATGGGTAATGGCTGTAGCAAACCAACTGGGTGTCTATGCTCAGCCTTTACCTTTTGACATTCCAAACATCTAGCAATAAAATCAACAACCTCTTTCTTCATGCCTAGCCAATAATATTGGCTCTTGACAGTTGCAATAGTTTTCTGATATCCTGGGTGCCTAACATAAGGCACATTATGCATTTCTCTCAATATCAGATTTTTCAACTTCTGAGAATTTGGTACATAAATTTTTCCCCTGTACATGAGAATTTCCTCATTATCTAGCTTATATTCCTCAAATTTTTGCTGCAAAATACCTTGCTGTAATTTTGCCACTAATTCCTTGTATTGTAAATCTGATTTGGCAGCCTCTGTAATTCTCTCTTTCAAATCCGATTGGTACATGCTAATGGCTATAGCATCCAATTCATGCACTCTTCTACTGAGTGCATCAACCACTTTGTTCTCTTTCCCCTTGATATGCTTTATATCAAAGTCATATTCATTCAGAAATTCTAACGATCTGCTTTGCCTAGCATTTAGAGTTGGCTGATCAAATAAATATTTCAGAACATTATGGTTTGTTCTTAGTTCAAACCTTTTTCCCATGGGGTAATGTCTCCATTTCCTCAAGGCATGCACTATGGCTTCCAACTCCAAATCATGAGTGACATAGTGTCTTTCATGCTCCTTCAACTTCCTTGACTCATAACATATAACAAACCCATTTTGACTGAGGACTCCACCAAGAGCTTCTTTACATATAATCAAGTCTTCATTTGGGTCTGCAATCCTTAGTATTGGAGCACTTGTTAATAATTGTTTCAAGTGTTGGAAACTCCTTTCACAATCCAATGTCCACTGAAACTTCACACCCTTGTTTTGTAAGAAAGTGATTGGGTGTGCAATCTTTGAAAATCCTTCAATAAATCTCCTGTAGTAGCCTGCAAGGCCCGTGAATGATTTGAACTCTATCACAGTATTTGGTGCTGACCATTCTCTAATGGCTTCTATCTTCTCAGGATCCACTGCTATCCCATCCTTTGAAATGATATGCCCCAAATAATGAATTTGCTTTTGATAAAATGAACACTTGCTCAATTTGAAATACAACCGATGTTCCCTTAATACTTGCAACACCATCCTCAAATGATGTTCATTCTCTTCCTCTGACTTAGAGTATATAAGAATGTCATCCAAAAATACAATGCCAAACTTGTCTAAATATTCTCAGAAAACACCATTCATTAATCACATGAAAACAACTGGTGCATTTGACAACCCAAATGGCACCACTGTGAACTCATAATGACCATACCTTGTCCTGAATGCGGTCTTGCTGATATCTTCCTCTTTAATCCTTACCTGATGGTATCCTGACCTGAGATCTATCTTTGAAAATATCTTTGCATCCTTCAATTGATCAAAAAGATCATCAATCCTTGGCAGAGGATACTTGTTCTTAACAGTCACTTTATTCAATTGTCTGAAATCAATGCACAATCTTAATGTTCCATCTTTATTCTTCACAAAAAAGACTGGGGCACCCCAAGGTGACACACTTGGGCATATATACCCTTCTTCAGAAGCTCTTCATGTTGCATTTGCAACTCCTTCAGCTCTGGTGTACTCATTTTGTAAGGAGTCTTTGACACTAGAGCTGCTCCAGGCATTAAATTTATAGAGAAATCAATATCTCTCTTTGGGGGTAGTCCTGGTACTTCCCTGAACACATGTTCAAAATTTTCCAAGACTGCATAATATTCCAAATTTCGCACCTTATATTTGGGTGTCTCTTCCATATGTGCTACAAATATTTGACACCCTTTTATGTAACATTTATTCAGCTGCAATGCTGAAATTTCTCGGATGGTGTTAGCGTCAGAAGTCACTCCTGGATTGCTTGCAGGAGCTGAGCCTGACACCCATCAGATTAATGTCACGATTTGTTTAAAGGGGTGATCAAATGGAGGAGGGGAACTCAGAACAATATCATCTCAACTCTGAAACTAGGCCATGCATGCATGAGCGAGTGAGGTCTTAGATAAAATTCAAACAGTGAGTTGTAATAAGGGTGAGTAGGTGGAAGACTTTGCATGAGAAGAGTGTAGGGGACTGTTCAAACATCCGGATTCTAACAGACTGTGAGAGAAGGCATCCAAAGGCAAGATCTTCTTACACCCAAATGCAGGAAACCAGAGAAAACAACAATGCAACAATAAATCATTTATCATAACATAACTGTGCTAATTCATACGAAGCATTCGATCATGAACTCTCTGGCACGAGACGAAACACATATGGAAAAGGAGAACTGTTTGTCATAAAACAAGAAATCTCAAACATAGATGCATGACCAGGGAACTAGAATGGTTGTTAAAACTTTACAGTCGGGAGCTTCGCTCTACCATCGATAGATACAAAAATGGCGAAAACGCCTTCATATAATCAAAACAACAACAACAACAAAATCGAGATGTTGTATTAAACACTTTGCGTCTGCATGGCTTCTGACAATTTGTGCCTGCAATCTTTGAATAATCGTGCACCAACGACGGACGCAATCAGACTTCTGACAGCTCCGTGGGCGAATCAACGTGCCTTTAATTCATCGCCAGACTTTCCCATTATGACGGAGACGATGTCTAACCACCACCAACCGCTTCAATAACTGCTTCCTTGGGATTGAGGATGGTCCGGCCAACTCGGCACCTCGGGGACGTGGACAACCCTTCGTGCTGCCACCTGGATTAGCTGAACGGCCCGATGAGAAGGCGTGCTGGCCAACGCGAAGGATAGGGCGCATAATAGGAGTGGTGGTGCCAACATCATGAGGGCGTGGCATGAAGTGACGAGGTGTGAGAGGGATGACAGAGGAAAACACATGGTGGAGGACAACATGCGGAAAGGGTAGGAGACGAGATATGACGGACTTGATTTTAGCGAGAGACTGACGTGGAAAGAGCAGGACACATGGCAGTCGATGAGTGGATGATGAGATGGGGGAAGGGACCATCTGGGCGAAACGAGGAGAGGCTAAAGGGAAAGGACCCTGCCACATGACCAGGTGGGGAATAGGTGGCAAGGAGGGAAGTAGCGCAAAAGGCGGCATGACGTGGAAGGGACCCGCAGGGTTAAACGAGGAAAGGCAACGGGAGTCTGGATCGCCTGTGAGCCGTTGATCTGGGCTCACCAATCGTAGCCGTTGAAAAGATGCACCCCAGATTCCGGACCCCCCCCTCCGCTTAAAGGTAGAAAGGCCGGGGGGGGGGGGTCCAGAATTGCCTCTTGCGCCGTTGATCTAGGCGCTACGATCATGGTCATTGGAGAGATGCGCCCCCGATTCCGGACCCCCCCCCCTCCGCTTAAAGGTAGAAAGGCAGGGGGGCTTCGGAATCCGATGCGCGCCGTTGATCTGGACGCGCGGATGTCTGCCGTCCAGATCTGTCTGCTGTTTACCACGAGCATATTTGCATCCCGAACCTAGGACAAGAGGGTTTTTTACACATTCCTTTGCATTTTAACCGTATACCAGAAATATCGCTAACATTTGGCTCCATAGGGGATAGAGTCGTCCCTGTGATGCTCTAAGAACTAGTTTGCAGATTCAGTGCCTTTGCTGTTGGGTTATGGAGTCATTTATTAGGCCGAAAAAAAAAACAAAAACAATATTTACAAAACAAAACAAAAAGAGCCGACTGTGGCTCACAGAAAACACTTTTTTAAGAAATACCCATTTACTGGGCCATTGAAAACTTCTTTGCCTTCCAGATCCTGCAACCTGTAAGTGTTGTTTGAAAATACTTCAAGGATCTTGAAAGGCCCTAACTAGAGGGCTTCAAATTTACTGTGTTTTCCCTTTTCCTGCCTGGGTGCATCCCATTTGAGCACCAGATCACCCTGCTCGAATTCTTTCTTTTTGCTCTTCCTGTCAAAAGCCTGCTTGATCTTCTGCTGATGATTGTAGGCCCTATTCATGACCTGTTCTCTGATCTGCTGCACTTCCACCATCTGATGAATCCTCCTGATCACATGGTTAGGCTCTCCTTCAAAGTCCTGGAGGAAATTTGCCACAGATAAGGCGAGCTGAGTGGGGAAAATGACCTCTATTCCATAAACAAGTTGGAAAGGAGAGATGCCTAGGGATTTCTTGGTTGTCACCCGATCAGCCCAGAGAGAAAATTTGAGCTTTGAGTCCCAGGCCCTTTTATTGTCCTCCAGTAGCTTCTTAATAAGCTTGATCAGACTTTTATTGGAGGACTCTGCCAGTCCGTTTCCTTGAGGATAATAGGGAGTAGAGTGAAGCAGTGAAATCTCAAACTGTTCGCAGAACTTGACCAGAGGCTCAGACCGAAATGGGGAGGCATTTTCATTGACAATTTTGCTAGGGCAGCGGAACCTAGTTATGATATCTTCCAGGAAGCTGATAATCACTTTGTGAGAAGTGATTCTGGTAGGGACAACTTCTATCCATTTGGTGAAATAGTCGGTTGCAGTCAGAATCCATCTGTGCTGGCCACTGGAGGGAGGATGAATTTCTCCGATAAAGTCCAACCCCGACTATTGAAAGGGTGATGAAACTACTATAGGCTTTAATGGCAGAGATTTGAGTTGCTGCTTTCCTGAGAACTTCTGGCATTTGATGCAGGCTCTGATTTCTTTGCATACATCAGGAAATAAGGTGGGCCAGTAATACCCAGCTCGGAGGATCTTGTGAGATGTGGTCTTCCAGAAATGATGATCTCCACAGAGACCGCTATGGAAATCGAACATAAACTTCTGGGCTTGTTGCGGGTCCAGACACCTTAGTAATACCCCCAGAGGGTCTTTCCAATACAAGGCTTGGTCAACGAGGCAATACCTGATCGCTTTGAGCTTCAAGGCCCTGGCCTTATTTTTTTCCAATCCATCAGGGGGCTTTAACTCTTGCAGAAAGTACAAGATATCCTTGTACCAGGGGCATGATGCTAGTGATAGGGCACCCTGGAACTGCTTGTTGGATGGCTCAACTTGCTTATTGATGAAGTTCATTCCCAAGGCTTTGCAGTTGGATTCAGCAAGCAACTTGGCCAAACCCTGCCCCTTTATCAACTTGGTGGGCTTAATCTCCAGATCAAATTCTAGGATTTTGGCGATCCATTTACTTCTCTTCCCGTCTATGTCAAGCTGTATAAGAATGTACTTCACAGAGGTTGAAGGGACATATGCAGTGATTTTTGAGTGCAATACATAGACTCTGAAATCTTTAGGAGCCTTCACCAGGGCATAGGCCTGTTTCTCCATGATCTCATACCGAAGTTCTGCATCTCTCAACGCCTTGCTGTAGAAGGCAATAGGTTTCTCTTTCCCTTGATCATTTTTCTGCAACAAAACTGCCGCTACTGTATCGCAGGAAGCAAAAGAAAATATCAGAAAATCTTTGGAATAATCGGGACTGATTAGCACAGGTGCCTTAGTCAACGCCTTCTTTATTCGAACAAAATATTCCCTGGGTTCAATGGTCCATTTTACTCCATTTCCCTTTCTGAGCATGGTCGTAATGTGTTTTACCAGTTCGGAAAAATTTGAGACGAACCTCCTCAGAAAATTAATCTTCCCCAAAAATGCCTGAACCTCTTTTTTTGACCTGGGGAGTGACAGGGTCTGAATCGCTTCCACCCTGCTAGGATCAATTCTCACCCCCTCTGCTGATACTATATGGCCTAATAGCTTTCCCTCCTGCATAGCAAAAAATGATTTCTTGGGGTTTAGAAATAGGCCGTACCTCCGACATTTCCGGAAATCCTTCTTTAAGTGGTAGCGATGCTCTTTATCAGTCTTGGAGAAGACTGTTATGTCGTCTAGGTAAATCACCACAAACTTATCTTTTTCTCCAATGAAGGCTATGTCCATGGCTCGCTGGAATGTGGCTCCCGCATTCATCAAGCCAAAAGACATTTTGGCATACATGAATGTGCCCCAAGGAGTGGTGAAGGCTGTCTTTTATCGATCCTCAGACATGACTGATATCTGATTTTATCCAGAGAAACCATCGATCATGGATATTCTGGAAGCACCAATGACTTTCTGCAATATATGCTCCATGTTGGGCAGGGGATAAATGTCTTTCCTTGAGCTCCTGTTCAGGTTCCTGAAATCAACACAGAGTCTGATTTTGCCACTTTTCTTCCTTACTGGGACCAAATTGGCCACCCAGTCGGAGTATCTCAAGGGGACAATGATTTGGGCATCTAGCAGCTTCTTCACTTCCTTCTCCATGACAGGTAGCAGCATGGTATTTATCTGTCTTAGCTTCTGCTTGAATGGCCTAGCCTCTTCTTTCAGTGGGATCTTGTGCTCAATAACTGATGTGTCGTATGTTTTGAGGTCTTCGTAGGTCCATGCGAACACATCAACAAACTCCCTCATCAACTCAGTATATTCGGCCCTATGCTCCTCGGTCAAGCTCCTTGACAATTTGGTAAACTTAGGCTCCTCTGGTGTGCCTATGTTGCACTCAACTGTGTCAGCATCATTACCTGAAACTCTACCCTTTACTGCCACATCATTCCCATCGAACAACCTTTCTAATGGGATTAGTCCTTTCGGTATGTGATTGCTTGGTAGCTGAATGATCTGGTGGTCAACAATTTTATTCAAAAACTCTCCAGGGTGATGGTCAGATTCTTCTTCAATGTCAGGATCCTCGTCTATGTGCAATGCAGAAAAGTCATCAATGGATCGAAGAAACTTTTCAATCTCCTGATCATCCTCAAATACCTTCCAATGTTTAACATTGTCTGGTATAGAGGGCCTATATTTTATTTCAACATCGGATCTGACAGTGGGCAGTGTGGGAACCTCAAGCAAACTAGCTGTGACAGCTAAAAAGTCGGCTGAAGAATTTTCCTCCCTTGGAATGAAAGAAATGTTAAAAGCCAAGAGGAAATTATCCACTAGGTCCCATACCTCGTTCCTGTAATTCCTGAGACGCGGATGCTTAGCCTGATAAACATTTTTTACCTGCTGGATGATCAATTCCGCATCTCCGAACATAGCCATCTCCTTAATTCCCATTTCCTTTGCAGCTCTTAATCCCAGAACCAGAGCTTCGTACTCTGCCACGTTGTTGGTGACTTCGAATTCTAGCTTGTATGACAGAGATATGGTCTCTTGACAAGGGGACACAAATACCACTCCAGCTCCAACACCCATACTAGAGGAAGCTCCATCAAAGAACATCTTCCAAATAGAGGTGGTTGGAGGAGACATTTCTTGATTGAGAATGGGCTGTTTTATGATCTGCGAAGGGGCCTCAGGAGTCTCCGTAACCTGTAACAAACTAGATCATAAGTCAGTGTCAAGTGAAAAGATGGGGTGAGTAGTGGGGTTCGCTTCATCACTGACTATGTAGGCTAGCTGGGCTTCTCTGTACAATCTCCTATGTTCCCCTCCAAAGACTGGAATGGTGGCATATGTGAGATCCATCTGTAACGTCCCTCCAAGTCTCTTAATCCAAGACCTTGACAACAACATGCCAAACTTGGGGGGAACATCAACTACCACAATATCCATGACCATACTCTTCATGGGCAGCTGAAACAAAGAAACTACCAGGTCCTTGATAACCCCAAGACACTGAACTCTCCTGGAGTCAAAAGAATAGAGGTCATGGTAGGTTCGGGTGACTTCAAGCCCTAGCTCTTCCATGATGATTTTGGGCATGAGGTTGTGAGAGGCCCCTGAATCCATTAAGCAGTTGTGCAACACTTTATCATGTATGTTCAGGGAGGTGTAGAAGGGAGGGGACGAATCATCTCTGTCTTCTACCATGGGGCCTAGGACAACTGCTGGCCTTTCATCTTGGAGGTTTATGGAGTCTGTGGGAGGACATGAGGCTTCATATTTCAAAAGCTCGAAGAAGCGCTTTTTGAATTCTTCATGTTTGATTAGCTCGGTGAGGGGCACAGGGATTCTGATCTTTTGAATCTCATGCTCGAAATTAAAAGAAGATGTAAGATTTGGAATTTCTCTTATTTCAGGAACATGATTGTGGACAATGGGAGAGAGGGGTTGAGCCTTCTTACCTCTATGAGTGTCTGCTACTTCATTAGCAAATTTCTCTGTTCTAGTGGACTGCTCAGGGACATCAGGTGCTTATGTCTTTTTGTCAGACCTCAGGTTATACTTACCTCAGCCACCACTAGCATTGTATCCTTTGCTCAATTCATTTAGCTGACTGTCCATGAGAGACTCCTCATATGCTGATTGAGTCAGATGAGGGAAAGGAGGAGTGACTTCTAAGCGGTGGATTTTAGGCTCAGGCTCGTCTGTCTCCCCTTCTTCTTCATTGGCCACAAAATTGTTCTGAAAGGGATCTTGAATCCTTTGGTCGTCCCTGTCTCTTCCTCTCTCTCTGTGCATAGTTGGGATAACAATATTATTTGGCCTTATGAAACCCCCTTTGTTCTTGGTTCTCTGAGGGCCCTTGTTCATTTGCTTCCTTTCCACCTTCACTCTCTCCATCTCTTCAGACAGAAGCTTCATCATCTGGGTCAGTTCATCCACTTGAGGGTGGGGCAGTGATGGGCCGGAAGTCGAGGCTTCCAATTTTCCCTTCCTTCTGTCTGCGTTGTCCTTGTTCCTCAGTCTGCCAGCTACTAATATGTTGGATTCCACTTCTATAGATGCATCTTGCATTTGAGCTAAAGAGGTGGCTCTTCTTTCTCTTAATAAAAGACATAAATCAGGGTCAAATGCACCAACATAGGAAATTTGGGCAGAGGCTTCTGAAGGTTTTGTCTCTGCAGGAATCTTGTTATACATTTTATTGAATCTTTTGGAGAAGTCAGAGACAAACTCTCCATAAATTTTCTTCAGAGCCCCAAACTCTGTCATGTAATACATATAATCCCTCCTGTCTCCCCACTGCCTCAGGAAAACACTATCTAGAGCTTCAATTCCAGCAATAGATCCGGGGTCAGTCCTCTAAACCATTTCCTAACCTCACCATCCAAGCTCTGGATGAAAACTCTCATCCAAACATCTTCATTTTCAATGTTTAAGCTGTCTGCATAACTGTAGAAAGCAACCAAGTTCTCTTCTACAGTTATGTCTCCTTCTCCCGCGAACTTGGGCATATATTTCAAATAGTCTCCAGCAGGGAGAGGATTCATAGGATGGGGTAGGATTAAAGGAGCATATCTAGCAGTGACTATGGCATCCATTCTGTTCAGAGGGGGATTGGCACCATCCATAGGGATATTGGATGGAGGAGAACTTGGAGGAGAAAGAGTTCGTGAAGGGGCTACTGGGAATGAGTCTCGAAGTGGAGTGGGAAACAAGAGAGGATTCAGAGAGAAGGCTAACGAGCTGAAGTCAGCAGGTGATTTTCTTTGTGCAGGAGTGAGGAAATCTTCTGTAGTTCCAGGTCTACACCAAGGAACAACTTCAGGGGAGAGGGGAGTGACAAGACTTTCTCCTTCCAATCCCAGACTAGGAGGGGGAAACTCAGCAGGAACACTCCCAAAATTCAAGAAACGAGAAACCTCTGAAGGAGGTCTATTAAGAAACTGAGGAGGAGGAAAAGGAGTTCTCATAGAAGGGGATGGCGTATTACCTGTTTCGGCAATGGAAACTTCTTTTGCAGAGCTCTTTCCTCTTCTTTGAACCGCCTCGGGGTCAACTTCCGGTGTAGCTAAAGGCAAGTGTGGGTGAGACCGCGTGTGTCTGCCTCTGAAAGCCACAATTAACAGTGGGTTCGCTCCAGTGGAGTCGTCACAATGGAGTCGCCAGGTGCACAGTAGAAATCTTCAAGTTCTGATATCTGATGCACCTTCAAAATAAGTTGATCGTTGTCGTTCAATCCCAGGGAAAATATTCAACTTCGTTCCCGACAACGACGCCAGAAATGTTAGCGTCAGAAGTCACTCCTAGATTGCTTGCAGGAGCTGAGCCTGACACCCATCAGATTAATGTCACGATTTGTTTAAAGGGGTGATCAAATGGAGGAGGGGAACTCAGAACGATATCGTCTCAACTCTGAAACTAGGCCAGGCATGCATGAGCGAGTGAGGTCTTAGATAAACTTCAAACAACGAGTTGTAATAAGGGTGAGTAGGTGGAAGACTTTGCATGAGAAGAGTGCAGGGGACTGTTTGAACATCCGGATTCTAACAGACTATGAGAGAAGGCATCCGAAGGCAAGATCTTCTTACACCCAAATGCAGGAAACCAGAGAAAACAACAATGCAACAATAAATCATTTATCATAACATAACTGTGCTAATTCATACGAAGCATTTGATCATGAAATCTCTGGCACGAGATGAAACATAGATGGAAAAGGAAAACTATTTTTCATAAAACAAGAAATCTCAAACACAAATGCATGACCAGGGAACCAGAATGGTTGTTAAAACTTTACAGTCGGGAGCTTCGCTCTACCATCGATAGATACAAAAATGGCGAAAACGCTTTCATATAATCAAAACAACAACAACAACAAAATCGAGACGTTGTATTAAAAGCTTTGTGTCTGCATGGCTTCTGACAATTTGTGCCTGCAATTTTTGAATAATCATGCACCAACGACGGACACAATCAGACTTCTGACAGCTCCGTGGGCGAATCTACGTGCCTTTAATTCGTCGCCGGACTTTCCCATTATGACGGAGATGATGTCTAACCACCACAGACCGCTTCAATAACTGCTTCCTTGGGATTGAGGATGGTCCAGCCAACTCGACACCTCGGGGACGTGGACGACCCTTCGTGCTGCCACCTGGATTAGCTGAACGGCCCGATGAGAAGGCGTGCTGGCCAGTGCGAAGGATAGGGCGCATAATAGGAGTGGTGGCGCCAACATCATGAGGGCGTGGCATGAAGTGACGAGGTGTGAGAGGGATGACAGAGGAAAACACATGGTGGAGGACAACAGGCGGAAAGGGTAGGAGACGAGATATGACGGAATTGCTTTTAGCGAGAGAATGACGTGGAAAGATCAGGACACATGGAAGTCAATGAGTGGATGATGAGATGGGAGAAGGGACCATCTGGGCGAAACGAGGAGAGGCTAAAGGGAAAGGACCTTTCCACATGACCAGGTGGGGAATAGGTGGCAAGGAGGAAAGTAGCGCAAAAGGTGGCATGACGTGGAAGGGACCTGCAGGGTTAAATGAGGAAAGGTAGTGGGAGTCTGGATCGCCTGTGAACCATTGATCCGGTCTCACCAATCGCAGTCGTTGAAAAGATGCACCCCGGATTCCGAACCCCCCCCCTCCGCTTAAAGGTAGAAAGGCGGGGGGGGGGGGGGGGG
>ML776906.1:220905-245865 GCA_009831015.1 Picea engelmannii | reverse complement strand
TCTGATTCAAAGTGCTATTTCTGTTGCTATTTCGTATATCATTTCTTTGTATTGTGAAGATTATGCTGGATATTTTACTGTTATTCTGTCATTTCTAGCATTTCGTTTCTGTTCTGCATATTTTATATATCTGGTATCTTGCAGATGCTAGTTACAGCCTGCTGAAATTCCAGACCAAAATACCATATTGTAACTGGTATGCTACATGTACCTTATTTTCCATATTAAACACTTTTAACTTGCCCAGAAATTTAATTCATCTCTTGGAATGTCTTCTATGGTTCAATATATTTCCATCGACTTCTCCTGTGCCTCAATCTGACTCTGGAGCAGAAAGTTATGGCTCTTTGAAGTTAGATGGGTCTTAAAATTTACCCTCCACTGTTTCTGCTGTAACTTTCTCATAAAAGCTCTGTTTGACAAACAATTTACACTATTAGAAAGATCTCTCCAAGCTCTTTTATTTGAGCTGTAGAAACAAAGTGTTCCTTGGCACACTCTATTCTCGTGGTTTTTGAGTTGCTAAAATGCTCTTAAGAGCCTAAAAAACGCGCTGAAAAAAAAGATGACGTTCAAATGATATAAAACGTCATAGAAAATCATTGGTTTTATGTTGTTGTTCGCCCTTCAAACAACTTCGCGAGCACAAATTTCAACCTGTAACCCGTAATTACCATGCGAAACAACAACACAAGGTAAATCGTGCTTCGCGTACTTAAAAAACACTGTGCATCACTACTCTGTCACGCCAATAACTGTACACTACTTTGGTGTCGCGTGCCAATATTCACCGCGCACAGTTTTGGTTCTTACACTATTACCTGTTGTGTGCAGTTTTTGTATCGTGCGCTGATATTACATGCGCATTATACTCTACGCGCTGCACCATGTGTCTCCATCGCGCACCAAAACTCTACGCGCACCACTTACTAAACTGTCGCACGACAACATATACCCACATTGTGCGCGCACCAACAAAACTCCTCTGCACTCTGCCAACAATGCGCACACCACGCATGTCGTTATTATGTGTGTGCACACCATGCAATGCTAAATTTAGTGCGTGCTCCTGTACACCAACATTTTTCTGCGCGATACCGCTTTTTAGCGCACACATCCGCACACTAATTTTTTTTTTCCCCACGACACCGAAAATTAGCGTGTGCACCAGCACGCCAATATCTTGTCGTGCAGTGCTGAATTTTACCTATCACAAGATTTTCACTACGCAACATGCATTTTTAGTGCGCCCAACTATGCACATTCATTTTTATGTGCATCAATTCCTCGTGAATTCCATTGCAGAAATTGGGGCTTTTGCTTAACTTTTTCCCCAATTTACCATAGACATTCTGCAACTATGAAATTTATTCAATTTCACCCCGATAAAACCAATTCAACCTCTGTAACAACAAATCATTATGGTTGACATTTCTGGAACGAATTTACCCAAAATCAATTCACGAATTGAAAATTTTAATTATAAAACTTGCTCCAACTGTTATAGCTTCACTGTAACTTCAAATTCGACCCATTCTAGATCCGAATTTGCTAAAAAAGATATTAAATCGGGAATATCTCATCACTTGGCCGAATTTCTCCATTTTATCATGAATTTAACAACAGAAATTGGGGATTTTCCCCAATTCTGCCTAGTTGCTGTTACTTTTTACCATGGATGCTCTACAAACTGAAATTTGGCCACTTTGAAATAAATCCTCTGTGACATTTCGCTTCAACTCAACTTTCTCGGCCCATCCAGGCTCAGTGTTGAAAACTGAAGCTCTGATACCATGTTGCAACGTCCTCGACCACTCAGGTCGGGCCACACTACGCCAGAGAACTCTTACGTTCTCTCTACGGAACATACTGTAGCATACCCAATATCCAACTGAGCTATGCCACATAAACTTTTTCGAACTGCATGCAATTAAAATATATACACATAGAACACTTGCAGAAGCATTATATATATAACATAAACATACAAATACATATGTAAATACATATATTCACACTGAAATAACAGTAAACGTATACATGCAACATATACATGCAATACCCATAAAAATAAACACAGTTATAACCACACATATGATAACCCATAAAAATAAGCATGTAAATAACAATGCATCATGTAAATTTATCACACAATTGACACTTATCTTGGTAAGAATTCCACCAATTGTGTGCAGACCTTCCACGAACCTCCCAGCCTTAGACCACAATGTTCATCACTCTCAACAGTGAGTCACCCACGAGTTGGGACTAAACTCCACTCGGGTAAATGGATTCCTAACCAGGCTAAAGGCTCATAAAAAACAGGAAAGACTCTATCTCAGGTGCCCATTCAAACTAACAACCTACAGTCCCTCATTCCCCACATGCCTATACCACCCAGGAAGTGTGCCCCTTCTTTGCTCAACATTCCTTCAGCTGCCCCACTTCCTTTCTGGGCTTCAACAACAGGCCAGACATGAAGTCTCAGAGCACTGTAGCTGCAATTTAGCACCTTCAGGAAATCAATTCCCAACAATTCTCTCACCCAAAGAATTGCTCACGTGCCTGACAACCCGCCTCTTCAATATCCCACGGGCCTAACAACACGCTTCTTCAGTCCAGATCCCAAGCTAACCGGATACACAAACACAAAATGGCTATGGATACAGGTTCAAGTACAGTCATGAAAATACGAAGGATAACTGAATGGGTGGGTGCATGCTTATGGATTATTGACTAGATGACTGAATGATCCAAGGAATGATGGGAAGAATGATGGAAAAGATCTGAAAATGAACTAATTTTCCACAATATGTATGCATGTCCCCAACTTGACACTTGTCTTGTTGGGAGCTACTTTGGCCCACTTGTCCCCAACTTTGGAACTTAGGATAAAATAATTATCCATACTCTATGATTTAAGAAATATTAATATAATATTCCTTTTTGGCTTAATCTCCCTAGCTTAGCCCTTTTCCTTAAATTTTAGCCCCACCCTTTCCCTAACTAGTGGAGTTTAGTCCCCCATCTCTTTTATTGTGGTTGGTCTGTGCGCAATGATATATTTTATATTCATTATGAGACATACACAAATAGGCACACTGGCCTTTAACATCTAGGCTCTCCGGCCTAATCAAAACATAAGCATCCTAGCTTATAATAACTGGCTCACCAGCCTATAAAATGTAGCATATACACAAAAGGCTCACTGGCCTCAAAATCGTGCGCACTCAAGTTGCTGCGCTCAGTATCCATGAATGTGCACACTTCATCATTTTACTGTGCAGTACATGCACGCACTATGCCATGAAAGGTGCATACAAAATGATATCAAACAACTCACCAACTTAAGTACATTTGCCTTTACATTTACAAGTGGTTTCGAACTAGGGATGTTATACCTTCCCATGACCTTCTTTCCACCAAACTTGACGCAGCTTCCTCAGTCCATTCAGATAAGGGGCAAGGTGCCACTATATCCTACCCCTCAAACAAGGGTTTCATTTCAGCCCTGTTAGAACCAGATGAGCATAGAGGATGTGACTAGACCTATTTCTCCAGGGAACATTTAAGGAAGCCTCTTGCACACTCGGACGATAGGATGACACATGGTGGCACACGAACAAGAGAAGCAGTGTCCAAGCTTAAGAGGAAAAGCCTAAAAACAAAAGGAAGGATTGGAAATTTGGCACTTGGAGAAGACGTTGAGATCAATCGGGTAACCCACATGGCAAATCAAACGATCGTAGGACGTGTTAATGGAAGAATTTTTGCGGTCAGAACAATTCGAGATTGGATGCATAATGCTTGGAAGGATGAAATTGGATACCTACATGGGCTTGTGGAGCTAAACACAAATTGGTACGCTTTCACCTTCCAGAATATTGAGCACTTCAAGTGGGTGCTAGGTAAATCCTGGAGCATCAAAAACTCCCCGCTTATTCTCAAACCTTGGAGCCCACTCTTTGACGCAAGCACATAATGACTTGATAAAATCCCGGTTTGGGTAAGACTACTAGCCCTACCTTTCCACCTTTGGTCCTTCGAATATTTCAAAAAAATCAAAATTTTTTTAGGAGACTTTTTGGATGTGGACATGACCTTTGAAGAATCAAAACAAAGGAAGGTAACAAGAATTTTGGTAAATCTAAACATTGGGGAAGGTCTTGGTGAAGAGATTGATCTCAGCTGGGGAGGATACAACTATATTCAAAAATTGGACTATGAGAATATACCCTTCAGGTGCAAAAGGTGTAATCAATATGGCCATCTTATCAAGAGTTGTAAGCTTCCTTTAAGAACCAGAGGAATAGTGTATGGTAGGTACAAAGTTTTTTCACAGAAATATTATGGCTCAAAGGACTCTACCATCAACTCTCAAAGGGATCAGGGCTGTCAAACAAATCACTTTATAGAGGAAGCACCTGTGGAGAAAATCTATCAATGCTCAGAGATGGTTACAATACGAATGTATCAACGAAGTACAATCTTGACATAAAACACATCTTTCTCAGCTGCGGGTACCTCCTCTAACCTTGCTCCTTCTATTACTATTTTAATAATTTTTTATCTATAAATGGTTCAGAGTGGTTTATCTCCCCTTCCCTTCCCCCACTTACTTCCCACCTTACTGTCCTCCCTTCCACTTCACTCACCCTCTTGATCCCTCCCTTATCCTCGAACGCACCAACCTCCTCCTCATCTGTTCATCCTTTGGATCCTCCCTCTACGCCTTTTGCCCTGGTCTTGGAGGACTCTACTTCATCCTCTTCTGACACCTCCTATGGGCGTTACTTCTTAAGATCTCTGATCAAAGATCACACGGGAGGAATTTCCCTGGATCTGGTCATAATAGAGAAAAGTGGAAGAGGAAGAAAATACCTCATTTCAAAGGCACAAAAGAAAGCCAAGATTGACCTGCTAGCATAAAAATATGTCTCTATAGAAAGGGAACTTAGAGCAAGGCAAACCCTGGGAAAGGGGCCTTGATGAAATGCTGGTATTTTAATTGTAGGGGATTGGCTGCCCCCCTCAAAAGACCAGCCGTAAAAAGGGTTATTCTTGTAGAACATCCATGCGTGCTTCTTCTTTAGGAAAACTTGGAGGAAGGGGTTGAAGTTTACAACAAACTCTCTACTTTACTACCATATTGGAAGTTCATTACACTGGACTCTCTTGGAAGGTCATGAGGTCTAGCTATTGGATGGAACTCTCGCACTATAAAAGTCATCAACTCTTGGGGGTTTGAATCTGGTCTCAGTATTACAGTTACCATGAAGGAATTGGAAGAACCCCTCAACATAGTCAACATCTATGGACCATGTCATAACAGAGGTCCCTTTTGGGACAAAGTATTCTCCAAGTCTTTCTTAAAAGAAAAACTTATAATATTGGGAGGAGATTTAAATTTATCCTTGGGTTTTAATGAAGTCTGGGGAACTCATGCGAGAACAGATCCCTTAACTAGTTACTTCACACAAAAATTGGCAGAAGACAACTTTCTGGATATTGAGTCGGTCAAACTCAAATCTACTTGGAGAAACAACAGAGTGGGTGAAGCTAGTGTAGCCAAAAGATTGGACCACGTTTTGATAAAGGATACACTTCTTGAAAAATCCTTTCAAATGAAACAATGGATTGGACATGGGGGAATCTATGATCATTATCTATTTTTTTTTGAATTAAGGAATGGGATGAATAAGCCACCCATTCCTTTCAAATTCAAAAGAACTTGGCTCAACGACGATGCTTCTTTAAATCTGGTCAAGGAAAATTGGATAGTCTACAACCCAGAAAGCAACTAGGCGACAGGTTTACACTTTGTCAAAAATCTCCACAAACTCAAAGAAAAAACAAAGAGATGGGCCCATCAGAAAACTCTTAATGAGGACATGGAACTAAAAGAACTGGAATCACAGTTAAAACAAATATCATAGGAATAAGGTGGTGGTTTTGACATGACCTAAGACAAAATAAATCTGCTCAAACTGGAAGAAAGGAGAAATAGACTCCTTAAGGAAAAAGAAGAAACTCGGAGATTAAAAAGCAAATCCACTTGGCTGAAAAGTGGAGATGAGAACACAACATTTTTTCAATCTTATGCAAAGGGTAGGAAATGCACAAACACGATTTGGCAACTTAAATATCTTGATGGAAAACAAGAACATACCTTTGAAGGAATGTCAAGAATTGGAAAAAACTACTTCTAGGAACTCTACAAAGCAGAAAACAAGGCCACTATTGAAGAAGTGATCCAAATGACACAGTACTTCCCTGGATTTACAAATGAGGAGGATAACAAAATGATTATGGAAAAGGTAACCTTAGAAGAGCTAAAAGATGTAATGAACAATTTTCAAAAGGACAAAAGGCCAGGTCCAGACAGATGGACAATTGATTTCTTTTTGGGTTTCTTTGATTTTATTGGACAAGATTAGTTGAAGAGACAAGGCTATCCGGAAAAATGCCACTTAATTTAAACTCTACCTTCATTTCCCTTATCCCTAAAAAGGATAATCCAAACATATTGGATGACTTCAGGCCAATTTATCTTTGCAACTGCATCTACAAGATCATGTCCAAAGTCTTAGCAAGAAGACTTAAAAGAATACTCTCCGACAAAATCTCACTCGAACAGTTTGAGTTTCTGGAAGGTAGACAAATCCATGAAGCAATAGGGGTGTCATAGGAAGCATTACACAACATAAAGACCAGAAAGCTAAAGAGTGCGGTGCTAAAAATTGATCTATCCAAAACCTATGACATAGTAAGTTGGCTTTACATCCGACTTCTTTTAACACACTTAGGCTTTACATTCCCTTTTATTAGATGGATTATGTGTTGCATTACAACTGTATCCTTCTCTGTTCTCATAAATGGCTTGGCAACAACCTTTTTTAGACTTGAAAGGGTCTTAAGACAGGGATACCCCCTTTCTCCTATGCTTTTTCTTCTTGTGGCTGAAGGCCTAAGCTGGGTTCTTGCAGCATAAAAGCGTTCAGGTTCCTTTCCAGGTATTAATATTTCCAATAGTCTACAAATCACACACCTCCTCTTTGTGGATGATATCCTCATCTTCACATCAGGGACAAAAGGGGAGGCCGAGACTCTAAAGAACACTGTAAATCTTTTCTCCAAAGCTACAGGAATGATTATAAATGAAGGGAAGTCTACCCTTACCTCCTCTTGCCTCTCAGAAAATGAAAAAGGATGGTTTTGAAAACATTTCCCCTTTGAAGAGAAAACTATTGATGAAGGACTGAAATACTTGGGATTTGTTTTGAAACCAAATGATTATAGGAAGGAGGATTGGACATGGCTTCTCAAAAAATTGGAAAAAAGATTAATATCTTGGAGCCATAGATGGCTTTCCAGGGCTAGTAGATTAGTCCTAGTAAAATCAGTTTTGTAAGCTATCCCTGTGTTTTGGATGTCACTGTCCTAGACCCCAAAAGGAACTTTAGAGGTAGCTAGAAATCTCTCCTTCAAATTTTTGTGGAGTGGGAAGAAAGATATACATGTGACACCTTGGGTTAGATGGAAAAGGATTGCAGTCCCAAAGGCTCTAGGTGGATGGGGCCTAAAAAATATTCATGTCTGCTCCAAAGCCTTGGTTGCTAAAGGGGGTTGGAGCCTACTCACTACAAACAGACTATGGACAAAGGTAATTATAATAAAGTACACTGAACCAAACTTAGTGGAGTCTTGGATCAAATGATCTCAAAAAACTCTTAAAGGAGCCTCGGTGATATGGAAGGCTGTCATAAAATCATTCTCTATTATCGGGAATGGACTTGCTTGGAAAGTAGGAAATGAACTTTAGGTAAGATTGGGGGCATAGCCATGGATGGGAAGTGAAGGGAAGCACTTACTATCAAATCATCTTATTCATTCATTAAGACTAAAAGGACTAGTTTCCTTAAACTCCCTTGCTGACCATCCTTCCACAACTCTCTAGGCACAAGGGTGGAAGTCAGCCAACGATCTTGACTTAAACGTTGAGGAGTCAGTTGAACTGAAGAGTTACCTTACATCCCTAAAAAATTCACAGATCATACTAAGAGATCAAGAAGATGAACTGGTGTGGGACATAAATGATTCAGGCATCTACACCCAAAAGGAAGGATACAATCACTTAATACAAGATCTAGTACAAATAGAACGAGTCTGGTGGTGGAAAAATATCTGGAAGGTAAATTTCCCTACTAAGTCAAAACTATTATGGGGGTGTGTTCTTTCAAACAAAGCTCCAACCTGGGACATACTCCAAAAAATAAACTTTGCTGGACCAGGTAGATGTTCATTGTGCAAGAATGAGGGGGAAACCACACAACACGTTTTCCTAGACTGTTTTTATACAAGCATGGTTTGGAATGAAGTCTCCAGTTCCCTAGCTAAAAAATTTCGATGGGAAGGCCACACATTGGAAAAATCTTGGAGGAATTGGTGGGAAAACTTATCTTATAAAAGATACAGAATACTACCATTGCTGATCATCTGGGGAGTGTGGCTCGCAAGAAATGAAACCATTTTTAATGAGGTGTCTATAGCTCCAGAAAAAAATTCTCTTAACAGTTTGAAAATCTTCTTCTCCTTTGCTCCTTCGGAAGGAAGAAACAAGAACAAAACGATAAGAGAAGTAACAATTGAAAAGTCAACACCTTGGGGTTTCTTTGACGGAGCTTCCTAACACTATATCTGTGGAGGTGGAGGGTTACTATACATATCAGACACTCACTAATACACCTTGACATTTGGATTGGGAAATGGAACAAATAATTATGTTGAACTTATGAGCCTTAAAATACTCTTGGACTTTGCAATTGAAAAGGATTGCAAAAAGATAACAATTTTTGGAGACTAAAAAAATGCAATAAACTGGATAAATGGGACTCAAAGATGCAACAATATCAGACTTGCCAATATTGTGGAAGACATAAAAACACTACAAAGAGTTTTTGATTCTTTTTCCTGTCAACATGTGTACAGGGAAAGAAATCAAGAAGTGGGCAGGGCATCGAAAGAAGACACTCACATGGAAATGTGCCGCTTGAAGGTCACAGAGTAATTAGATGAACAAATTCAAGAACAACAAAGAACCTTTTTGTGAACTACTGAAACCTTTTTCGGTTCAAGATTTTGGTATAAAATACTATGGGATCAAGAAGAAAGAACTACAACAAATACAAAATCCTTTTATTGGTTTGTAATGATTATGAAAGATCCTACGGGATGAAGAATACATAACTTCATGCTTTGTAGTAATGCATGCATACTATATCACAAGAATACACTACAAAAGTGTATCTACAAAATGTAGTTTTGATCATTATAATGATAAGAATTATGCTTTTTTCTGTGGAAAAAAAAACCAGACCCACCTTTTGACATCATATTAAATAATCTCTTCATTAGAAATACCTTATTGGAGGCTGGGGATTTTTCATATAGTTTATTCAATGCCTTCATCACATCCTTCGTTGTTGTTTCTTTTCAAATATTGAAAACCACCGACACTTCCAGGCACAACCGTATCGCTCCTTGTGTCTTTCTGTCAAGAATCTCCCATTCTTCGTCCTTCATACTCGCCGAATTCTTTGATTTTCCACCCAACAGTAGGAAAACATCCTTCTAATCTTAATAGTCTTCCATTTGCATCTTCCATAACTGGTAGTTTTCACCATTAAATTTCTTGACCTTAAACTTTCCATCTTCCGCCATTGCTTCCACTCGAACTAGGAACCCTCTTTTCCTCCGAGTTACATTTCGCTGTGATACTAGTTGTTAGAAAAACAAGATCATGGAGCAATAAAATAAAACAAATGCAGAAATAAAAAAAAATAGAATATACATAATACAATAGAGAGACATATATAAGTGGTTCACCCAGTGTGGGCTACGTCCACCAAATAAATTTCTAGGTCCTTCCTTTATTATTATCCAACAAATGAAGGGATACAACCTACATCATACCCGCTATAACTTCCTCTTCTTTCTCTCATAGTCTCCTTTCTCAGAATACAATATTCACTCACATACACATTTGTAATACAATTCCCTCATAAAAGAGGGTTTCCTTCTAGGGAAAAAAAATCTAACATAACTTCTACCATCATATATGTGACCTTATAATGAACGGTCATGTAACATCCTTGTTACCACACTACTCTTATACCATAATGTAACATCCTTGTTACCAAACTGCTTTGATACCAATCTATAACATCCCCATTACCAAATTGCTATGATACCAATCTATCAAGTACCCATCTTACTACTAAGTAATGCTACTCCAAAATCTAGTGTGCAAATTCTACTCTATAACATTGGTTTGCGCAAAATTACTTGAAGTTACACACTCGACCCCAATCTGGGTCGCGCCACAAAACTTTCCTCTTCTGACACAACTTATAATAATGGAAGTAACACAATACATCTGCGCGCACAAGCATACTGAGCACACAACATTATTGTGCATGTAATCCACTCTGAACATGCGATCACTACTAGGAGCACAACCATTCTAGCATCACACACAAATTATGTTCTCCTTATACGTGCAGACTACTTCCCTGCACACACAAGCGAATCTAGGCTCTTGTGTGCACATAGTATTTCCCTGCGTGCACGACCATCCTAACTTTTCCTTAGAGACTCATGACCATTATAATAAGGTTAACCAAACAATAATAACTAACAATAGTTTCCATACTCATGCATGACTACAAATACTGAATATCAACATTGTTGACACCCAAAAGTGCAACATGGAATCCCTTCCTGCAAATGGGTTGCAATGCCTTATTACTTATATATATTTAATAATATGCTAAATAGGTGGGACCCCCTTATGTAAATAATGATGAAATAAACTTCTCTGATTTGCGCTCATGACTACCTTGCAAAAATGATTCTACAATTTGAGAATAAACACAGAAATTTGAGCCGGTTTCCATGTGCAAAGGATGAATGATGAGTGTGCTGGCAATTTGATTTGAAAAATAAAAAGAGGGGGAAAATGTTTGTTTTGATAAGCATCTTGGTTCATTCTTGCTACACATATATTTTGGCATATAGTTATGGCATATTACACTTATGGTATACTTGTTATATATTGTGGACAATTGATATGTTTTATGGAATGACAACCCTCCGTTAGTAAGAAATGTGGGACATATTTTGGTTCTAAGTGTTGAATGGGAATATAATACTTATGAGATCTATTGGGGGGGGGTGGGGGGATTTGATTTTGAACTGGAAATGATATGCTTGATGGCACACATGGTTAACTACGACTTTTATGGAAAAATGTTTGGAAGTTTGGGTGCGCTCGTACTTGGTTGATGGAAATTAATCAGAAAAGAGGGGAAATGATGTGCATTTACTGCACATTTTTCTTACCCTACCTTGAAGTCGCCACCTTCACTATACTCGTGCTCGTTTTGGTTGCTCTGGTTAGTATTGCCTCCATTTTTCTCGGCCTTTGGGAGAATAGTGGTGCTCTTAGCTTTATGAAATTTTCCTCACATGTATGTTGGCTCTTATCCCTCCATTTATGAACTGTAACTCTGCTCCGAATAAAAACATTGTGTTGGCTCTTAGAGTTTTCATGTAGAGTGTGTTTGCTTTCCGAATATTACAATGGGTGTATGTGGGTTTTTTGGCTGTGCAAATTACATTGAGTTTCTTCCTGTTGGCATTTAAATGTTTCAAGCTTGGAAGTTTGTTTAGCATTCCATTCTGTTTGAAGTATGTGGTTGTGTTGTGCCCAAAATGAATGTTGGTTATTATGGTATGATTTTTGGCAAATGATTATGGTGAATACATTCGGTTTCAGTCATTTCTTGTGATTAAATTTCGAAGGGTTTTCTCTGTGAAATAAAAAGAACAATTGGGTTTTTGTGATTATTGTGTAATGCCATGCCCTCTACCCAATCATTGGAAGATTTTCTACCCTTGGTATTATCATTCCACTATTTGAAAATATATTGGAGACTTGTGTATTTGCCTTGCGACCACCTTGGGAGGACTGTGGAAAGTTTCATTGTGGAAGGAAATGATTTTTTTTTGCTTTGCAAACCCCTTATTAATATTTCGCCCTTATGTCTGCCCAGACCCGGCTTTTCTATCCAACATATGGACTGTTAGTAAACTAAAATTCGGGTTTTGATACTTGTTATGGTGTTGACCCAACAATGGAAAAGATTGATTATGTCTGTGAAGTCTTGGCTCATTTGTTATTTATCTATGAGGATAATGTCAATTTTGAAGTTATATGGTTTCTAATTTTTTTTTATAACAACCAGCTTCACAATGGGGTTTTGAACCCAATCATTTTATGCAACAATTATTAGGTTTGTGATATAATTTTTATATGATGAAGGGTCGATGGCTTTATGGCTGTTTTCTCACCCTCCTATGCTGGCTTGAGGCAATCTGGTTATAATTGTTTTCAATTAAATTTGTAAACAGTCTCCTATAAAACGTTCTGCTAAGTTTAAATGGATATCTATGGAAAAATAAAAAGAAGGAAATGAAAATTGTAAAGTTTGACAATCCTAAAATTTTCCTTGGGTTTTATATTGAGCACTATAAAAATGGTTGTGTCTTGGATTTGAATTGTTAACAGAGAAAGGTTTTTGGAAAATGATGGCAATGTCGATTTTAAAGTCAATAAATGTTATTTCATGTAATAGAACAATAATCATCTCATTCCCGTTCATTATATTACTTTCCGCTCATTATATGCCCACCGCCTTCCCAAATACATTTAATTTATTCCCTGTTATGTTATTATGAATTTCATTTAAAAAAAAGAGAGAGAAAGGATTAAAAGAAAATGAAAGGGACTAGATGATGACTGGTGTTGGAAGTTTGGATATGGAGACATTGTTTTTGTAAGGAAGTACCTCTGCATTTGCCTTAACAATATTCAGTGGTTGGTTCCCGTCCATGCTACCATTTTTCGCTCATTACAAAGCCCCCCGTCTTCCCAATAGCCCTATCACTCCCTGTTTAAATGACAATTGATTATTGAATTTAAAAGTATGATGGATGGATGGATTGCATGTGCTTCTGTTGTGAATGATAGAGCCAACCTTTTGATTTTATTTAGTTAGAGTATCAAGGCATGGATTGTTAAGAGTTTTTCACAACATGATTGGAATATTGCTTTAGGATGCGTTTCTTTATTAGAGGAAGCAATGACAGAGGTGAAAATAGAGGCAAAGGAAATAATTGGAAAAGAGGCCATAGAAGGCCAAGATTTTTAATATATTTTTGACGCTGATCCGCAAGAACTAAATCAAATTTTCCAAGCTAGGTTTTTTAATCTAGTTGGCTAAGGAATTCAACAACCCATACTCAAGAGGCCTCCTTTCCAGCCACGTCAAAATTTCTCTGGTATCCATGTCCCCCCTCATGTGTCTATGAAGCTAGAACCACCTGCCAATGATGGCTGGCACAAAATTGTTGATCAACCTGTGGCTCATCACCATGGTTGGCCTACGATGTCGTTTCCATTACCGCCTCCTCCACTGCCAATCAACCCAAATGCACAAGTTGATCATGTTGTCTCACTAGTACAATCCTCTCATGCAAGAAAAATATTAAAATCTTCCATCCCTGAGCCAAAATTAGATAATGAAAAGAGGTGG
Source organism: Picea engelmannii (assembly GCA_009831015.1). Classification (NCBI taxonomy): domain Eukaryota; kingdom Viridiplantae; phylum Streptophyta; class Pinopsida; order Pinales; family Pinaceae; genus Picea; species Picea engelmannii. The sequence continues at coordinate 232,210 of ML776906.1, read as the reverse complement.
CTAATCCCTCCAAGTCTTCTAAAGACTCCTCTGAATCAATATCCTCTCATCTCCACCTCAAATATGATTATTCCCATGTCATCAGTTCAATCTACCCACAAGGTTCCAATCAGTTGAAGGATGTTGCACAGGATAAATCAGAAAAGGGCTCAAGAGAAAGCAACAGTAAAAAGAGGCAAAACGCCTCTCACAACAAAGATGGTTTTTAATCCCGCTAATGCTGTTTTCTTTTGAGGACAATATTTTTATTTGATATGACAATATTTTGGACAACAAATACATATTTAGACAGAGTTTTGGACAACATGGATATAATGTTATTTTTGGATATAGTCATGTTCTATTTTTTTGATATTAAAATATTTGACTATTAATATGAGGATGGGAGTTACAAGGTGGATGTGTGAATTAAATATTTTGGGTATTATACTTCATGTTTTGATGATTATTAAAGAAATGAAAATTAGAGTCACAAGGGGTCCCACCTATTTAGTTATTATTTAAATAGATCCTTATTTATATATTATTATTTATTTGTCTCAACTAATTAGTTAAGCTAATCAATCTTAACGAAAGAAAGGCAGTTGAACTACCATAATTTATTGAGAAAGAATAAAAGCTCAATCAAAAGAAGAGACAAGGGGGAGAGAACAGAAGGGGAACTTCTGATATAAGGTCTACTCTATACTTGTGAGATAATTCTTTTCTTCATTAATTATGAGTTTACTAGAAAGTTAAACCATGTTGATGACAACAGGGTCTTATTGAAGGCAACAATTTTCAAAACTGAATCATATCTTTCAACAACTTGTTTCTAAAGGTGTATGATTTATCTTTGGTAGTCTGTGTGTTCTAGTTTGTTTATGGATTAGATTTCATGACTGATAAAGAATATTTTACAGAGTCAAGTGATTTTTTTTTATGACAAGCTGAGCTAGATCTTTAGCTTCAGTTTTCTTTTATTGTCAGAGTATTTTGGTATGGTGCCCATCATAGACTTCTAAATTTGACTTAAGTCCCACCCTCGCAGGGGTTTGTAAAGAGAGTTCTAATTGTATCTCCGAATGAAGTTAATATAAAAATCATATTTCAGATTTCAGTCTCACATGTGTTTCTTAATGATATTGCTGAGATTTTACTTTTATTCTTATGTCTTATCCATGTACACACTTATGTATATCTCTGCTTATTTTCTTTTTTACAATTACATATAACATACAAAATCAGCCTTAGTCCCTAGTACACATTACTCGTGGATTAAGAGATTGTTTCAAATTAAAGGCTATAAACTCCGGGTAACATTCCCAACTATCTTGCCTTAGCTTAGCAAGATCTGAAAATGCTTGAGTAAGGTTCTTCATACCTTTTCCTCAACAATTATTTGGAGACCATACTAGGGAGATCTTTCCATATCTCTCTGGTTGATTATATTTTATTTTTTTGTTTAGTCCGATTACTCTTTGACTGATGTTTTCCATGACAGAACCCGTTTTGAGATAGCCAAACATTGGAGACRGTCTTGACGACCAAACCAACATTTCCTTAACCTTGTTTAATACTATCTTAGCAACTTCTAGTACTCATGTTGAACTTCACAACTCTTGGGAAGTAATTACTAGGGACATAAACATACGTGAACGCTGGGAAGTTAGGAAAAGGCAACCCAAAAATCAACTGTAACCTTCTTTTCCCTACCTCTTCGATCTTTTATTTCATGTCCTTTAACTCTCATGTTTCTCGAAGTAGAAGAGTGTTGTCCCCTGAAGCTACCCCTATTTCTAAAATAGGAAGGAGGAAAATTGTCTTATAAACACAACAAAGTGCTCTTAGGAAAACCTTATCTGATTCTGCTAGTTCATCCCCATCACCCATACCTATCACCTCCAACATGACATCCGCAGGTAGTGGTATTGGCAATGAAGGTCCCTCCTCCTCACAACCTTTTGCTTCATCCATGATTGGTAGTATCTATAGTCATCAAATCCCTATTCAATCCACTACCAATCCTGCTAAGGTCATTAAGAAATATGGACTTTTCCAATTTGAGGAAGATGCTAAAACCACCCTATGGAACGTATCTTCTCCCTTGAATCTCGCACTAGCCACCCACCCATTACCAAAATTCAAGGATCATTTACCTAGGTTCTCGAGAAACGGTACCGTTACTACGAATGAGCACCTAGTAGCATTCTCTAATTCTTGTCATAACATAGGGGCTAACGATAATGACACTCACATGCGTTTATTTGTCAATTCTCTCAAAGGGAAAGACGCAACAATTTTTTTTGACCTCCCTCCCAAAATACTTTCAACTTGGGAATAATTTCTTTATTGGTTCAAATCCACTTATGGACAGCCCAAGAGTCCAGCTGAGCAGTTAAGGGAATACAACAATATTGCTTATAAGGATGGTGAAACCATTAAATATTTTAACCTTCGTTTCACCAAACAATATAATCAAATTCCCGAACTAATCTGTCCTCAAAATCAAGCTGCTCTCATGCATTATTATAATCATTTGCTTCTCCGTATCGTCATAGAATTGAAGAGAAGGCTATCGAAAATCTCGGTTCCACCCTTCAAGCTTGCCTAGTATATGAATAACAACTTGAAATAACGGGTCTTCCTAAGGGAGACTTGGTCAAGCAAATAGACATGTCTGCCATTCTACAACTCATGCAAGATATGAACAATAGGATGATAACTTACGAAAGGAAAGGAACTTCTTCTTCCACTCCCCTAGAGGCTTCTTCATCTTCCCTAGTGCCTTTTAGAAACATGAATGGAAACACTTTTCAGCCGAAGGCCATAATGACTTGCAGTTGGTGTAATTTCTGTGAAGAAAATCATGATGAGAATACCTACAAGGTTAAAAAGAATGCTAGAGATAAGATCTTTGGAAAAAAGCCTGATACCACGATAATTGTTTTAGATTGGGATGAACCAGAGGATGTTATGGTAATCAATACAAGGAATAAATCTTACACTGCCAAGGGAAAATTTGATATTCCCCGCACTTCTTTTTCCCTATGTTCATCTTCTCAAAGTGATAATACACAAGCTGTCAGAACTTCAAGTGATCAAGGACTTTCTTCTTTTCTTCCCTCTTCTAAGTACAATATCCTTAACCAATTGGCTAATATCAAAGCCGATGCTACCCTTTTGGACATGGTTATTGTCCTGGAAAAATAGAAGCATCTCAAGGACTTCATGGAAGGAAGGATTTATACCATAGCCAATCTATTTGAAGAGTCAAAGGAAGAGGACTCAACTGTAAATAAGATAGGTGTAAATAATTTTAGGAACCCTTTAAAAAACCCCCCTTTCTATATTTTAGTAAAAATCATGGATAAAATAGCTCATTGTTTCCTAATTGATGGCGGGTCTGGTCCAAGTGTGATGTCTAAAATTATTCTGGAAGAGCTTGGCTTATCTTTCACTTACGGAAATTCTAGAAGCATGCTCTCTTATAACAATTTGCAGCAATCAACTATAGGTGAAATCAAGGATGTAACTTTAGTTTTGTGCGCATATTCCAATATAAGAACAACCCTCAACATCTAAGTAATTGATATGTCGGTGGGTAACTACTCAATTATTTTGGGAAGGGATTGGCAAGCCTTAACTAGTGGATACCTTTCACTTGATGGTACACATTTGTCTGTCCCTCAAAACATAAAGATTTGAGAGTGTACTCTGTCTTTGCTAATGAAGGTGACACTATACTTGAACCAATTGATTTTGATGATGGCATGTGGCACATTCATTTTGATGGATCATGTTCAAACAAAGGTAATGGAGCCGACATCATTGTATATTCTCCTTTAGGTAAAATCCACAATTTCTCTTATAGGTTGGAATTTGCTTTGGAACAGAAATAAACTCGAATGATAGTAGAGGAGGGCGATGGCGCTAGGGTTCTTGACAAGTTTTTTAGGTTGGGGGTGAATATTGGTTGCAGTAGAGGCGTGGTTCGGGAGCTGGTGTTGTGCAGGGTTTAAGGTAACTCCATGGCAGGGGTCGCAAAAGGGGGAGACCACACAACTACTGTTTGTGAAGGTTTAAAAAAGTATTATCAAACATCCGACGTGGAGGTGACTAGATGCTTGGAGGGCATGATGTCGACTGGTGCGTATTGGGTGGAACTTTTGGCAGGGAATCCAACGTATGTTGTCAGCAAATCTGGGATCGTGTTTACAGAAGGTTTTGTGGGTTCAAAAGATATGTTGTCAGTTGAGCCAGGTTCAGGGTTTACTCCCATGAATGATCTGTCATTTTTCGATGGGCTAGAATTCTCCATGGGTTTGGATGTCGGTTCCACAAGGACCGCCTTTGGGGTTGTGGGGAATGATTTGGAGATATTCCCAGCCTTGGAGGTTGCTGGTTCGGGTGGAAGTGGCCCCAATATTGGGAACCTAGTCAAGGGGGGAAGCTGGGGGTCATCCCCAAAGGCATCATTAGGTATTAGTACCAACATTGTTTTTTCTTCGTCAAATGTTCTTCTTGATGTGGACAATAACCTTGGAGAAGTGGTGAAGGAGGTGGGTGACTGCACAAGGATTGAAGTGAAATGCAGGGAGGGCATGGTGCATGAACCCTCATTGGAAAATCCTTTGCTCTACAACTCGTTCACTAAAAGGACTTCAAAGGACCAGAAGGGTGTTGGGGTAGGAAAACTTCTACATGCAAAGGAACTCAGTGTGCTTGTGACATGAAAACTTCTAAACGCCTGGTATTTTGGGATGACGTAAATATGGACAAGGTGGTGGAATTTTCTTAATAGGCAGTGGCCAATAGAGTTAGGGGTAAAAAACTGGGTATGGCCTTCTTGAAGGAATGAGTTGTTTAAAATTGGATTAGAGATATTTCAAAGATGCCACTCATCTGGCTTTTGGAAAGAGGTTGGTTTGCATTTATTTTCTCTTCTAGGGAGGATATAAACTGGGTTTTGTTGAAGGTTTGGAGTATGGCAAGGATTCCTATTGTTCTCAAAAGGTGGACTCCAACCTTTGATGCCAAAAAGGAGCAGGCGGATGAGGAACCCATCTAGGTTCGTTTGTCAGGTATTCCTATGCAGTTCTGGAACTCTGTCAGGTTTGTAGCAATTGGGAATAAGCTGTGCAGTTTCATTGAAGCTAACATGTCTTTTGAAGAGTCAGGTCATATGTCATTGGATTAGTCAGGTCATAGGATTTTGGTGTAGCTTGATCTTCAACTGGGTCTTCTGCATGAATTAGTCATTGAATAGTCGTCTGGGTCTTTTGTTCAGACCTTAGACTATGAAGGTATTCCCTTAAGATTTCACAGGTGTCATGTTTATGGTCATAGGGTCGCGGACTGCACTTTACCCTTCAAAGGAAAATCCTCCTTCAATAAGGGAGACGAGTAGCCAGTTAAACAAGCGAGGCTGTATTTAGATGTGAGATTGGAGGAAGGTGGATTTGAGGTAGTGACAAAGGACTTTCCTACTGAAAAGGAAAGATCAGGGACCCCCAATCTACCAGTGGAAACAAGATCGATCCCTCTAATTGTGGACTCGAAAAATATTTTTCGTCAAGCTGCAAAGGCTAGCCAACACACGATGGATATTTTGGGTAAGTGGTCTCTTGGTGACACTTCATCTATATTTTCTTCCTTTTCTGATTCATTGGTTGTGGATGGAGTTTTGGGCTCTGATGGTTCCTTTCCTCTTTGGGGCTTGAGTGGGTCTTCTCTTGCGAGCCTAACACCTATCCCTTGTCATATTTCTTCTAGTAGTATTTGTTATCCTCCTCCTTTAGTCTCACCATTGGGCTCTAAGTTGGGATCACCGGTATTTGGTGCTATTATGTCATGTTTGGTTTCTTCCTAGGATACTTCGGTCACTTCTACGGTAATAGATATTTTTGGTCCCACTTTATCTGGGGTGTCTTTGTTGATTAATTGGGTTGTTTTTCATTGAGGTCAACCCTTGAAGAAAGTCCGGTAGTGAATTCCGGTAGCAAAAGGGTTTGGGTAATGGAGCCAATTTTGTTTGATGTATAATGGTATGAGTTTTGATATATTTGCAGGTAATACTATTCTATATGGATAACACATGTCATTCCATTTCCGGTGGTATGTGGAATGTCACATAACTCCTCACGGTTTGAGAGTTACAACCTTACGAAGTTGAAGGGCCCTCATATGATTGGCTTGAAACCCCAAAAGGTCAAAGAAGTTAAAGTGCTTGCAAAGAAGCAATTGTTTAAATAAAGTGAAGTGACAAAGTCAAAGATGATTATTTAAATAATAAAGTGAAGTGCCAAAGTCAAAGAGGATTATTTAAATAATAAAGTGAAGTGACAAAGTCAAAGAGGATTATTTAAATAATAAAGTGAAGTGACAAAATCAAAGAGGATTATTTAAATAATAAAGTGAAGTGACAAAGTCAAGGAGGATTATTTAAATAATAAAGTATATGGAGAACTTTCTAATTATGGAAAGTGGTTATAAGAAGGTTAACCCTTAAATGAGGAAAATGGGTTAAGTGGTCAAGTGGCTATTGGATACATGGACAAGTGGAAAATTGGGCAAAGTTGGACATAAGTGACTATGTGGACAAAGTGGCCTAGAAGATGTTTCTAAGGAAGCTACTTGGAGAGTATAAATAAGAGGCAAGGCATTCTCATTTCAATCACACTTGAGCATATTGAATATATACAGGTGACTGAGGTAACCAAAGGATATCTAAGCTAAATTTCTTAGGTAAGGTGAAGTAAAGAAGGACGAAATTCAAAAGAGGATAAATTCTTTTGATGATGCTTTCTAAGGTATGTTATTTACAGGTCATCTCACCATTTTATCAATAACTTTTTTTCTAGAATGACTCAAACCGTGAAATTGGGAGGCCATTGAGGAAACATATCCAAACAACCGTGGTACAAATTTCAGCTTGTGTGTTGTTGTATTTTTGGAGTTACACTCCATGGAAAATAGGGTTTGTGGCTAGTCCCAAAACTAGTCTAAAATAGGTGTTTTGGGTAAAAACGTCATAAATTCTTCATAACAAATCCAAATTCAGTAAGACTAAATGTTTTGGTTAGAGTACAGTCTGTAGTATTATGTGTAAAATTTTCAGATCCATACAACAAACATTCCATGCGGGGAACACTCTACAAGTTCGCTCTCTAGAATAAGCCATAATTCAACAAGGTATGCCATTTTTGCTATAACTCCTTTTCTGAGAGGTTCCAAGTAGTGACACCTAGAGGAATTGCATAAAACACACAGAAGAACATTGTGAACTATTTTCAGATCTTTATTCATTACAGGTACATAGTTATGATTATTTCAAGTTAGGGTTGTTGACTAATCCAAAATTAGTCATGTGAGACTAAAGTAAAGTTTGATGAAAATGATAGTCTCTTGTTGTTAAAGTTAAGGAAGGTTTGTAGGTATGCGATGATATACACCAGGTCTATTACAGAGTTACAAATCATATTTGGATGATGAAATTGATGAGGGATTTTGGTTGAGGTACAAGTTGGTGCATGGTTGATGAACTTGTTTATGGTACATGTTGATTACAGGTTGAGGTACAGGTTGATGCATGGTTGATGTATGGTTCAAGTTATTGGTATAGGTTATTTGGTGTAGGTTTATTTACATAGGTTTACAATAGTATATCTCACAGTGATAGTGTGACAGTGGTTCCATCATTCTACTTATATGTTAGGGCGGTTGGATGGGGCAAGGAAATGTGGTTGTAGCCACCTTCTGATTGTAGCCAGAGAACATAGGGGGTTGTATCCTCCTTATGGTTGTATCCAGAGAATTGGGGAGTTAGAGCTTCCCTCAGGTTGTAGCCTGAGAAACTAGGGGCTTGGAGCCTCCTTCCAGTTACAGTTGGAAAACAAAGGAAGTTGTTGCTTCCAATGAATATAATTCTTCAAGACATATAAGAAAAAACATTATGTGGTTTTCTCTCGATTTGGGTTTCCGCGTAAAAACACTGTGTATTGTGTATGCTTATGATTGTTCATTTGTTCATTGTTTATTTACTCTGCAAATATTTGATGATAATGCTACATTGATATAACACTTGCATTATATGGTTAAAAAGGATTAGATTTCTCTATTACTGATTCTCTCCCCCTATCAATAATCCAACAATTGGTATCAGAGTAGTTTCTTTCAGAAATCAGTTTAACCACTGAAAGGTAGATCATGGAGAGAAACAACATGTATAAAAATGGAATACCACAGTTTGATGGACAAAAGTATGCATTTTTTAGCATAAGGATGAAGACATATATACAGGCACATGGATTTGAAATTTGGCAATCAATTGTAGATGGATACACATCACCAACAGTTCTGTTGACAAATGACAAAGCAATGAAACTCGGTCAGAATAACTCCAAAGCCACAAATGCACTTCTGAATGGTATTGGAGAATCGATATTCACCAAATTTTCACATTGTAAATCTGTTAAAGAGATTTGGGACAAAATTCAAAATATTTATGAAGGAGATTCAAAAGTCAAAGCAACAAAGCTTCAAACTTACAGAGGTCAGTTCAAACAACTAAAGATGAAGGAAGATGAGAATATTACAACTTACTTTTTACGAGTTGATGAAACAGTAAATGCAATCTTGGGATTGGGAGAAAAAATCAAAGAATCTATAATTGTTCAAAAGATATTGAGATCTCTTCCTATGATATTTGACCCTAAGATATCAACACTAGAAGAAAGAGAAGATCTAAACTCAATAAGCATGGATGAACTAAATGGAATCTTCACAACATATGAAATGAGAATTGAACAAGAAAATCTAGATATAAAAGAAGCAGCCTTCAAAGCATCCAAAAGGTCAAAGAAAAAGGGAAAACAAAAATAAAAAGAACATAGTAGCAACAATGACGTCTCAAAAGATGATGAAGAAGCGCCCAACTTTGTCAGAAGATTGAACAAGGGAACCAACAACATGTATAGAGGTAAGCTTCCTTTGATTTGTTTTAATTGTGATGGTATTGGTCATTTTGCTAACAAATGTCCTCATAAGAAAAAGATAAATGATGAAGGTTACTCAAATAGCAAACAAACATATAAAGGCAAAATAACCACAAAGAAAGTTTCCAAGAAAAGCTTATGCACCAAAGGAGACATCTCATCATCAGATGAAGATGAAGTCAGTGACAATGAGACAAAAATAGTTCTATTCATGGCAGTAGAAGACTTTGATAAAGAAGACTCCGAAGAAAAATATGAAGAGGCAAAAATTGACTAACGAGAAGAATTGTTGTGTGCCATAGAAGTTATCAGAAGAGAAAAAAAATAAAAACAAGAAACTACAAGAGGAACTAGACAAGAAAGAAGACACTCAAGAACTATAACAAATGATCACAAATTTGAAGGTTCAAATTGAAGAAGATAAAATAATTGAATAAGCACTGAAAGAAAAGATAGAAGGAAGAGACAGGATTATTGGAAATTTGGAAGTAAAAATTGTCACATTAAGAAAGGATCTTCAAAACAAGAATATTCAGAACAACTCAAAAGCAGGGATGATTTTAGGGGCTAAATTTTTTTCATGGGCTAATTTTCCATGGTTTTTCCAAAAATGAGATTCACTTTTTTAAAAATATTTTGCCAAAATTCTATAGGATAAAATTATTTTACCTTAAAAATCACCAAAATTTTATAAAAACTATATAAAATCCTCAGAAATTTGAATATTTTTCTAAAAATATCGTCAATCATTTATAGTTGTCATATGAAGGATTAGTAAGATTTCGCAAGGTTTCTACATTTTAAAATAAATTTCCATCCTTAAAATCATCCCTGCTCAAAAGTTTTGAATGACATTATCAACAGTAAAAAACCTCATCATGACAAGTCCAGACTTGGATACAATCAGACAGAAAAGAGATCAAACTCCAAAACAACAGAACAAGAAACATATCCAAAAACCTATGCAGAAACAATCAACGAGGATAGGAAGGTCTACAAAGAAAATTACAGGGACACTCCTCCACCGAGAATATTCAGATTTCATAATCAACGACCAACAGAAACATATAGGCCTCAGGGAGAAGAAGGATTCATAAGAGTACCTCCTTTCAAAAGATCTTCAACTCCCAGGTATCAAACTATATTTTTTGGTTTATGTTATGCATGTAATAATTTTGTAGATAAAGATGTGAATTGCAGAGCTAACAACATGAACATAAACAACTTTGAAAGTCATGCACAAAAGGGTTATCCAAGAAGGCCTAGTGAAACACAAAGAAGAAGTTACAACAGGTTTGAATATTTGAGAATTGAAGTGAAATGCTACAAATGTAACAACTTTGGACACATGGCCAAAGATTGCAAAATGACAGTCCCTCCTAAAAACCCATAACAGAACAACAACAGTCACAAACATGAACCTTAAAAAAGGACACGGATAAGAAAGCATAATTAATATAGCAATGAAGAATGCACACTCGTTCTACAAGATAAGCAGAAGAAACATGGTTCATATGTTGACAGTGGCTATTCAAAACTCATGATAGATGATAGAGACAAGTTTCTTACATTAAGAAAGGAAAAAGATGGATCAGTCTCCTTCCGAAATGATGATTCAACTAAAATCATTGGAAAAGGCACAATCAGAATTGGGAACAAGAATACCAAGGTAGAAAATGTTCTACTAGTAGAAGATATGAAACATAATCTTCTAAGTGTGAGTCAAATGTGTGACCAAGGTCATAAAGTTACTTTCGATTCACAAAAGTGCAAGATAAGAAAAGAAGGTTCGGGAAAATTGATTGCAACAATTGAGAGAACTTCAAGTAACATATATGTATTAAGTGAAATTGGAAATGAAAAGTGTTGCCTAGGAAAGGAAGATGAAAGTTGGCTATGGTACAGAAGAATGGGTCACATACATTTTAATAACCTTGTCAAAGTCAGCAAAAGGGAATCAGTTAGAGAAATGCCCCAGATAATGAAACTAACCAACACTTTATGTAAGCATTGTCAAGAAGGAAAGCAAACAAAGACTAGGTTTAAATCAAAAGAATATTCAACGACAAGACCACTAGAAATTGTGCATACTGATCTAGTTAGACCAAATACAACAAAGGGTTTAAAAGGTGAGAAATACACTATGTTATTAGTAGATGATTATACAAGAGTGACCGCAGTTTTCTTTCTCAGGAATAAGTCAGAAGCTTTTGAAAACTTCAAGGTCTACAAGGAAATGGTTGAAAATGAAATGGATTCAAAAATCAAATTCTTGAGATCTGATAATGGAGGAGAGTTCACTTCAAAGGAATTTATGGACTATTGCAACA
>ML776906.1:136521-189041 GCA_009831015.1 Picea engelmannii | reverse complement strand
TAGGCTCCACAACCAACATCACTCATATTAGGAAGATATCATATTAATTTTTTGACATATTTAGCTAGTTTCCCATTTGGGTTCTGTTAATCATTGACATAAAGAAAAACCCACAAGAGTTTCCCTTGTCCATTACCTGAGATAAAGTAGATGCATCAAAATTTTTTACTTTAGGGAAGAAGCATTATACATTACATTTGTATGATTGGTATTGGTTCTATATAGATCATGGTTGAACATAAATTTTTGATTAAGTGTTTGCATGTGAATGAGAGAAATGTCACAAAATGGTTTCCTTGTATGTATCCATTTAATGTAAGAGATAACAGAGGAAATGTTGAGCCAAATGCAACATGCAAAGGGAAATGGTGTTGATAGTATAGAAATAATAATTGAATTCCTTGATAGGTTTAAAGCTATGATTGATTTGGAGAAGCTCTTGAAGTCTAGAGTCCCATCTACTATAGTCACTTGCAGTATTGGAATTTGGTATTTTGTGCTCGTCTTTTCATTCTTGTTCCCCTTAATTAGACGAGTACAATTTTTTTTGGGTTGTATGAGTACAAATCTATATACTTGAGTATTGTGTTTGCCTTTGATAATGTCATTCATAGCTTTGGTTAAGTATAATGTGTGCAAAAAGGGGAGGCATGTGCTGGGGGGTTGGGGGGAGGGTTCATCCTCAACCTTGAAGGAAATTAGGAAATATCGTTTGCGTGGGGAATAGGCAAGACCACCAACAACCAAGATACATATATATCTCTTTAGCAAGGGGTAACAATAATGTAACAATTGGGAAGCAATAAGATTACAGTGGTAGGGGATTCCTTGGCTATAATTCATCATATGGTCAACAAATTGTTGCCTCAAGAAGCACAATTGAGAAGGATGGTATACATAACTAAAAGAATAATGGAAGGTTTTAAGTCTATTGAAATTTTTTCATGTCTTGTGAGTGATCAACACCTCGATAGACAAAATGGAAAATAAAGCATGTAAATTGCAATTTGGCGTGACGTGGAAAAGTGTAGTAGAATTATCATATTTCCACCTCCTAAGAGAGTTAATAAATTTTGTAGGTAATTAATGATGCCACATTGGGAATAGGACAAGTGGCATAACAAGTACTCAAGGAATATTCAATAGTTATGAGCTTGATCTACCATGTTGTGCCATATTCATTGTCACAAATAAAAAATCATATGAATGTTGTCAGGATGGGATGGCTAGAGGCATATGGTTTATTGCTTGTCACCTGGATTTTATCTCGCCAAGTCTCTTTGTTTCCTTTCACTGTCAGATTCAAGGGAGTGGGAAAAAATTCAAGTCTTGTGTTGTATGTGGTATACTAATTGTTGACTAGAGTTTATCCTTGCTAATCCACTTTCACTAACTAAAGGGGATTGGAAATATTTTCAAGTTCTGTGTGTTTTTGTAGGATTCTAGGTAGCCATTCTCATTCAACATTGAGAATTTAAAGTTTGGGTTAATGGATAATCATCGTGGACACCCTAATACACCCCTAATAGGTTCACATTCTATGAAAATTCTGAACTTCAAAGAGTTGTTCGTAGATGTGAAAGGAATTGAAGCAATGGCCAATACTATTTATCTTTGTATATGAGAAAGTGGGAGACATGGATGAAAGTTTGGGAGAAAAAATATTCTAGGGAAATTTAGATGATGCAAAGACAATTGATTAGGGAAAAATCACAGGTATATAAGCTCTAAGGCAAGTAGATACAATTTGAAATTAGGGAGGAAAACAACAACGAAAGACTAGATGAATTTGAGGAGAAGATAAGAGTACTAAAGGACATAGTCTTGAAATTAGAACTAGAGAAAAGGCCTGGTTGAGGAGCTAAGGAAATAAGTATTTTGTCCCCTCTCTATTGGATCTCTTGGATTGGATCCAATGGTATTTTTGGAAGAGGATATTGTCCAACACAATTATGAGCAAGCAAGGAAATAAATCCCAACATTTCTCTCATCAAAGGAAAGAAGTAACCATAATACCCCCAATGGGTATGGACCCAAAAATCTTTGAATTTTTTTATGTTCTACAAGATATTTTTTTTTTGCTAGGACAATATGTAAGGTTGTATACAAGCCAATTAGTTATCTATAGTGCTAAAACTTAGATAACATGGCATATTGGTAGTAGTTTTGAGGAAATTTTGAAGATCTTTGAAGTCTTCAAGACAATTTTACTTCTTAAATTTTGTATTAACCTGTTGGACAATTCAACAACAACCCCCTTTTAATACAAACCTATTTATTTCTATTGATAATAATGATAATAATGCATACACAATCTAGATGCTTGAATATTTTAGTTATATTTTAATGGAAATGTTGAGGATGCACAACAAGTGTTTGACAAAATGCTTGAATATAATTTAGTGTCATGGAATCTAATGATTTTGGGGTATAGCAAGAATGGATAATGTGGAGGCAATGGATTCCACACCATGCTTTTAATTTCTAATAAGAATTTCTTCTATTTTTGGCATTGTTGCATTGGTTGATGTGATTAAAAAGTTGTTGATATTGATGTGGTTGTTGTTGATGAAGACACCCTTGTTGTGGACCATGAGATTGGTGTTGTTGTAAGTGTGGAAGATGTTATAGCTGCGATTCAAAGGACTGAACCTTTGGAAAAACATACAAGTATTTAAGTGCAATCTTGAACAAAAAGTACTCATGTGAAAACATTTGTTGATATTGATGTGGTTGTTATTGATGAAGACACTCTTGTTCCAGGCCTTGAAATTGGTGTTTTTGTAAGTGTGGAAAACGTTGTAGTTGTGATTCAAGGGATTGAACCCTTGGTAAAATAGGCAATTACTCATGTGAAATCTTGAATTACAACCTTGAGAAGTGTCCCAAAGAAAACATAGCCTCAACACATCAACTATGTGATTGTAGATTTTAACCTTGTACAATATTTTACTGCAAATAAATTTTCAATAAAAAAACATAAAATATACAATGGAAAATACACACATTACACAAATATTTTTCCCCTGGAAACCCAAACAGGGAAAACCAACATATTCTATATTCATTCATAGTGATACATTGTTTACAATACAATATACATAGTGGAGCCAATGACATCCAAAACCCTAACCCAATGACCTGGATTAGTCAACAACCCTAATTCCTTAACTAGGAATAGAAAACCATCGAAAAAACCCATGTGCCAAAAACATTCCCAACAATGGAGATGAAAATTGAGGTGACACGAAAAACGAGACAAAAATGTGACACGTTTCCCGAGGCAAATTATTTTCTCAGGGGCGCTGCCCTTGTACCCCCAAAATCCCCTACACACTTGGCGCAACGTAGCAATCTCTGTGGCTAGTCGTGTAAAGAATATAAAACATACTCAACATTGTCCCACTTGTTGTTTTCTTTGCATACAGGGGTTACAGGGTTACATAGTCAACAATCTAGGGAAAAAATACCCATGGATCCTCTACACTAAGGGAACTTCTCAATGATAAAAAAATTTGTGAATGAATCTACAACATTCTTCAAAGTATCCACCTTCATCAGCAACACTTTCTTTTCTTCAACCATGTCTCTTACAAAGTGATATTGAATATCAATATGCTTTGTCTTTGAATGATAAGCCAAGTTCTTCGCCAAAAAAATTGTACTTTGACTGTCACAATCTATCCTTACAACTTGCTTTACCAACCCAATACCTGAACACAATATTTGTAACCATACTGCTTCCATACTTGCATGTGTGGCTACTATGTATTCAACTTCTATAGTTGAAAGTGCCACTACAAACTATCTTTTGCTCATCCAAACAGGTTAAACACATACTCTCTTGTAGATCTCCTATGATCAAGATCTCCATCTCAATCTACATCCAAAAAACCATGTATGTCCAACAATATATCCAATCCCGGTCTTCCTTGGTAGCACAATCCATAGCTAGCAATGCCATGCAAATACCTAAAAACCCTTTTTACTGTTTTCCAATGCTCCTTCCCTGGTTTTGACATATACCTGCTAAAAAATTCCACTGGATGTGCAATGTCTGGTCTAATACAGACCATTGCATACATTAAACTGCCAACTGCACTCGCATATGGAACACGAGACATGTCCTCCTCCTCTTCTTTTGTCTTGGGACATTGATCCGCAAATAACTTTACCCCAACATGAATACGGACCTTGACCGGTTTACATTCCTCCATATTAAACCTCTGCAATATTGTCTCGACCTATTTTCTTTGATTTAACCAGAGTTTCCTCTTTTTCCAATCTCTTTTAATTTCCATTCCCAAAATGAAATTTGAAGCACCAAGATCCTTCATGTCAAATTTAGAGGACACCTGAGTTTTCAAATCCTGGATAATCTCCTTATTGTTTCCTATCAACAACATGTCATCCACATACAAGACCAAATAAATCAAATGATCACCCATTAATTTAAAATACACACATTGATCCTCTTTGCTTCTTGTGAAGCCAAGTCACAACATATAAGTATCAAATTTTTGACACCACATCCTTGGTGATTGTTTTAAACCATACATGGGATTTTTTAGCTTGCATACCAGCTCCTTCTTTCCCTTCACAACAAAGCCTTATGGCTACTTCATATAGATTTCTTCTTCTAGATCCCCATGTAGGAATGTTGTCTTGACATCCATATGTTCTACTTCAAAATTAAATGCAACAACAACAAATAACGAAAATATTATAGAAGTTAACTTGGCAATAGGAGAAAAAAATCACCAAAATCAATTCCCTCAACATGGGAATAATCCTTTGCCACTAACCGAGCTTTGTATTTCTCCACTTTGCCTTCTGCATTCAGCTTCTTTTTAAATACCCATTTGTTGCCAATGGGATTTCTTCTAGTCGGAAACTCCATTAGATCCCAAGCATCATTCTTATCCAAGGTTGCCATTTCTTCATCCATGGCCTTTTCCCAAAGCTTTCCATCTTTTGAATTCACTGCCTCCCTGACAGTTCTAGGATCATCATCAGTAATAGACAAAGCAAAATATGAGTGGAAATCAGATGGAGTATACCTTTCCGGTATCCTTCTTTCTCGAATTGATCTCCTCAATACTGGAGTATGAGGATCTTCTTCTTCTAATTCTTTTTCTTCTGTAGAGTCTGATTCATCATCCTTTAAATCAAACTCTATTTTCTCTAGTTCTTCCTTACTTGGTAGGAATTCTTGTTTAACAACATCCTTCATTTCTCTAAATACCACATCTCGGCTATACACAACCTTCTTAGTTTATGGGTTCCAAAGCGTATAACCTTTGAGACCATATTTATACCCAATAAAGATACACTTTTCACCCTTCTTATCTAGCTTACTCCTGTTTTTCTTTGGAACATGAACATAGGCCTCAAAACCAAATACCTTGAGATGTGTGAGAGAAGGTTTGTTACGATTCCATACCTCTCATGGAGTCTTATCATCCAACGTTGCTGAGGGTGATCTATTGACTAGGTAATATGCAGTACCCACTGCCTCTGCCCATAATTCTTTCCCTAACCCAACACCATAGAGCATGCACCTTGCTTTTTCCATCAACATCCTGTTCATCCTTTCCGCAAATCCATTTTTCTGAGGTGTATATGGAGTATTCTTCTGCCTTGCTATACCACACTTCTTACAGAATTCTTCAAATTAATTCCTGTAGAACTCTCTGCCATTATCTTTCCTCAACACCTTAATTCTTTTCTCTGTTTGATTCCCAACAAGAGCCTTAAAATATTTAAACCTGTCAAACACTTCAGATTTCTTCTCAAGGAAATATATCCAAGTATTCCTTGAGAATTCATCTATAAATGAGACATAGTACACATATTTTCCCAATGATGGAACCGACATAGGTCCAAACACATCACTATGAACTAGATGTAAAATTCCTTTTTCCCTCATTGCACCAGAGGGGAATCTTACCCGATTCTACTTCCCATATACACAATGTTCACAGAAATCAAAATCTAGAGAGAAGTTATAAATACCTTCAACCATACCTTTACCGTGTAGTAGTCAAAGACCCTTCTCTCCGATATGCCCCAGTCTTTAATGCCACAACATAACCTTTTCTGCAGAGACTGTAGGAGTTCTTTCTTATTCAACTCCAATATCAGGATCAATGGAACTATTACACCCATCACTAATAGTGTTTCCTTGCATCTTATACAGAGTTCCAAACTGAACTCCCTTCAACAATACCATTGCTCCTTTAACCATCCTGCAGGTTTCCTTTTCAAATATTGTTTTTACCCCTGCATTGTCCATTTTGCTTACAAAAATCAAATTTCTGGACAAACCTGGGATGTGTAGAACACCAGGTAGTGTTCTATTCCTTCCATCTATGAGCCTAAACTTGAATTTTCCTTATCCTATGATTCTGGTTGTCGATTCATCATCTAGGAAAACATTACCTCCATCATACCTTTCATATTCACAGAACCACTCCCTGTGGGGAGTCATATGAAAATATGCACCTGATTCGACCAACCATGCCTCATGATCTGCATGTGTGCTTGAAGAAGCCAAGTACACATCCCCTCCTTCTTCCTTGGAGGTATTTTCTTCTCTAGAAGGAGATTCTTCAGATCCCTTATTTTTCTCAATTTTGGATCTACACTGCTTCTTGTAGTGCCTTTCTTTTCCACATATCCAACATACCTTTACAAACTTTCTGGGAGATTTAGATCTACCCTTAGACTTAGATCTCCCACTTGAGGAATTAGATCTATTTCTTTCCTGGGAACATCATTTTGCAAAAAATGCATCTGTGCTCTATTGTAACACACCCATGGTAGGGGCGCCAAAATTTCTCTCTTCTTAGGAGAATCAAAACTCCCATTCGAGGTTTCTATCCCATTCTGCTCTTTCATAGCTTTCTAGCCACTGCCTCCGTGCTCCAGAATAAGTTCAGAGCTGACATGCATTCTCTCCCTAGTTCTTCAAGTTATTTCATCCATCTATACTCACATATGACCACGAGCTATGACCAGACACCAATACAACGTGCACCAAGACAACCACCACGCGAATCCTCCGGAGTGGCAAATCTCCGAAGTTCACAATCCGACGCTAAGTCTCCTTAGATATTTTGACGACCCTGATTGACTTTGAGACTTCGACGTTCGGGAGTTTCAAACGCTCCCAAGGCTTTTCTCCCTGAAGTACTCTGTACCCAGAGTTACATATCGAGTGCCACACGTCCCTTGTGATCGAAGGTTATAATCTACTTCGGGACTTCGACATTCAGGAGTTTTGAACACTCCCATGCATTTTTCCTCCCTAGTACTCCATACCCAGAGTTACAGATCGAGTGCCACACATCTCCCTTGATAAAAAATTGTGATCTACTTCGGGACTTCGACGTTCGTGAGTTTTTAACACTCCAACGCCTTTCTCCTCAGGAGTTCTCTGTACCCAGAGTTACAGATCAAGCGTCGCGCGTCTTCCCTGATCAAAGACGATGATCTAATTTGGGAATTCGACATTCGAGAGTTTTGAACACTCCAACGCATTTTTCCTCCGAAGTACTCCATACCCGGAGTTATAGATCGAGCGCTACGTGTCTCCCCCGATCAATGATTGTGATCTACTTCTGGACTTCAACGTTTGGGAGTTTTGAACACTCCAACACCTTTCTCCTTTGAAGTACTTCTTACCTGGAGTTATCGATCAAATTCCACATGTCTTTCCTAATCAATGACTATGATCTACTTCAGAACTTTGACGTTCGAGAGTTCTTAACTCGTGTGACTCCACTTTTCTCAAAAGTGGCTATCTTCCGAAATGGAAGATCTGCTGACACATGTCCTTAGATGTCATATGACTCAGATGAACTCCGGCTCTCCAAACTTCATAATTTATTGTCCAACGCATCCCCTTTTCTCCCAGAGTGACTTCATCCGAAATGGTAGATCTTCTGCCACACGTCCGTTCCAACAAATGGCTGGGATGACTTCGAGACTGTGGCCTTGGAAATTCTTGTGTCTTCACACTTCGGTCCTCCCAGAGTGACTTCTCTCCATAGTATAGGATCTGACGACACCTGTCCCTCTGGCTTGGAAGACTCAGATATACTTTGGCTCTTCATCTCTTCAGGAGTTTTGCGATGTAAGCTCCTCTTTTCTCTCAGATTCAATCAACACCGGGCTGAACATGGCCTCAATCTAACAGTTCGAGGGTATCTACGCGACCCTAGAGATCTAAAGCTCGTAACTTCCGTTTAAGGGTACCTTGGGTCACATTGCGTGCCACTCCGAGAGGGACACCTGTAAATCCCGTCACTCAACACATGGGCTCCCAGATGATCTCGACATTAATACTCATGTCCCCATGATCAAACGTTCATGAGGGATCCTAAAGGATCCTCATATCCACAATCCACATCAACTTCAGGACTTCATGGGTTTTGGTATTACCAAACCTCTGTGCTCCCAAAGTGGTCAACGCTGGGCTGATTATAATGTAGATTTGACGTTCTGGATAGTTCCCATACATCTACAGATCTACGAATCTGATTTACTTTGGTACTTCGGGAGATTCACCTCCTATGCAACAAATATGCTCAATTTTTCGGACCCGCAAAGTTTGAAGGGATCAAAGGGTTAACGCTCATGTTCCTTCTCCAGATCTGACGATCGTGAAGAAATTTGACTCCTCCCGAACTAATATCATCCATTCATATTTCAAATGAAAGGATCTCTCCTTTAGGGGCTCAAAACTCACTATTATACCTGAGTTCAGTTAGCTCCTTAAATACTTAAGTATTTTGCGCTAATTCTCCTGAGAAATCCTTTGTGCACCTCTTCCACTCATTTATCAACTCTA
Source organism: Picea engelmannii (assembly GCA_009831015.1). Lineage (NCBI taxonomy): Eukaryota > Viridiplantae > Streptophyta > Pinopsida > Pinales > Pinaceae > Picea > Picea engelmannii. Next base: position 180,187 of record ML776906.1, on the reverse strand, counting down.
GAACTTAGGGGGGGGGGGTGTTCTTGGTCTCTTCCCACTTCACAAAGGCTCTGTGCATACAAGCACGACCTCCCCTAAGCTTGACTGACCGCTTCCTTCAGAACGAATGGGAGTGTCGGCATGCACACGTGAGGTTATGCCCAAAGTCAACAATTCACAATTCATTTATTTTAACTTGAGCCACCACAGGGCTCAGTCATTTACATGTACAGGCCAGAGAATTTATTATTTTCTTAAATACACAATTAGGTAGAATTGAAGGGATACAGTATAACCATTAAGCAAACATGTCCATCCCTACAACATTCATAGAATATCCAACCTTAATTCACAATTACTACTTAAACACACAGGATATAAGATTACTTATCTATTACAGGTGGTGGCCAACCAATTGATTGTGGGTGTTCATCCTTCCACCCAGCCATAGGCTCATAGGCATTCATTCTTAGCACTCTGGCCACCCCCGTGCCAGGCCGTGATATCACCAGGGAATTTATGCCAATTCTCATCAATCCTTTCTCTTTCGCATCTTCTGCGAGGTTTATCAGATGCTTCCTCATCATCAAACTCACGGCCTTGTGCTTAGGTCCCGTTCTCTGCATACTCTTAGAGATCTCCCTCTCTGTCATGACCTCAACGAGGTTTATCAGATGTTTTCTCCACATCAATCTCGTGGCCTTCTACTCGTTCTCTGTTTCTCTCTTATTCCTCTCATTCTCCACTCTTATCTTCATATCCTCTTGCCTGCCTTGCACACACATTCCTCCTATCCGGTTCCTTCTATCAGAAAGAAACCCCGGGTCCGTTCTGGGTCCGCATGACCCTATGGTACTTCGAGATGACCTTCTGCAGCTAGACTATGCTTCCATTCATGGGGGTGGTTGAGGGTTCAACCACCCGTCCTTTTCTTATTAATTGTTCTCTTATTGTTCTCACATTCTTTCCTCTAGTGATATCATGTCTAGTACTTTCAAGGATTCACCCCCACAATTAGTTATTGGCACTTAAACAATGATACATTTACAATGTTCCTATGCCACAACATGGTAATCCTAATTAATGCTTAATTACACTTTGGGGGAAATAAGGGTGTTACAATACCCTCCCCCTTAAAAGGAACACCGTCCTCGGTGTTCTTTCTCAGTAACACATGTCATGCCTTTCTCATTCAACCACTTTAGAAGTCTTGAACTTCTTTCTCGGTCATGTGCTTTTTCAAACTCTTAATATTCGTCACCTGCCTTCAATAATTCTTGGACAACAAGCACATTAATCATAGTCTCATGTGAAAACATTTTACTGTTGCATAAAATTTCTAGGAAAGTTTCATAATCTAGCACAATACTTATTTGCGTGGTTTGTGGATTTGTATCCACATGGTTGTCTTGTTCTAGGATCACTGTTTTTCCTTGACATACCCATTGTGTGCATGATCCCAATCAGTATTTTGCAAGAACTATCAGAGTCTCCTCTTCCTTGCGGTCACTCACCCTCCAAGCCTAGGCTCATGCATCCCCTTCTCTGTTATACAATTCTTCAGGGGATCCATCTTTCCTTGCCAAGGTTTTCTCGCACATGAATAATCCCAAATACTTTATCGAGCCTTACAGTTGAGGCATCCCTCAAAATTTCTCTACCGAGGTGTCCCTCCAGCTTGTGTTATCTCAACACAACATATTCCAGGCGATCATGGCTTACCATAGAGTTTTCATGGCTCAACAATGGCCTCCTTCATGATTTTCAGCTGGATAGCCTTCATCCGTCCTTTCTGTACACATCTTTTCTTCTCACCCGTATCACAGGCATACAGAATTTGATGAGACATCATCACAATTCTAAATTTCAGATTTTTATTGCAAATTTGTCACCCACAAATTTTCCAATTTCTTCATTTATTTTCAGATCTGTTCTGCACGGAACCAAATTCAGAAGCATGGGACTTTCCTCCCCATAGCATTTTAGCTCAGCAATCAATCAATCTTCCTTATGGGCTTACAACATTGCCATATCCAAGACTCTTTCTTCCTGCAAGTCAAATTTCCTCAGCCAAACAAATTGTTAGTTTCCCATGCACATATATTTTCACTGCACCTTTATAATGTTATCACAAACAATTATTAAATTGTGCATGCTAACAATCAAATCACTTTTATCTATTTGATGATATAAAGAAAAATGAAATTTCATTCCTTACACATGCATCAATTCAATATATCAACTTTTCAAAATGAAATTCAGATATCAATTGACTTTAATGAATGTGCCAACATTCGTGGCCACATTTATACCCAATGCACCCTTACATCGATTTCAGGTTAGGCACTCCTGCCAAGGTGTGTTTGAATTCAACCAACTTATTGCCATATGGATTCTTTGTTGATATTTATTATTTTAGCAGAACCATATTTTCTGCTCCGAATCGATCACAACCCTAAAATTGTCATTCATGAAACTCCAGGTTTCACATGAATGCCTTTAAGCATTCCTTTGCCATCCATATAATGTACGTAAAATTTTTGGAATGTCCCCCTTTCATGCAAACATGCATTTCCTCGAGCAATCCCATGCAATGTGTTAGCTATGAGAACCTTTATTCCCTTAGACCCAGTCCTCGTGACCACAGTCAAACGCAAAGTGTTAAACTCTATATTCCTTGAATGACTTGAAGGAACTCCATTTTATCTCCATGCAACTGAGAGTGGTGACCTCAACTCTATTCTTTTCAGGTGCTACCCTTTCATCTCATGTGTCTAGGCGCTATGATCCTAGCTAAACCCCTTGTCCGCAATTCGATGGTGTAGATCCGTCTTCCCCCAAATCCAACGACTGCAAAGGATTACAGAACCTCAACTAGCTTGCAGTTTAATTTTCCTTCCGATCTCTGCAATGAATACGGGCCGTCCGATCTACGATTGGATCCCAAACTCAAAACAACACTATATTGAATTTAAATTACGGGTACATGTATCGACGTTAACCTATGTGCATATGCAATCTCCATAATGATCACGAGTAGTCGATCTTAGCTCTCGATCGATTTTAACCACACGATTTCCAAATAATAACAATAATGCCAACACATAAGTGTTTGACTGATAATTTAAGTTGATACAGAGCTTCGATGTGCTAAATTCAACCACATAACCCAATCATTGTACAAGTTTTATGCGAAATTAATGCATGGGTTCCTTGCAGGTTCTCCCACCGATCGTTCATAGATCAACAGTTCACAACGATTACAAAATCCCAATATGCTTTCTCTTTATCAGAGAGTTCAATCTCCATAATCTAAAAAGTGCTTTCCCAACTCTTTTAATCATGGTCATTGATTCTCTACCCTGACGAGATCAACGTCGTTGGTTGATTGCGGGCCATGAACTAACACATCTGTTAATTTCACCTTCATGCTCCACAATGATTCCCAACCATCGATTTATGTTCAAATATTGACGGTTCACAGTGATTGCATGGCCCAATCTGGAAAATGTTCGCCCGACTCTGTCTAATTGTGGTCATGGATCTTCCACCTCGATGAGATCAACGACGTTGCTTGATTGCAGGCCGTGAACTATATTTCCATTAATTTCACCTTCGCACTCCGCAATGATTCCCAACCATTGATCTATGTTCACAGATCGACGGTTCACAGTGATTGCGGGGCCCAATTTGGAAAATGTTCGCCCGACTTTGTCTAATCATGGTCATTGATCTTCCATCCCAACGAGATCAACAACATTGGTTGATTGTGGGCTGTGAACTAACATGTCCGTTAATTTCACCTTCGTGCTCCGCAATGATCCCCAACCATTGATCTAATCAAATGACTGGTGTTTGATCTGTTAACTCTAGTGGATAGTGAAGTTGATTTGACAATTGTGATCGGTCTTCCCTTTGATGAGCGGCTCACATTCATTTCCTATGTCAGGTTCTTGAGTATCCTGATTCAATAAGGGGTTTCTTCATGAATCATACTTTACTTGGGTATCCGAGGCATACAACTGCCTTTTCTTAACATGGCTTCAATCAAGCCTATTCAATCAAACATACCGATTTATTCATTCATTAGTCTTCTATTCATTACGTGATGCTTTCAAAATGTAATCTAGGATTCTTATATATATATATATATATATATATATATATATATATATATAATCTTGTAGCTCACTGCTTAGTTTCTCAATAGTTATTAAGGTTGTGACTCTGGCCTCCTGACAAAGTTTTCACACAGTTCTTCCATAGGGAACTCCCTTAGCACACAACTTCCTTATTGCACGTCCATCACTATCTATGATGGCCTCAACCTTGAGTTAGATTTAGATGTTTACCAAATATTCCATAAGGAATATAAACATGCATCTTTGTCATGCACCCAAATTATGTATCCATACATATGCTGGTTTTGTTAACTTACATCCATGATGTACTTAACCATATGCATAATCAAAAGTCTGTGTGTAGCTGCCATGGGTATATTTCACAGTCTACATACATCTCTATTCTAAAATTAGTCAACTCAAGACTGTTCAAACTCATTCTTATGTGATCCTCAAGGCATAATCATTTGTCTGTTATCTTGACATAGACCATCCTTGCTCATTTACTCTTTCATTTATTTATACTCATCTTTCCTGAGGGAATGGATCACATTCCCATTAAGCTATCATTCAAAACAAAAATTTCATGGCTCTTTAAAAAAAAATGGAGTCAACCATGCGTCTATGGTATTCACTTAATCTTGGAAAGTGCAATTCTTACCTTACATATCACTCATGCTTCATATCAAGAAGATTCACAATACATTAAATACATGCACTCAAGTGTAAACACCCACAAACCCAACCAACATGCATCATGAAAGCTCATTGCTTGCACCCTTTCCATGTCATGCATGCACATGGGAATCTCAGACTTCTAGATCCTCCTCCAAGGATATTGCTGCCATCCTTATGACAAGCCTCATAGGGATACTCAAAGTTGAATCAAACATATTCATAACTATGTTCCCTTTTATACAATAACAACTAGCAAGAAAACACTCTTGCCTCAATCTCCCTGGAACATTACCCAACTTATAAATACAATATGGGCAATTATTACCATGTCCAAGGTAACATAATCAACCAATTTAGCTTCCAACTATATCTATATGGCTACCATCCACCACTAGATGTCAATCTGATCCAATGGCTTCTAGAAGTGCCCCAACACTTCCTTTACCGCATTCAGGATCAACATTTAGTCAACCATTTCATCTTAATTTTAACAATTTAATGTATAATACCATTGGGACTATTCCCTTAGATCCCAAATGCAATTTTGAATTATGTTACTTACTAAGTATCCTAGTTCATAAATCCAGAGTATCTTTAGGTCAAGATTGGTCTTGACCATTACACCTAGAATTCTTCCTTTTGTTCAACACAGTCACAGATGGAGACCACTCTCCTCCTCCCACAAGAACTCTGGTAGATCAATTTCCTATCCACCAAGAAAGGGAGGCTGTTGTGATTTCTCAATCAATCACTCTATATTTCTATAGCTCCATTTATTAGTTTGATTAGAAAAACCCTGCCCATAAATTCCTATATCCAGAAGAAAAATTCGTTTCTCGGTTCACTTTGAAACCCAAGAGCTATGCATGCTCCCCATTTTCAGGGAATGGTCACTAGAATCATTCCTCTCTTCAATAGAGGTTTTCTAATCCTCTTAGGAATGTGGTAAGATAGGGTGTTACCCCTTAAAGTTCTCCAAAAATATTTTCATATGACTCGTGCATGAGCCCAAGCAGGCCAAGGGTTGTTTCCATGCTCTGATAGCAATTTGTAACACACCCATGGTGGGGGCGCCAAAATTTCTCTCTTCTTAGGAGAATCAAAACCCCCATTCAAGGTTTTTATCCCATTATTCTCTTTCATAGATTTTCAACCACAGTCTCCATGCTCTGAATCGAGATCAAAGTTGACATGTAGCCTCTCCCAAGTTCCTCTGGTTATTCCATCCATCTATACTCGCATATTACCATGGGATATGACCAGATGCCAATACAACAGATGCCAAGACAACCACCATGCAAATCCTCTGGAGTGGAAAATATTCGAAGTTCACAATCCGATGCAGAGTGTCCTCAGATATTTTGACGACCCTGATTGACTTCGAGACTTCGACATTTGGGAGTTTCGAATGCTCCCAAGGATTTTCTCCCCAAAGTAATCCGTACCCAGATTTACATATTGAGCGCCACACATCCCTTGTGATTGACAGTTATAATCTACTTTGGGACTCTGGCGTTTGGGAGTTTTGAACACTCCCATGCCTTTTTCCTCCAAAGTAATCCATACCTGGAGTTACATATTGAGCGCCACATGTCTTCCCTGATCAATGATTGTGATCTACTTTGAGACTTCTATGTTTGGGAGTTTCGAACACTCCAACGCCTTTCTCCTCCGAAGTACTCTGTACCCGGAGTTACAGATCGAGCGCCACATGTATTCCTCGATCAACGATTGTGATCTACTTTTGGACTTCGATGTTTGGGAGTTTTGAACACTCCAACACCTTTTTCCTCCGAAGTACTCCATACCCGGAGTTACAGATCGAGCGACACACGTCTCCCCTGATCAATGATTGTGATCTACTTCGGGACTTTGATGCTCGAGAGTTTCGAACACTCCAACATATTTCTCCTCTGAAGTACTCCGTACCCAGAGTTACAGATCGAACACCACACGTCTTTCCCGATCAACGATTGTGATCTACTTCAGGACTTTGGTGTTTGAGAGTTCTTAACTCGTGTGACCCCACTTTCCTCTGAAGTGGCTATCTTCCGAAATAGAATATTTGATGACACCTTTCCTCAGCTGTTGGATGACTCAGATGAAATCCGACTCTTCGGCCTTCATAAGTTCTTGTCCAACAAATCCCCTTTTCTCCCAGAGTGAATTCCTCCGAAATGGCATATCTTCTACCACACATCCCTTCCAAAGGACGGTTGGGATGACTTCAAGACTCCAGTCTTCAGAAATCATTGTGTATTCACACTTCGGTCCTCCCGGATTGACTTCTCTATGGAGTACATGATTTGAATCAGATCTACTTCGACTCTTCAACTCTTCGGGAGTTTTGCGATGCAAGCTCCTCTTTTCTCACAGAGTCGGTTAGCGCCGAGCTGACCACAACCTCAATTTGACGGTTTGAGGGTATCTATGTGACCCTAGAGATCTATGACTCGTAACTTCCATTTAAGGGTCCCTTGGGTCCCAATGCGTGCCACTCCGAAGGGGGAACCTGGCAACCCCGTTACTTGACACATGGGCTCCCACATGATCTCGAAGTTAATACTCGCGTCCCCACAATTGAACATTCGTGAGGGATCCTGAAGGATCCTTAGATCCATGGTCCACATCAACTTCAAGACTTTGATAATTCAGGACTTCGAGGGTTTTGGTATTACCAAACCTTTTTCCTCCCAAAGTGGTCAACGTTGGGCTGAATATAACGTAGATCTGATGGTCAGGATATTTCCTGAGCATATACAGATCTATAAACTAGATTTACTTCAGGACTTCGAGAGATTCACCTCCTGTGCAACAAATATGCTCAATTTGTTGGACCCACAAAGTCTGAAGGGATCAAAGGGTTAACGCCCATGTTCCTTCTACAGATCTGATGATCGTGAATAACTTTGGATCCTCCCGAACTAATCTCATCCATTCATCTTTCAAACAAAATGATCTCTCCTTTAGGGGCTCAAAACTCACTATTCTACCTGAGTTCTATCATCTCCTTAAATGCTTAAGTATTTTGTGCTAATTCTCTTGAGAAATCCTTCACGCACCTCTTACGCTCATCTATCAACTCTAGAACTTAAGAGGGGGGGGGGGGGGGGGGGTTCTCGATCTCTGCCCGCCTCACAGAGGATCTGTGCGCACATGCACTACCTCTCTCGAGCTTGACCGACCCATTCCTTCAGAACGACTGGGAGTGTCGACATGCAAACATGAGGTTATGCCCAAATTCAACAATTCACAGTTCATTTATTTTAACTTGAGCCACCATAGGGCTTAGTCATTTATGTGTACAAGCCAGAGAATTTCTTATTTTCTTAAATACACAATTCGACAGAATTGAAGGGATACAATATAACCATTAAGAAAACATGTCCATCCCTACAACATTCATATAATATCCAACCTTAATTCACAATTACCACTTAAACACACAAGATATAAGATTACTTATCTATTACAGGTGGTGGCCAACTAACTGATTGTGGGTGTTTGTCCTTCCACCCATCCATATGCTTAGGGACATTCATTCTTAGCACTCTATCCACCCCTGTGCCAAGCCATGATATCACCAGGAAATTCATGCCAATTCTCATCGATCCTTTCTCTTTCACATCTTCTGCGAGGTTTATTAGATGCTTCCTCAGCATCAAACTCACAGCCTTCTGCTCAGGTCCTGTTCTCTGCATACTCTTAGATATATCTCTCTTTGTCACAACCTTGATGAGGTTTATTAGATTTTTTCTCCGCATCAATCTTGTGGCCTTCGACTCGTTCTCTGCTACTCACTTGTTCCTCACATTCTCCACTCTTCTCTTCATATCCTCTTGCGTGCCTTGCACACACATTCCTCCTATCCTGTTCCTTTTGTCAGAAAGAAACATCGGGTCTGTTCTGGATTTGTAGGACCCTGTGGTACTTCGAGATGACCTTCTATAGCTAGACCATGCTTCCATTCATGGGGGTGGTTGAGGGTTTAACCACCTATCCTTTTCTTATTAACTGTTCTCTTATCATTCTCACATTCTTTCCTCTAGTGATATCATGGCTAGTACTTTCAAGGCTTCACCCCCACAATCAATTACTGGTAATTAAACAATGATACATTTACAATGTTCCTATGCCACAACATGGTAATCCTAATTAATGCTTAATTACAAGTTGGGGGAAACATGGGTGTTACATCTGTCCTTCCATGTTCTTCCGTCTCATCTCCTCTGACAAAAAAGATGAGACCACTTCATCAAACTTGAAGTTAATTGTATTACTACCTATGGCCACAACCAGACTATCCCACGAGTCTGGTAAAGAGCACAATAAACTGATACACTTATCTTCATCTAAAATTTTAATCTCAACATATACTAACTGACTTACCACAATATTGAAGGTGTTCAAATGATCTGCCACCGTGCCTCCATCTCTCATCCTCAGGTTATACAACTTCTTTCTCAAGAAAAGTTTATTTACTAGGGACTTAGACTGATACAACTTCTTTAACTTATCCCATAAATCTTTGGCTGTAGCCTCCATTAACACAATCAGTAATATTGAATCTGAAAGACACAATTAGATTGTTCTCTTCGCCTTCCGATCCAAATTTTTCCAATTTTCTGTTGAAGTTCCTATAGGTGCAGTACCTGGATCCACCGTGATCCACTAATCTATGTCCACCAACATATCTTCCATATTGAGCTTCCACAACTCAAAACGTTTCCCATTAAAATCTCGATCTCCATTTTCGAACTGCTCGCCATTTCTTTTCACCTGAAAAATCAATACCACAGATCTCCCAGTGTAACAAGGCTTATCACAGTCCCGAGACAAACCCTTGACCACAAAGTCGTCCCCATGAAGCCAACAAAGCTCTAATACCAAATGTAGATTTTAACCATGTACAATATTTTACTGCAAATAGATTTTCAATAAAATAACATAAAAGATACAATGGAAAATACACACATTACACAGATATTTTCCCCCTTGAAACCCAAACTGGGAAAACCAACAGATTCTATATTCATTCATAGTGATACATTGTTTACAATACAATATACATATAGGAGCCAATGACATCCAAAACCCTAACCCAATGACCTGGATTAGTCAAATACCCTAATTCCTTAACCGGAAATAGAAAACGATCGGTAAAAACCATGTGCCGAAAAACTGCCAAATAATGGACACAAAAATCGAGGAAAAAATGTGACATGTTTCCCGAGGCAATACAAATTTATTGTGGGCACTGCCCTCAAACCCTGAAGGAGGGGCTGCGCGACCCCCCCTCAAACCCCCCTGTGTGTCCAGTGCAACGTAGCAGACACTAGAGCTAGTCGTGCAAAGAATATAACACATACCCAACAATGATATCGTCCATCCTCTACTGTCACTTTAGAACTCTATCTTCTAATCTCAACCTCGTGAATAATTACTTGTTTTTCTTCCTTATCATCTAAGAAGAATACATGATGTATCTTGATAAAAGTTGCACCAAAAATAACTGTTTTAAGAACTCTAGTGAGTACACTTGAAAATCTACATCCCTAAAAAATGTTCTTTGTATCCTACTTTCACACACTAAACCTCTGTTAGGGTTATTCTATAAGGAATTGTCTATCTGTTCTATGTTTTGGCCCTTTTCGTCGAAATTCAGAGACACAAATCTGTACAAAATCAAATTTTATGTCATTTAAATTGCATTTCTGAATGCATAAATGGACTCAACACACTGAAAAACCCTTGAGGCACTCCGATTATATAGTCTTAATGACTCAAATATGCAGATCCAACAAGTTCTTTCCAGATTATGGGAAAAAGTAAACATAAAATATCCCATGAAAAGGGACAAAACGTAGAACTATTAGATTATGACATTCTATAAAAAATGTTCTCACCTTCCAAACCTCGACATAGAACCTATAAGATATGAACTTTGAATTTGAAAGAACATGGGCTCAAATGGATTTGTTTTTTCAAAGTTATATCATTTCTATAGTAGGATTCAATTGTATATAGAAAAAAGTGTAGTGAGATTCAATTATACATAGGATAAGTGTCATATAATAGCTAATTTACCATTAGGCCATACAAAATATGTCCAAATTTGCCTTTCTCCTCAAATCATTGCTTTCATTTATCTCTTGAACCTTTAATATCAACAATTCCAAATAACATTGTTCAATTTGTTGATGCTCTTAGATACCTTTCCTAAGTAGCTGAACTACAAAGGAAATTCAAGGGAATCAACCTCCTCAATGTCGCATAAATGTTGAATGATTTAGAGTTTAGATATTTTTTTGTTATGCTTTTGGTGAAGGTGAACATGAAATAAGGTTTTGTGTTGTTTCTTTGGACTCTGTTCTCGAGTGGATCTTGAGACAACAAAATCTAATTTCTTTGGTCTCCAATTATTAGTAAAATGAGCTAGATCATTAAATGTGGGAAGTCTAGATACAACGAAGTCACATAACTGAGCTCAAAGGAAGATAATCACAATATACCATATGACATTATCAATGAATAATTGGTGCATTTATTACAGAGTAGTTTACCTCCTTATATATCATTGTTTACTAAGCAAATCATTTCCACTTATGAATGTGGGATAGATTTCTTTACATGAAAAGTGAACATTAACATATTCTAAAAGCATAAAGCGACTTTATCGCATAGTAAGCATTATATCCTAACACCCCCTCTTAAGGCTTACAATACTAAAAGAAAAACATATTGATTGAATGAAAACACATAGTGACTAAACACAAAAACACCATAAGTACTCAAAACCAAAATTTCTTCAGAAGCTTATTCTTTGGAAAATAGTTCTTGGACTAGGTAGAGCTTGTACCTCATAACCTTCATAAAGGTGTAGCCTACATACTAAATTCCTAAGTTCCCATATTCCACCTCCCCGAACTCATGAATTATGAATATCCTAAATGATTGGAAAACCATCCATGTTGAGCTACATCCACAGTGTTCCATGAAGTTGTCTCATGACCCTCATAAGGGTATAATCCCCAAGTTTCATAAAATATCGAACTATCTAGGAAACCATCCATGTTGAGTTGTATTTACACTAGATCCCTTCATGTATTCAAAGTGTGGGCTTCTTAAAATGCGTAGAATTCCCTTTCTTCAGTAAGATCATCCACTATCAACATCATGTATATCTTCAACAATAGCTACATTTGCTACATGTGATTTGACTTTGACTTTTCCCTTGAGACTATCATTGGATCAAAATCTATAGCTCCAAGTTGTGTGACCCATTTTCTTGCAATACTAACATTCCATGTCCCCCTTGTATTTCGTCGATTTGCTACAATTGTTTCTCAAGTGTAATGTCATGTTAGGTTGAGCAACCAATTGTTCCAGATCTAGAAATTTAGGCATCAATACAGGAAAGAACAAACTGAATATGATCCAAAATCCTCTAAATTGATCATATATTTTAATGACCCAAAATCCTTTTGGCTCTTCGATGCATCATGCTGGAAATCCCTCGATTTGTCTCTATCGATAGCAATCCATAGGTCTTCAAGCTCACACAGACTCTGTGGCACTTAAAATGTGGAAATCACAAGAGTGGAAACCTTGTCTTTCAAAGGCCCAAGATTCCTGATATGAATCTCCATGGATATTAGACTATTGAAGTTGCAAGAGTGGAAACCTTGTCTTTCAAAATCCCAAAACTCTTGATACGTCTTCAAACTCCGAGTCTCTTCCCTGCTCTGATACCATATTGCAAAATGAGCTAGATAACTAAATGAGGAAAGCACATATAAGGTTAATTCACATAACTAAGATCAAGGGAAAATATTCACAATAACACCATATGATATTATTAGAGAATAACCGGTGCATTTATCACAAAGGTGTTTACCTCATTATACATCATTGTTCACTAAGAAAATAATTTCCACTTATGAATGTGGGATATATTTCTTTACAAAAAAAGTGAGCATTAACATATTCTAAAGTCGTAAAGTGACTTGATTACATGGTAAGCCTTATATCCTAACACCATTTACATTGATGGCCAACGATGAATTAGAGAAGATTGGATTTCTTGGAGGGAATATTCTAGACAATGCAAATTTAGAGCATCTACTAATTTTTTTTGACTTATTCATATTACAAGAGAATATGAGGTATCAACTAAATTGATCTCTATGAGCCTAGATTTTATCTTCTTTAAACCATTATTTTGGGCCAATAAAATAAACTTTCAAATCTACAATAGCAACAATAGAACTCTATAGAATGGAAAACATAGTGATTACAACATCAATTAAAAGGCATTTGAGTAGGCAACTTCCTTTTTATGGTTATGGAATCAATACCTTTACCCCAACAAAAAAAACTACAACTTTCATGAGAAAAATAATGTTTCAAATCTATAACAACACCAATATAGCTCACAACTATTTTATTTTCAAGGAATACCTCATGGGGAAACCCCTAGGCACTTCCCCACATTTCGTGGATAACACTCAGTGTAAACACATAGGTGATGATTACGAGATCTAACTTGGTAGGGGCATTGAGTGAGGAATGCAATAGAGGTACTTGGCCTAGGGAATCGACTCCAAGACCTATTGCATGAAGCTCAAAGCTTTCAATCACTCAAGCTATCCTAGTGGGCTATAACTCACAACTATTACAACATTTAGTGGGAGTAATTTGAGTCAATGGATTCAAATTTATGTAGCCAATTCTACCAAACCAAAAACAACACCAATGACTATTAGGTGAGGAAAATAATGTTTCAAATATGCAACAACAACAATATAGCTCTATGTTTTAATTCCAAGAGAATCCCAATCTTTTCCCTCTTCCATGTTGTTTAGTTGCTTCATTGTTAGAAGGACTACCGACATTATTTAACTTGTTGGACATCATCATCACTAGTTATTTCCAAAATGTCCAACCCCATGAAGCATTGACATTATTAAATTAAATTAAAATAACTCATGTGAAAGCTTGAACAACAACCAAAGGAGCAAATATGTTTACTCACTTTGTTGATGCTCTTGGATGCCTCTATGAAGTAGTTGAATTCCAAAGGAAAATCAAGGTAACATGTGAGAAAATATTCTCATGTAACACTAGCCACCATATTCATTACTTGAATTACCTACAGAAAACCATCTCCATTGGCATTTGCATAATATTCATGTCATATAAGGACTTTTATATCCCACCATAAGGATATGGGATTGTAGTATTAGTTTTTCCCCAACACACATGGACATATTAGAGTAAATACAACTTTAAAATTAAATCTAAAGCATGGATATGCTTATCTTCCATTCATTGCAGTGATAGCTTCTAATTACATCAGACTCGTCACTTGAATCCCTTTTAGTTCATAGTTCAAATGATTTTGTCTTCAACCTCATTTGTTGTGAGGTCTCAACATAATTTAGGCATCCACACGCTAATGATGACAGTGGATTCAAAGTGTATTTGGAACCTTAAAGGCTTGTTGAAAGAAAAATACTTGTATACTTCCTAAATAAATAAAAATACTTGTATCTTCAACCACCCTTGGGCCAATTTTAGTATGAGTTGCCACAATACCCAAATACCTTACACCTAAACCTTCATATCAAACATCTATTCCATCATCCTAAAAAAAATAGAACACATCATAGAATTTTTTTTCAAACAAGCTCTTTCAAATGAAATAAAGTAAAGCAACTTGATATCAGTATACATTGCTTGTACACACATATACACAAGTAGAAACATCAAGTAGAAGTAATTCTGAGCAAAATTTTCATATCTACAGGATAACATTTTAGATGTTTGTTTGAAAATCTCTTCTCTCATTCCTAGAGTTCAAATCTTTCTAAGTTATTCCTTCAAAGAGATGCTTGAATTCCTTTATTGTTTCTCCAACATTAGTTCTTTCATTAATTCATCCCTCTCACTAGTGGCATCTCATACGTGGCCCTCTTTTGAAGTATAAGTAGTGCTTGCCTTGCTTCACTTTGTTGTAGCATGAGATAAATTATTAACACAATAAGAAAAGGTTACACCAACCACCCTTTTTTAGTGGGCTTTCCCACGGTCTTGTAACTTTTAGAGTAATGATAAAAAACATTTTCAAGTTGGATACAAGAACTCATCCCTACCATTTACAATGAAATTGCTAAATTGACTACTATCATTCTTCTATGGCATGGTACGTTCTAACTTGCTCTTGGGTTAACAAGCATATAAAGCATATATGAGTTGGATAGTTAGATCATGTAATACATTTTTTTTAAGATCGTGCATGAGCTTGAAAGGTGATAACATCCTCTATTTTTCTTCAAGTGCATGATTGTAGTATTATGGTGTAGGCACTTGAGTAAGAAACCTAGTTAGACACATGGAACAAGGGTTTCTCCCTACCATATTTTTATTTCTAACACCTTGTTACATGGTAATATTTTCCATGGCCTTCAAAATGTTTATCATATTAAAGATATATATTTTTTTCTATCTTGACTTTCATAAATTTATCCTTGGAGTGTAGTTTGGGTGGGGTATTTACTGCACATATGTAGTTGACAAGGTAGTCATGTATGGGTTCATTGTAGTAGATAGGTTCGAAGGATTTCTCATCCTAGCATGTACTTCACTTGGGGAGAATGATATTGTGTTGTCATAACTTGTACTTATCCATATGATGTTGTATTTTACACGTTTATCCATATGATGTATTGTAAGCTATTAACTAGAGTGACATATTGTGGCACATAAGGATTTTCCACACCAATGCTCACTTCACTTCACTCTACTCCTATGATATTTTTAAAGGTGTTTGGCCTTCCCCTCCCTCCTAAATAAATGTATGAATTGACCGCAAACCCAAAAGGACTAGCCCCTCTAATGAATGTAAGTACCTTACCTTATAACTTATGTAATTATAGAGTTTTTGTATTTACATTCCGACATCATTTTATGCAAGACATAAAGAAACTGGAAGTAGAGAAAGTAGAAATTAAAGAAATTAGGCGCAATTTATGAATCAAAGAATTTTACACAAAAATATGATATAAAAGCCTCATGTGGGTCTTATGGTCGTGAGAATAATCCTTTGGCCTATGAGTACATTTTCAACAACCCTAACTGGCTCTCTCTCTCTCTCTCTCTCTCTCTCTCTTTATGAGATAATCCCCATGGTTTATCAATTTATTTAATGAAAGGATTCAATTTTTTGGAGTGATTATGAATTTCATTGATTTGTCCAACAACAAGAGTATTCTAGTTTAAAAAAATCATCTTCTCAATAGAATTGAAAAGGAGAAGGCTCAACCCCTTGAGATATCGTAAGTGATCCTAGATTCCATAGAACAAAACAACAATAGAAAAATTAAATATGTATACCTATGTTATTGTATTCAAAACAAGAGGATGCCTACTATATATAACAATCGGAAGAGGCTCGATGTGAGAAAATGATTGTTTTCATAGTTGGATAGATAAGGATGCCTACATAATCTTACAACTAACAATAGTTGGTTGTATTGGAAAATTGGAAAAAGAACGTTAACAAGAACACTAATGCCCCTCCTTGAGAGAAATGTATGGAGTAGACATAAGAAAAAACTAGGTCCCAACAATGAGGCCTTATTAGGTACCCAAGTACAAAATAAACTCCCACAAGTGGAGAAAAGGAGAAAAAATTGTAGAAAAAAATCCCTCTCCAAAAGAGGCAAAAATGCTAGTGTTGAAAAAGGAAATTGGAGTCTAGACTAAAGATTTCATAATGATGGATTGAATGGCAAGAGGAAAAGACTTGTGGAGGTTAGAAGCTCCAATCAAGAAGTATGACCAAAACTATGAAGAGGAGAGCCAAGTACCTTAATGAACTTGGTTGAATTTTGAAGCAGAAAAGGTTTGGTTGCAGAGGCATGAGAATGAAAAACATTGACAACCACTACATAAATGATTCAAAAAATAGGTGTTAGTGAGGAACCAGAACAAAGGATTCAAACAAAATAACTCACCATCAACCATAAAATGTGAAATAAGGTCTACAGATGCTGAAAGGACAACAATCCTTGATATGGGTCCTAGAAAACAAGGACATGATAGGTACCCATGTAAAAGTTAGTGATCAATTATTTTAATTTATCCAGCCCATGAGAAAAATCGAGAATCTCAAAAAGGTATCAACTGTAACGTGCAACCTACCATTGGAAAGAAAACAAAATGCTCTTCTCAACACCTCAAACAAGACAAAAAGTGAATACTTCATTGGAGAGTTATGACAAAAAAAATACATATAACCTCCAAAATACAATAAATTGGTAAAAAATTATGCCATGAACCTCCAAAAACATAGACTCCTTCACCTCCAAAATATAATGAATTGGCAAACATTTATTCCATGAACCTCCAAAAACACAAACTCTTTCACATGAAAAGCTAAGGGAATAGATCCTTGGTCTCATCATTAATACACAACCCAACTAATCAATGCAATAAACCACTTGCAAGAGCCAAAGGCTAAGGTCACAAATTGTCACCTACACAAAATGATCAAGGTAAAATATGAAACATATGAGAGAGCGCAGATATGAGAGTTGGCGGGTGAACTTGTAATAAAACAACAATGTGGGTTGAATCTCCAAGATTGCCCAATAATAATTTTTGTTTTTGGTGTATAACTATAGTCAGGAGGAGCAAAACGATCCACTTCTGTATGGATTACAGGACACACTTATTCAGATTGAAGGACTGCACAACATATCTAATAGATCAATGCATTCTCTCTTGTAGAAGGTTTTTGGTTTTTGTAGTAGTCTTTTGTTCATGGGATATTCTTTACAGGATCATAACCTAGCTTTGATACCATGTAGAAATACAAATCTAACCTGGATTGTAAATGATCCTAGACTCCATAGAAAAAAACATCAATAGAAACAAATATGTGTGTGTGTGTGTGATTATATTCAATACAAGAGGATTCCTTCTATATATAACAATAGGAAGAGGCTCAACATTTGTAAAGGATAATTGTCACAACTAGGCATATAAGGATTCCTACGTAAGATTACAACTAAAAATAGTTGGTTGTATTGGAAAATTGGAAAAGAAAGATAACAAGAATGCTAACAAGGATAAGCACTCTCCAAAATATGAGGCTATTGAATCACTAATATGAGAGGTACATCTACAATCTCAAATCTACAAATATTTTTTCTTCTTAGGTTTGTATATTTGTTTCTACACTATCATAGATCCATATTAACCCCACTTCTAAGAATGTTTGTTAAGAATTCATAGCTATATAAAAAAGATGTGCAAATTTTAATGTTTTTCCCTTTTGTTTTGTTTCTAATACTTTAAAGAACCCTCTCCAACATATAAGTTTCCAACATCCCATGACATTGTAGCCAAACTAGTTATGAGTAACCCATGGAAAGATCATAAGCTTGGTTACAAGTCAAACAACATGCATATATTAT
Organism: Picea engelmannii; assembly: GCA_009831015.1. NCBI lineage: Eukaryota > Viridiplantae > Streptophyta > Pinopsida > Pinales > Pinaceae > Picea > Picea engelmannii. Next base: position 161,928 of record ML776906.1, on the reverse strand, counting down.
TGTAATTTGTTAGTAACCGTTAAACAACTAAACATAAATCCTCAATAACTAAGTAAAAGTTTAGGATAAATAGGTTTCTTGACAACATTACAAAGACAACTATAGTAATTTTGATCCATAAATGAAGGACTTATAGTCCATTCGCTTCACCAACAAGGATACTATGTGGAATTCACTTCTTGTCTCAATCTCAGTCTCATACAAAGAGCTATGTCTTTAGAAAGGTCCGTACGCAAACAACAAACTAGAAACCTATCTATTCATTACCCTTCAATGGGCAAGTGAGGACGACATGTTGATTGGCTCCACTTATTTAGTGTTTGGTTGTCTTATGTAGATACCTCATGTGATTTAATGACTACAAGGCCTTTGGTTGTTAAGTGTAGCCTACAAACAACCATTAGCTAACAATTCCAATCAATAAACCCATTGTTGCTTAGTGTAACCAACACACCATAACTAGCTGGAAACACAATGACAATCAATTCTATAACTTTGAATAACATGTTGTCTTGTATGCTAATCATGTCTCTGAGTTGAATTTATGGGCTTCAAGGCTTATGTTCATTCGTATATGTAATTCTCTATCTCAAGATCCATTGCTAATATGAAAGGAAGCTATTGTATATTGTTCTTGAACCCAATACTATGGGAGTTCTACGTTTTCATAATCTTTCCAAGATTTATGTTCTCAATGCAAAATTGAACACAAAATCATATTAAATCATATACCAACACTACAACATCCCCATGAGCAGTTGATGAAAACAATTTATTTCTTGGAATCATAGTTACATTATAGTCTCTAAACTGGAAGACAAGGCAACAAAAACACCTCCCCTGATTTTATTAGTAATGCCAATATTTTGGTAGAGGTCTCTAGTTTATTCTCCGTCTCTACCATCCTCTGGTAATACATATGGACTTGGTCCTTCAAGTTCTTATTATCTTCCCAAAGTTGATCATTTGTGAACCTTAAGTATTCCAACCTCTCTATGTTTTATTTACCCATGTTGAGTTTGTTTACTCTTCAAAGCACTAGCAATTGTATCAAAGTCAAGGATTCAATTGCTATGATACCTTACGATCTGTAAATGAAGACTTATAGCCCACTCGTTTCACCGGCATGAATACTATGAGGAATTCACTTATTGTCTATGTCTCAGTCTCGTACACAGAGCTCTATCTTCATAAATGCCTAAATGCAAACAACAAACTACCATCCCCTCTATTCACTATCCTTGAGTAGGCATGTGAGGATGGTATGTTGGTTGAATCTATCTCTTGAGTGTTTGGTTGTCTTATGTAGAGACCTCATGTGATTTGAATGCTTGCAAGGTCTCTGGTTGATGATTTTAGCTTGCAAACAACCACTAGCTAAGTGTAACCTGCACAATACAACTAGTTGGAAACACAATGACAATTAGTTCTCTAACTTTGAATAGCCTATTGTCCTGCATGCCATTCAATTCTTTGAGTTGAAGTAATGGGATTAAAGGTTTATGTTCATTCATATATGTAATCCTTTGTCTCAAGAGGCAATATTAATATGAGAGGAAGCTATTTTATATTGTTCTTGAACCCAATGCTATGGGAGTCCCATGTTTTCAAAAGGTTTCCAAGATTTTTGTTCTCAATGCAAAATTGAACAAAAACTCATATTAAATCACATAATAACACTACAACATCACCATGATTAGTTGACGAACAATATCACTTTCTTGGAGTCATATTTACATTATAGTTTATGAACTACAAGACAAGGAAATGTAGGTAACTAGGTGGACAAATGCCCACTCCATAAGCTACACAAATAATTGGGCATTGTCATGGCCACAATGCCTTAAGATTTTTGTTCAATTAATCAACAAAAAACAAACAAGGGTATCACTTCAATAATAAGGGGATATAACACTCTAGATCTAACAATGAGAAATAATCATAGCAATAAATACATGGATTGTTCTATCATATATAGAGAACATAAAACTTCTCAAACTCAACATTGTCCCAACATCGATTCCAATACATATGTATTCACATACAATAGTAAGTTAAATATCCACAAAGAGAAGATGGACATACTTGTTACTCCAAATGGTATTAATGTTATGAACAAAGCGCCTTGAAAATGATAGAAAGTAAATGAAAATGTCCACTTTGAGGGGGAATCCTCCCTTTACAATATATCCAATTCACAAGACAAAATATGATGATCCTAAGACTAGGTCTCCTTGGTATATATATAGGAGACAAAGGGTACAATTATAATGAAAGGGTTCAATGAAAGGTTCTATCCAACCTACTAATATAAGAAATAAAATAATAATGAATGCGTATTGGGGCCTTAACATAGCCCCCCCATTTTAAAAATATTTTCCCTCAAATCTTGTAATTGGGGGTGTTTCTTCACGAACTACTAATTTTGCCATGTAGCTTCTAGAGGTGTATTCTTCCACTTTATTAGGTACTCCATAATGGTTCTATTCCGAAGATATATAGAACATTGATCTATAACTTTTTCTGGTTCAAGAATCAACTTCCGTTCTTCATCTAATTTTGGAAGTTCTATTTACACGGGTGTAGTTTGTCCCAAAACCTTTTTTAGGAAACGATGCATGAAAAACCTTATGAATGCGAGAAGAAGGGAAATCTAACTCAAACGCCACTTGTCCAATGCTGTGAATAATCTTGTAGGGTCCATAAAATTTTGGAGCTAATTTCTTATTCTTATTTTGCTTGAATGTGGATTTCTTATAAGGTTGTACTCTCAAAAACATCCAATCACCCTCCTCAAATTGTGTTTCACTTTGATGTTGATATTCTTGTTGTTTCATCATGTTTTTTACCAATTGAAGGTTCTCCTTAAGAATTATCAAAGTTTCTTTAGTATTCTCCACATGTGGATCTATTGCATGTACTTTGGACTTATCTTTCAAAAATTACAATATACTAAGAGGTGATTATCCATAAAGGGCCTTGTTAGCCCCAATTCCTAGGGATAACTAAGGAGACAATGTCTCGAGGCCCTCAAGTTGCAGACATGGAGTACCAAGAGACATATGACTAACAAAGTCCACATGCATAGAGAAAGACCCACTTCACCACCACATTTCTTGGATTCGTGATGACGTCATAAACCACATCAACTTGCTTCCAAAAGACGATGGGTCTTTCTCCATGAGGTACAAGTCAGGTATTGTGGTAAGTGTCACTTTAACATTTGAGGAATTTGAGTATGTTGCATTTAAATATGTTTTTTTATTATAGAACACCTTCTTCGAAATTATGCTCTTTGACTGGTTTCACCTTGGTGGTTTACATTGTGCCCTAGTAAGTGGTCACCCTTAGGGATGGGTTTGCTACTTGGAGGTCTCCTTGATGAGTCATCATGCCATTCCCAATAATACCTACCACTTTTCACACCTCTCCCCTGTTTCGTCCGCTCATCTTTTGGGATTTTTGGGTGTATTGACCCAAGAAGGGACTGTACCTCATTTCATGGGAAGAAGGGGCTGAAGGCCCATAGGTTTGTAGATGGAAAAATAGAAAAGCCAATTGTGAACCTTCTAGATGCTTTCCCAGGGATCTTGAGGACATTAAAATGTCTCTCATAAGAAACTTATGGGACCCGTGAAAATAACAATATAAAAATGCCAACCAAGGTAGAGCGTGCACGGGAAATGTTTTTCATGCTTATGTAGAAGTCCCACACATTGTCTTAAACTTGGGGAAACATGGTGTGACTAGGGTAGAGTCAAGGTGAGAAATGGTTTTCATGCTTAGGTAGAAGTCCCACCTTGGCTTCAACTTGTAAACCCTTTAAGAAAAAAAATGGCAATAAATGGGCTTGGAAAAAACATCCATTGAAAATAAAGGTGCAACACACCCTCTACAAAGGCACCCATAAATGGGACAATACAAACCCTTGTATGTCATGAACCCCATGCCAAAAAGTCTTACCTCCATCCACTTCATATTATCCACATGACTTAGAGAGGTTTCCACCTAGGAAACATTGGCTTGACTTAAGGAATGATTCACCCAATAGGTCACCTTGTCAAACCTCCCATACCTAAAGTTGGAAAATTGCATAGGGTCTTTGAGCACTTGTTTAATTTGATGAGGTAGATTTTGATGTACATGCTTATATGGCTCTTATATTAAATGTTATTTTACTTTCCATGATTCTTTTCCTTGAGATCCTTGGAGGGTGTACTTTTCTGGCTTTGCAAGACCTTGTTGATGGACATTTTGGAGGAACAATCCCATCTTGGGCCTTCATTGGGGCAGGAAGCCCATTGATTGGATTCCATGGCCCAGACCTTGGGGTAGTACATGAGATCAATGTTTCCTTTGGAGGAAAAGGAATATACCTTGGAGGATATCACCTAGCCCTTGCAAGCCCAATGATTTTCCTTTGGAGGTTAAAACGTCATTTTCGAGGGATTGACATCACCCTAGGGATAGGGGTTTGGTGGTGATGATTTTGTTTTGATGGACACTTGGAATTTTTGGAGGAGGAAGACCTTTTGCATCACAGAGATGATCCTAGTGCATGAAGAAATATCCTTATGAGGCCCAACGACCTCCTCCCTTTTCTCAATGACTTGCTAAAGTGTCAAAATGTCACCCTAGAGAGGGTTGAAGTCACCTTTTAGGGTTTCTTATGTGAATTTTTAAAATTTAATTTAAAATTATTTTGTAAAGGGGTAAAATAAAGGGAGAATGGATCCCTTATTTTGTAGTTTACCCTAATTTATGTGGACAAACAATTTTTAGGAGTTTTGTATAAATAAGGATCATTTTCATTTCATTTTAACATAACTCTCTCACATGAGAAGAGCTACTTGGCTGAAATTTGCACCCTTATTTGGCAATATCACTCTCTCTCTCTCTCTCTCTCTCTCTCTCTCTCTCTCTCTCTCTCTCTCTCATGTCATGTTTATAATTTCAATTGTGGATTAAAGTGGTGCACTATCTCTTGGAGGCTCTTTCTCTTGCTATGGTAATGAAAATTCTTGGTAACTAGGGTTTTGTCTTGCATGCTCTTGGAATTGGTAAGGAAAATATGCATTTTGTTAGCTCTTCTTTATTTTTCCATGCTTGTTATTGGCTATATCCTTGGAGGAATATAAGGGCATATACCCTTCACCAAGTTTTATCATTGTTGTTGGCTGAAAAGGCTATTGTAAAGGTTACTAGGAGGAGTGAAAGGGCTTACACCCTCATAGGATTTAACTTGTTAGGGTTACTTGTTCAAGGGAGTAAAAGGGTGTACACTCCTTGAGAAGTAGTAGGCCTAAACTAATACAAGAATACTCCATAACCCATTTGGAAAGGAACTAATCATTTATTGTATTGGAGAAATAAATTACTTGCATTGGTAAACGTGATTTTGAGAGATATTGATCTTGTTCAAGTTGGAAAATTTTCTTGGTATCTTAAGCTTGCTAAAGCCTTTAGGGCGTCTTGATTGGCCTAGTAGTTCTTGCGTTGTAATCAATAAAAATCTACAGCCATTAGGGCTGCAAAAAAACATAATTTATTTCTTACTTTTACTTACATTTCAACCGTGTAAATTTGCTTGTAAGCCAATATTATCATTCTACTACTTATTGGTTAACTTTTTGTCAAATTACTTACTAATTTTTGTGGTTGAAACTTGTTTTTGTAGAAAATATTTTCTACATCCACTTGTATATTACAATTATTCTCTGAAAACACTATCTAACATGCCTCTTTCACCGTCAAAGTTTGTGCTTCAGTATTGGAAAGTTATCTATTGGTTTAGTGCTTCATTCTCCAATCATTATTTGACAATTTTGATGGTTATTTCTCCAATAATTAATTGATTCCATTGCTGATATATACATTTGTTTACTTCTGTAATTTAGGACATCAATATTCACTTGTGTGTCCCTTAGAATATTGTGCTTGTATACTTGTTCTTCTATTGTATTGGGTAGGTATAACTATCTTTTGCATGTACTCAAGCATTTGTAAACCATTAACCATCACCAAGACTTGTTCCCAAGCCATATTCCACTTTGTAGTTTGACATACAGAGGAATAACCTTCCATAACTCCATTTTCCATGTCATTTCCCCCCTAGGGTCACCTGAGATTCCTCCCTTGCGTAGGATTTATCCTTCACTAAATAAAGGGGAGGGTTTATCTAAGGTGACAATGGGTATACTCTCCCATAGTTCTCTCCATCTTGTGGATTTGGTAGGGATTTTCCCAACCTACAACTTGTGAGATAAAATTTTGGCTCCGTTGTCGGGGTGGATTTTGAATCCTCTTCTGTGCCCTAACAACATGTTGGAAAACTATCCCAAATCCTTTCCCTAGTTTTCCTGGTGAATCCACTTGAGGGAAGCTCCCTCTCCCTTTCCTTTCTTGATGGTATTTTCAACTCATCTGGCGAATCCACCATGAGACAAACCCAAGGGAAGGATTACCCTATCCCTCCACCTATGCCTAAACATCCTAAAAACAAGACAAAACCTCCTAAAATTTTTCCCTCTCCTTCTTCTCCAGGGCCTTCAACCTCATCCATACCTTGTTCACCAAACACTCCCTTAAACCAATGCGTTAAAGGAACTTACAAACCCCTGGATGTGACTGAGATCCCTGGATCACCTCACCAAATTCCAAAGGGTTTCAAAGAGTGGATGCTGACCTTTTCAAGAGAAGAATCAACTATGGCCTAGAATCACCTAAAAAACTTTGTCCAGGCCCTTCAAACTTATGACCAATATGAGGACATTCAGATGAGGCTTTTCTCCTACACTCTTGTTGGGAAGGCCCAAGATTGGTATGGAAATATCTCAACAGGGATAATCACACACTATGATACCTCTTGAGATATTTTTGTCAAGATATTTTCCAAAAGATCATATTGCATATCCCTTTACAATGAACTACACCATTGAAAGAGGGAGCCAGGGGAAAGTATATGTGATTTTAATGATTGATTCAACACCCTTGTGAATATTTTTCCCCAATATTTTGAGCCCACTCAACACACTGTCCTCAAGACTTACATGTCAACCATAAAGGACCCACGTAGCTTCCTAATAGGAAAGGATTTCCCTCCTTCCTTGATTCAAGACCGTGAAAGGTCATGTGAAATTGAGGAGAACTTGGCTTCCTCATTCCACCAAGTTGGGGACTGTCCCAAGGAAATTACACAAGTTAACCTGCTCACCAATTTCACTACTCCACCTTCCCACCCCCCTCATGCCGCCAAGGATTACTTGGATAAGGAGATAAGGGAAGCTGCTACTCGAGTAATGAGTGTCATAAGGAAGAGGAAAACATGAGAGTCTGAAAGAAGGACTCCCTCAGTGGAAGAAAGTTTGAAAATTGAGGAAGTTGTGGCAACAAACAAAGGAGAAAATAATTTGTTGCACCATATTCACAAGATTATATCCTCGCCCAATAAACAGGAAGAATCTCATACCCTTGAATATGAGCTGGGAGATCCCATCGCAGAAAATGAAAATAAAAAAGAGACTACAATAGAACTTACTAGGTGTGTTTACCCTCATCAAGTTATCGACGAGGGAATCAACAACACCTTCATTCTAGTAAACTCTCTTTTTCTGGATGAATAAAAGAGGGTTGGATGTTGGGGAATCGATTTTGATGGTGCACATTCAATTGCGAGATCAGGTGTCAGAGTGGTCCTAATATCACTTGATAAATAGGCTACCCTTTTCTCATATAGAATTGAGTTAGAATGCACTAACAACATAGTTGAGTATGAAGCCCCAGTTTTGGGTTTGAACCTCGCCATCAATATGAAAATCAAGTCATTACGCCTAAGAGGGGATTAAAATTTGATTTCTTCACATGTTAACATTATTTTTTCCGCCAAAAACCCAATGTTGAACTAGTACAGGGATGTTGTTTGGTATTCCATAAATAATTTTGATGACTTTTCAATCAAATTTATCCCCAAAGAAGAAAATCATCTGGCATAAAACCTTGCAGTTTCTACTTCCAGTTTACAACATTTCAGAGATCAGTCTCTACAAGGTAGAAGTAAACTTCATACCTTCACCGCCTGACAATCTGGAACATTGGTAAGTCTTTGATAGTGAGGACCAAGTCTCTTGTTTTCTTCAAAATGAGGGTGAATTCTCTGAAACTTAGATAAACCTTTTGGCTGAGGGAGAAGATATTGACATTATAGACATACCTAATGGGCCCTTACCCAAAGGTATTGTTCCCATATAAATAATTTTTTATAGAAATGATGTGTATAAATGGAAAGCATCAAGCAATATCAAATATGAAGTCATCGAGTTCAATATTTGCATTGAGGAATCCCAAAAAATGGTCAAGTTTGGGAAAGGGACAAATCCTGATGAGAGGGAGAAGTTGATCGTTCTCATCAGAGAATTCAAGGATATTTTTTCCTGGACACATGAATATTTGAAGGATTACCATGAATATGTTATACAACACATTATTCCTCTTAAAGAAGCACAAAACCCTTCAGGCAGAAACTCAAACAAATGAACCCAAAAGTTTCCCCAAAAGTCCAAAGGGAGTTGAAAAAAATGGTTGAGGTAGGGATAATCTAACCCATCATGTACACTCATCTTGGGTGTACAATCCTGTCATTGTCCGAAAAAAAACTAGTGACATCATGATATTTGTTGAATTTAAAAACTTGAACTAGGCCTCACTTAAAGACAATTATCCTTTTCCAAACATGGAGTACCTTTTGCAAAGGGTTACCGAAGTAGGAATGATGTCCATGCTTGACGTATTTTCAGGATATAACCAGGTACTCGTAAAGGAAGATGACTATCTCAAAACTGCTTTCACTACCCCTTGGGGAACTTACAAGTATTTGAGAATGCCTTTCAGGTTGACTAACATAAGAGCTAATTTCCAACATGCCATGGATTATGCTTTCATGGATCTAATAGGGAAACTCATAGATATTTACCAAGATTACCTAACCGCTATCTCCAAGAAAAGAGATCAGCATATCCAACACTTAAGGACGATTTTTCAAAGGTGCATAGAATATGACATTTATCTTAATCCAAATAAATCAATTTTTGGTGTGGATAAAGGGAAGTTGTTAGGACATATCATCTCCAAGGATGAAATCTCGATTGATCCTTCAATAATTGAAGAAATCAAGAAAATCCCTCTCCCTAAAGACAAGAAATCCTTGCAATATTTCTTCAGACATATCAACTTCATAATAAGATTCGTTCCAATCTTCGTTGAAATCGTGAAACCCCTTAATCACTTGTAAAAAAAGGATGTCCATTTTGAATGGAATGATGAGGGAAAAAAGGCCTTCCAACATACCAAAGAGGAAATAACTATCTCGCAAGTCTTAGTCAATCCATATTTTTCTAAGGATTTCATCATCTTCTCTTTCACCTTATAAGACACCATAGCATGAGTTATTATGCAAAAGAATGATCAAGGAGATGAAAAACTGATTGTCTTCATAAGAAAATCCCTTAGAGACTTAGATATAAATTACACCATTATAGAAAAGCAAGCCTACACTCTTGTCAAATCCCTCAATCATTTTAGAACCTACGTAGGGTACAACAAGATTAAATCTTGTGTCCCATACCCTACCGTGAAGGATGTCTTATCACAACAAGATTGTCTTGGATCAAGAGAAAAATGGGTTTCACAAATGCAAGAGTACAACTTGGAGATCAAACCATCCAAGATAATAAAAGGCCAAGGATTAGCTAAAATGTTGACAATAAGCAATCAGGAAGCTATCGAAATGGGAGACAAAAAACAAATCAATGTTGTTGTAAGTGAAATTGAGGATGACGAATGGTATTCAGACATTATTTAATATTTGAAGAATCTTACTTTTCTTGATCATCTTGTCGATCATAAGAGGAGGGCCTTAAGGCTCAAATCCATGACGTATTTCTTGATTCAGTATGGTCTTGGATGGAGGAACCCTAATCAGGTAATCCTTATTTGTGTAAATAAAGAAGAAACAAACAAGCCTGTGCAGAGTTTCATTCAGGATAACGTGGAGGACATTTTGTGGCCTGCACTACCGCCCATAAATTTTTGAGGGTAGTATATTATTGGCCTACTATTTTCTGTGACACACATCACTATGTCAGATCCTGTTAGGCTTGTCAATTCTTTTATGGAAGGCAACACCTCCCTACCCTCCCTCTTAAATCAATTGTTGTAGAGGTACCCTTCCAATAGTGGGGACTGGATTTCATTGGCTAGTTCAAGGAAAACTCTAATAATGGTTACCGATGGGTTTTGACTGCCACATACTATTACACTGGATGGGTGGAAGCCATCCCTACAAATAAATCAATAGAAGAGGTGGTAATGAAATTCCTTGATGATAAGATTATTACTAGATTTGGTGTTCCTTCCAAGATAACCATTGACAATGCCAAGGATTTCAGTTTGATATCACTCGATGAGTTTTGATTCAAATATGGGATTGTCTTTTGGCACTCCTCGAATAATTATCCTCAAGGAAATGGATTAGCAGATTCCAACAATAAGAACATCATGAATATTATAAAGAATATTGATGGAGAAAACAAGAAACGTTGGGATAGAAAGATCAAATATTCCCTCTGGGAAGAACACACAACTATTAAGACTTATACCAAGAAAACCCCTTTTGAATCAGTTTACGGGTTGGAGGCACGTCTACCTATGAACCTCTAAATTCCATCCCTGCAATTATCCCAACACTCTGCCACAGATAAGGAAGCGTTGTAAGGACGAATTGATCAACTCATGGAGTTGGAGGAAACTCGAAGAATGGATTTTGATCAAATGGAAGAGAACCAAGATAAAGTAAAGGGAACCTTTAATCATAAAGCAAAGTCGAGAGACTTCCAGAAGGAGGATTTGGTTCTAATGTGGGACTAAAGAAGAGAGAAACTTGGAATGCATCAAAAGTTTGATACCATGTGGTTTGGACCCTACACGATAGAGGAAATATTTGGGTTACACTCTTTCTATTTGTCCACAATAGAAGGGAGGAGGATTCCATTATCGATGAATAGATCCCTCCTCAAACATTATATCCTAGATGGTACATGAATTCTTCAGGSCCTAGGCCCTAGGTAAGTAGGTAGGTCATCTTGATTTCTTGCATTTGCATCTTGATTGCTCATGGTAGTTTCGATGCATTTCATCCTTGATTTTCATTTTTCTCTACTTGCATTATTGATTTACATGTTTTATTAAATGAAAAATGAAAAATTTTCTTTTCTAGATTAATTGTCATTTTGGAGATTTTGATTTATGATATATATGGACAAAGGGTGATAGAACAACCCTAGATTTTACGTTTTCATGTCACAATGTAGGAACATGTCTAACTAGGATATTCTGAGGTTCTCATGCACTCTACGACGAGTACATGTCCCAAAGTAGGAGTCAGATGTTATCCCCAATTCCTAGGGATAACTAAGGTGATGATGTCTCGAGGCCCTCAGGTTGTAGACATGGAGTACCGAGAGACAAATGATTGACAACGTCCACATGCACATACAAAGACCCGCTTCACCACCACATTTCCTGAATTCGTGATGATGGCATAAATCATATCAACTTTATTCCGGAAGATGATGGGTCTTGCTCCATGAGGTACAAGTTAGGTATTGTGGTAAGTGTCACTTTAATATTTGAGACATTTGAGTATGTTGCATTTAAAGTTTCTTTTGATTATAGAACGTCTACTTGAAAATTATGCTCTTTGCTTTGTTTCACCTTGGTGTTTGACATTGCACCCTAGTAAGTGGCCACCCTTAGGGATGTGTTTTCTACTGGGAGGTATCCTTGACGATTCATCGTGCCATTCTTGATCATACTTACCCAATTTTCACATGTGTCCCTTGTTTCGTCCCCTCATCTTTTGGGATTTTCGGGTGTATTCACCCAAGAATGGATTGTACCTCATTTCATGGGAAGAAGGGGATGAAGGCCCATAGGTTTTTAGCTGACAAAAGATAAAATCCAATCATAAACCTTCTATATGCTCACCTAGGGATCCCAAGGACAATGAAATGTCTCTCATAAGAAACTAATGGGACCCATGAAAAATAACAATATTAAAATGCCAACCAAGGTAGAGCATGTGTGGGAAATGTTTTTCATGCTTAGGTAGATGTCCTTCACATTGTCTTCAACTTTGGGAAGCATGGTGTGACTAGGGTAGAGTCAAGGTGGGCAATGTTTTTCATGCTTAGGTAGAAGTCCCACCTTGCATTCAACTTGGAAACACTTTAAGAAATTAAAATGGCAATAAATGGGCTTGGAAAAGAGATTCATTGAAAACGAAGGTGCAACACACCCTCTACAGAGGCACCCATAAATGAGACAATATGAACCCTTGTATGTCATGAACCCCATACCCAAAAGTCTTACCCCCATCCACTTCATATTATCCACATGACTTAGAGAGGTTTCCGCCTAGGAAACACTCCTTGACTTAAGGAATGATTCACCCAATATGCCACCTTGTCAACCCTCCCATACCTAAACTTGGCAAATTTCATATCATCTTTGAGCACTTGTTTAATTTGATGAGGTAGGTTTTGATGTACATGATTAGATGGATCTTATATTAAATGTGATTTTAATTTCCATGATTCTTTGACTTGAGATCCTTGGAGGGTGTATTTGTTTTTCTTTGCAGGACCTTCTTGATGGGCGTTTTGGAGGAACAAGTCCAGCTTGGGCTTTCATTGGGGCAGGAAGCCCACCGATTGGATTCCATGGCCCATACCTTGGGGCAGCACAAGAGATGACTTTTTCCTTTGGGGCAAAGGAAGAGACCTTGGAGGATCTCACCTAGTCCTTGCAATCCCAACGATTTTCCTTTGGAGGCCAAAATGTCACTTTGGAGGGCTCGACGTCACCCTAGGGCTAGGGTTTTGATGGTGATGATTTTTTTTGATGGATACTTGGAGTTTATGGAGGAGGATGACCTTTTGCATAACAAATATGAGCCTAGTTCATGAAGAAGGAGCCTTAGGAGGCCCAACGACCTCCTCCCTTTTCTCAACCACTTGCTAAAGTGTCAAAACGTCACCCTAGAGAGGGTTGACATCACCTTTTAATGTTTCTTATGTGCATTTTTAAAATTTAATTTAAAATTGTTTTGTAAAGGGGTAAAATAAAGGGAGAATGGATCCCTTATTTTGTGGTTTACCCTAATTTATGCGGACAGAGAATTTTTAGGAGTTTTGTATAAAGAAGGATCATTTTCATTTCATTTTAACATAACTCTCTCACATGAGAAGAGCTACTTGGCTGAAATTTGTGCCTCTCTTGGGAAATATCTCTCTCTCTCTCTCTCTCTCTCTCTCTCTCTCTCTCTCTCTCTTATGCTATGGTTACCATTTGTCTTATGGAGCAAAGTGGTGTGCTATCTCTTGGAGGATCTTTCTCTTGCTATGGTGATGAAAATTCTTGGTAACTAGGGTTTGTTGGGTTGTTATATTCTTTGCAGTGAAAGTCTAGTCAAGGTGGATCGAATGGTAGTCGAAGTCAAAGGTCAAGGTGATTTGACCAGGTAAAGACGAAGTCAAAGGAATAAAAAAAAAGTCGAAGGTCGAGGTGGTTCGAACAGGAAAAGACAAATTCGAAGACATCAACAACAAGTCGAAGGTCAAGGTGGATCGATCTGGTAAATTTGAATAGGTCAATTGACTAGAGGTTGATAAGCGGGTGTGTGGAAACCGACTGAAGACCGAATTAAGGTCTACTGGTAATCCTTCTTGGAAGTCGACTATAACAAAATCATGAGATTCACGGGATTTGTAGCCAATGATCAATGCGGATCTGCAGTCATTTTTGGGTGCCTTTTCTTTAGGGTTTTTCCTATTGTAAATCCCATAAAGAAGGTGTGTTTTAATGATGTAAAAGATAATCTTGAATATGTAATTGTACAGGTTGTTGGTCATGTAGATGTAAGACGAATTGGATGCAGGATTGTTCTTGTGTAAAGTAAGAAGGTGTGATTTCGATTGTGTCGTAGGTGTGTACCAAGGTTAGACATGTAACCTTTTATTCTGAATGAATAAGACAACAAGAGAGCATAACACTCAAGGAATGTTGGTTTTCCCGGTTTGGGTTTCCAAGGTAAAATCTATGTGTACTGTGTGTTTTCTTTGTCATTTACTATCTTGAGTAAATCTTTCTTCCTCTCTACTGCTAGGTTTAGCGTATAAGTGTTTTTCATTTCCTAGCATGTGGTATTAGAGCTTGGTTTAAAAAACTTGGATCTGAGATAAAGCCTAGGTTCAATACTAGTCATAAGTTATAAAACTTTAAAGATTGTGTTAAAGAATGGCGAGGAGATCAAGAATAGAGATCGAAAAATTCAATGGCCAAAATTTTGATCTTTGGAAGCTTAAAATTGAAGATCTCCTTGTATATTGAGAATAATGGACAACAATCTATCTAGGTACTATGCCGATAGGTATGTTGATGGAATAATGGGAGAAAATCGAGAGAAGAGCAAGGAGTACGATTCGACTTTGTCTTGAAGATTTGGTATTACTGAATGTCTCAGGTGAAGACTCGACTAAGAAACCGTGGGACAAGTTGGGGAGCTTGTATCAGTCAAAATCCCTGGTAAATAAGTTGTTTCTAAGAAATAAATTGTATCTTATGAGGATTAGTGAGGGTAGTTCGGTGGCTGAGCATTTAGATGCGTTTAATACCATTATAAGACAATTATCTTATGTGGATATTAAAGTCACAGAGGAGGAGAAATGTGTTATCTTATTATGTTCTTTGTTAGACTCCTAGGATAGCTTAGTCATGGATATAGGGAGTAATACAACCACATTAGTTCTATAAGATATGGTTTCATCTCTACAGTCATAATAAATAAGAAAGAAGAACATGGAAGGATCGACGAAATATGATTTAGTGGTGAGAGGTCGACCAATTGATAGAGATAAAGGAAAATTCTCCGATAGAAAGTCTAAGTCAAAGGGTATATATAAATCCCTTATTCAGTAGACAAGAATATGCTGGAAATGTGGTAAATTTGGGCATTACAAAAGGGACTATAAGTAGAAGGAAATGGAATTCAGTACAGGATCCAATGAGAATCAATCGACTGAGAGAAAGATGACTCCAGATAAGGGAGGCTATGTGTACCTGGTGTCGACCAATACACAGTCAGATCAAGATGTTTGATTGATCGAATCAGGAGAATCCTATCATATGACACCACATATAGAATGGTTATGCGAATATGAACAATATGAAGGAGGAGAAGTGCTCTTGGTGGATGAATCAATAACCAAAATTGTCGGAAGAGGAAGAGTTTGAATGATACTGTAGGATGGGAGGAGTAGAACCCTTTGAGGTGTGCTACACACTCCAGGTTTGGTATGAAACCTGATATATGTTAGCAATATGAGTGATGCAGGGGTGCATATGAGTGATGGTCTTAATGAAAGGAGTTCGAATTGGAACCCTATACAAGTTAATAGGGAGTGTTGACTCGATTGGATTCAACAACATCATTGTTTTTGAAGTTGAATCAACTTTGACTCAACTTGACTTGGGATGAGTCGATTCAAACCGACTCGACAAGTCATCATAAAGTTGACCTGACCATGTTATGGCACAAGAAGATGGGACACACAGGAGAAAAAGGACTTCGAGCTATGCATAAGAAAGGTATGGTTGAATATTTTCCTGAATGCAATTTAGAAGTCGACTTTTGTGAACATTGTATATATGGAAAACAAATTCGGGTGACGTTCCCATCTGGAGCGACAAGGGAAAATGGGATTCTAGAGTTGGTTCATAGTGATGTGTTTGGCCCTATTACAATGTCTTAATTTAGTGGATCTTTGTATTATGTCTCCTCCATAGATGGTTTTTCTAGGAAGACATGGATATATTTCCTGAGGAAGAAATCATAGGTTTCCGAAAAATTCAAAGAGTTTAAAAATCTTGTAGAAAAATAGATAGATAAGAATATTAAGGTGTTGAGAACTAACAACAGTGGTGAATTTTGTGGAAAGGAATTCTATCAGTTCTGCAAGTAGTGTGGAATAACATGCAAAAATACCACACCATTTACCCCACAACAAAATGGAGTTGCTGAGAGAATGAACAAAACATTAATAGACAAGGAAAGGAGCATCCTCAGTGGTGTTGGGATTACACAAGAATTCTGGGAAGAGGCAGTCGACATTTCAAAATATCTCATGAATATGTCTCCTTCATCGGTTCTAGTCGACACGACTCCACATGAGGTAAGGTCAGGTAAGAAGCATTCAGTTTCACATCTCAAAGTATTTGGCTATGATGCATTTGTGCATGTTCCCAAGGAAAAGAGGAGCAAGCTGGACAAGAAGGAAGTCAAGTGTATTTTCATTGGATACAAAGAAGGAATGAAAGGATATAATCTCTAGGATCCTGGGTCAAGGAAAATAGTGTACAGTCAATATGTGGTCTTCAAAGAATTTGGAAGTAAGTCTGAGCCTAAAGAAATTGTTCAGATCGAGAATAATCTAGAGAAGGTGCGGTTTAAACTGAGGAACAAAGAAGATGATTCAGATGAGTCGACTGAATCAAAAGGAGAGGTGGAACAACTGACCCCAATTGTAAGTAGGTCAAAATGGTTAAGAAAACCAGTTGAAAGGTATAGTTCACCCGACTTCCATTCCACATTTGTGTTAACTGCCACCGATAATGAGCCCAAGTCGGTCGGGGAGGTAGTCGACTCAACAGAGGGAAAAATTTGGAAGGAAGCCATGGTTGAAGAGTTGGAATCCTTGCACAATAATGAGACATGGGACTTAGTCAAATTATGTAGTGGAAAAAATCATGTCAGTAACAATGGGTATTCAAGAAGAAGATGAACACAATGGGTCAACTCGAGAAATTTAAAGCTTGATTGGTAGCGAAAGGATATTCCTAAGTCGAAGGATTCGACTTCAGTGAGATTTTTTCCCTGTTGAAAAATTAACTTGCATTAGAGTAATAATGTATCTGGATGCAAAATTTGATCTAGATATAGAAAAAATGGATGTGAAGACAACATTCCTACACAGGGACCTGGAAGAGGAAATCTACATAAAACAACCTGGATGATTTGTAGTAAAGGGAAAGAAAGATTTGGCGTGAAAACTGAAAACATCCCTTTATGGTCTAAAGCAATCACCAAGGATGTGGTACCAAAAATTCGACACATACATCCTTAGTTTTGGGTTTGTGAGGAGCAAAGATGATCACTACATATACTCCAAAGAAGAAGGTGGACATTTCATATATGTAGCATTGTATGTCGACGACATGTTGCTGATTGGAAACACCATTGACACAATAAAGGAGATGAATAAACATCTATCCTCCAAGTTCAACATGAAGGATCTCGGTGCAACAAACTTCATTATGGTAATGGAGATTAAGAGAGATCGAGCATCTAGAAAACTCAGGTTGAACTAGACAAAGTACATTGAAACAATCTTGAAACATTTCAACATGCAAGATTGAAAACCTGTGAAGGTGCCAATTCCCGTGGGAGCAAGGCTAACTGTTGAACAATGTCCAAGGACATAGGAGGAAATAAAGAACATGGAACATGTTACCTATGCAAATGTTGTTGGTAGTTTAATGTATGCGATGGTCTGCACTTGACCAAACATTGTTGGATTACTGAGAGGGGGGGTGAATTAGTAATAGAGAAATCTAATCCTTTTAAACCATATAATGCAAGCGTTATATCAATGTAGCATTAACATCCAATATTTGCAGAGTAAATAAAAAATGAACAAATGAACAATCATACACATACACAGTACACCAATGTTTTTACGTGGAAACCCAAAGCGAGAGAAAACCACATAATGCTTTTTCTTATATGTCTTGAAGAATTACATTCATTGGAAGCACCAACTTCCTGTGTTTTCCAGCTGCAAATGGAAGGAGGCTCCAACCCCCTAGTTTCTCAAGCTACAACTTGAGGGAAGCTCCAACTCCCCAATTCTCTAGCTACAACCAAAAGGAGGCTACAAACCCCTATGTTCCCTGGCTACAACCGGAAGGTGGCTACAACCACTTGTCCTTGCCCCGTCTAACCGATCTGACGTATAAGTAGAATGATGGAACCACTGTCACACTATCATTGTGAGATATACTGCTGTAAACCTGTACCAATAAACCTGCACCAAACAACCTGTACCAATAACCTAAACCATGTATCAACCATGCATCAACCTATACCTCAACCTGTAATCAACCTGTACCATAAACAAGTGTATCAACCATGCACCAACCTGTACCTCAACCTACAAACCTTCCTTAACTTTAACAACAAGAGACCATCATTTTCATCAAACTTTACTTTAGTCTCACATGACCAGTTTTGGATTAGTCAACAACCCTAACTTGAAATAATCATAACTATGTACCTGTAGTGAATAAATATATGAAAATAGTAAATAACGTTATTAAATGTTTTTTATGCAATTCCTCTAGGTGTCACTACTTGGAACCTCTCAGAAAAAGAGTTGTAGAAAAAATGGCATATCTTGTTGAATTTTGGCTTATTCTAGAGAGAGAACTTGTAGAGTGTGCCCCGCACGAAATATTTTTTGTATGGATATGAAACTTTTACACAGAATACTATAGAATGTACTCTAACCAAAACATTTGGTCTTACTAAATTTGGATATGTTATGAAGAAGTTATGACGTTTTTACCCGAAACACTTGTTTTAGACTAGTTTCAGGACTAGCCACAAACCCTATTTTCCACAGAGTGTAACTCCAAAAATACAACGACCCACAAGCTTAAATTAGTACCAAATATACTTGGATATGTTTTCTCAATGGCCTCTCAATTTCATGGTCTGAATCATTCTAGAAAAAAATTTATTGCGAATATGGTGAGATGACCTGTAAATAACATACCTTAGAAAGCATCATCAAAATAATTTATCCTCCCTTGAATTTCAGCCTCTTTTACTTCACCTTCCCTCTGAAATTCGACTTAGATATCCTTTGGTTACCTCAGTCACCTGTAGATATTCAATATGCTCAAGTGTTATTAAAATGAGAGAGCCTTTCCTCTTATTTATACTTTCATGTAGCTTCCTCAAGGGGTTACCTTTTAACCATCTTAACCCAATTTCCTTATTTTAGGGCTATCCCACTTCTAACCACTTTCCATAATTAGAAAGTTATCCATTTACTTTATCATTTAAATAATCCTCCTTGACTGTGTCAGTTCACTTTATTATTTAAATAATCCTCTTTGACTTTGTCACTTCACTTTATTATTTAAATAATCCTCTTTGACTTTGTCACTTCACTTTATTATTAAATAATCCTCTTTGACTTTGTCACTTCACTTTATTATTTAAATGATTTCTTCTTTGCAAGCACTTTGACTTCTTTGACCTTTTGTGGCTTCAAGCCAACATATGAGGGTCCTCCAAATTCGCAAGGCCATAACTCTCAAACTATGAGGAGTTATGTGGCGTTCCACATACCACCATAAATGACATGACATGTACTATCCATCTAGAATAGTATAACCTGCAAATATATAAAAAATAATACCATTATACATCAAACAAACTTGGGTCCATTACCCAAACCTTTGTGCTACCATAATTCACTACTAGAATTTCTTCAAGGGTTGACATTAATGAAAACCGACCGAATTAATCAACAAACATTTCCCATGCAGTGGGAGTGTTGAAAAGATACATTTCGACACCTAGGAAAGAGAACTGGACAAATGTCAAGAGAGTATTCAAGTATTTGTGTGACACAAAATATTATGCTATATGCTACCAAGGAAAACCTAGAGGTAACAATGAATTAAATGTACATGGCTTTGTTGACACCGTCTGGGCTGGAGATATGGATCGATGGAGGTTGACCAGTGCATATGTGTTCAAAATGTTCAGTGGGTAAATCAACTGGATGAGTAAGCGACAGGAAGTCGTAGCCTTGTCAACAACAAAAGCTGAATACATGGAAACCAATCATGGAAGCAAAGAAGCAGTATGACTGCAAAGGTTGTGTTAAGGAATCGGGTTTGAGCAGAGATCTATGAAGATAAGTTGTGACTGTCAAAGAGAAATATTTTTGGCAAAGAACCCTACTTATCATTATAATACTAAGCACATTGATGTACAATACAATTTCGTGAGAGACATGGTGGAAAGCAACAAGGTGATGTTGGATAAAGTAGACACATTGGAAAACATAACAAACTCTTTAAAAAATTCTATGAGTGTTGTGAAGTTCTATTGGTGTAGAGAGGCAATGGGCATTGATGCCCTGGGTCTGTGAACGAGATTTCATAGGTATCCCAGTTTCAACAAAGAAAACTACAAGTGGGATAATGTTGGGTTCTTATATTATTTGTAGCCAAAGTCTAGTCGAGGTGGATCGACTAACAGTCAAATTCGAAGGTCGAGGTGATTCGACCGGGTAAATATGAAATCGAAAAAATCGACAACAAGTCGAAGGTCGAGGTGGTTCGATCAGGTAAACACGAATTCGAAGACATCGACAACAAGTCAAAGGTCAAGGTGGATCAATTGGATAAATTTGAAGAGGTCATCTGACAAGAGGTTGATAGGCGGACGCATGGAAACCGACTGAATATCGAATGAAGGCCGATTAGTAATCAACTGGTAATCTGACTTGGTAGTTGACTATAACAGAATCCCTAGATTTACAGGATTTGAAGCCAATGATCTGCATGGATCTATAGCCATTTTTGGGCACCTTTTCTTTAGGGTTTTTCCTACTCTAAAGCCCATAAAGAAGGCGTGTTGTAATGTTGTAAAAGCTAATCTTGAATATGCAATCATAGAGGTTGTTGCTCATGCATATGTAAGCCAAATTGGTTGCAGGGTTGTTCTTTTGTAAAGTAAGAAGATATGATGTCGATTGTGTCTTAGGTGTGGACCAAGGTTAGACATGTAACATTTTATTCTGAATGAATAAGACAACAAGAGAGAAAAACACTTATGGAATGTTGGTTTTCCCGGTTTGGGTTTCCAGGGTAAATTCTTTGTGTACTGTGTGTTTTCTTTGTCATTTACTGTCTTGATTAAATCTTTCTTTCTCTCTTCTTCTAGGTTTAGTGTGGAAGTGTTTCTCATTCCTAACAAGGTTTTGTCTTTCACGCTCTTGGAATTGGTAAGGAAAATCTACATTTTGTTAGCTCTTCTTTCTTGTTCCATGCTTGTTATTGGCTAGATCCTTGGAGGAATATAAGGGCATATACACTCCACCAAGTTTTATCATTATTGTTGGTTGAAAAGGCTATTGCAAAGGTTGATAGGAGGAGTAAAAGAGCTTACACCCTCCTAGGATTTACCTTGTTAGGGTTACTTGCTCAAGGGAGTAAAATGATTACACCCCTCGAGAAGTAGTAGGCCTAACCTAATACAAGAAGACTCCATAACCCATTTGGAAAGGCACTAATCATTTATTGCATTGGAAAAATAAATTACTTGCATTGGTAAACATGATTTTGAGAGATATTGATCTTGTTCAAGTTGGAAACTTTTCTTGGTATCTTAAGCTTGCTAAAGCCTCTATGATGTCTTGATTAGCCTAGTATTTCTTGAGTTGCAATCAATAAAAATCTACAACCATTAGGGATAAAAAAAAACATACCCTATTTCTTACTTTTACTTACATTTCAACCGTGGAAATTTTCTTGTAAGCCACCATTATCATTATACTGCTTATTGGTTAACTTTTTGTCGGATTACTTGCTAATTTTTGTGGTTGAAACTTGTTTCTGTAGAAAATATTTACTACAATCACTTGGCTGTTATAATTGTTATCTAAAAACACTATCTAACAACTCTCTTTCATTTTCAAAGTTTGTGCTTCAGTATTGGAAAGTTATCTATTGGTTTAGTGCTTCATTCTCCAATAATTATTTGACAATTTTGATGGTTATTTCTGCAGTAATTAATTGATTTCATTACTGATATATGCATTTGTTTATTGCTGTAATTTAGGACAGAAAGATTCGCTTGCTTGTCCATTGGAATATTGTGCTTGTATATTTGTTCTTCTCTTGTCTCGGGCATGTATAACTATCTTTTGCAGGTACTCAAGAATTTGGAAACCATTTACCGTCACCAAGACTTGTTCCCAAGCCATATTCCACTTTATAGTTTGACCTATAGGGGCATCACCTTCCATAACTCTGTTTTCCATCTCATTTCCCCCCTAGGGTAACTTAGGATTCCCCCTTGTGTTGGATTTCTCCTTCACTAAAGCGAGGGGAGGGTTTATCTAAGGTAACAATGGGTAGACTTTCTCGCAGTTCTCACCATCTTGTGGATTGGGTTAGGATTTTCCCAAGCGACAACTTGTGCGATAATAAGCATCAAATGGGGAAATTTTAGTAGATGTGTGATAGGTAGTATTATACCACAATTATGCCAATGTAATCCACTTCATCCATTGAGATTGATTGTTTGAAGAAAAACATCGTAGAGAACTGGAAAATATAAAATACTCTCTTAAAAGGAAACTATTCTACGGCTTCATTTAATTATCAATCCTGAGATTCGTTTATGAAATTATGAAACACCAATGTTGTATACAAAAAACTAAGGATCTCAATATTGACCAGTTTCCTTATAGTATGCCATAAAGAAAGACAACTTATCTCATTTAAAGAAAGACTAAGTTATATAAATGATAACTGAATTTAAAGACAAATACTATGATTGTATTTGGTTTGACTGGTGGCCACACTTTACTTTGGGATACCAACTTGTTCCCTGTATGCTTTTCTTTCTGAAACACAATTCTATGATCATTTCATTATAAAATCAAACTCGAAAAAAAATCCATTCAATGCATACATATAAAGTTGTAAAGCTAATTTGGTAGTAGTGAAAACATGTCTGTCTAAAGAATAAGATTATAAACATAAGTAAAATAACTTGATACATAGTTAACTGAAACAAAAATATGGAAAGATTTTATCTACAACAAATTTGGATTTGTACCTCTTGAAGTGGGCCCTCCTCCAAAAAGACTCAACAAAATACAACACTCAACTACAACCCTCTTAAAAAATGACTCATAGAAATAAAAGGTGAACTATATATATTACTTGAACACTGAAAGTTTTATAGAATACTCATACCTTTCTCTCCATTCCCTATCCTCAAATGTGAGAGAAATGTTGTATATATAGTTTTAGATTTGAATTTGTACGTAGCTACTTTGAAACAGAAACATTTATAAAAACCCTAAAACTATGGAAAAACAACCAAACTGTTTATTACAAAGAAGAAATGTGTTGTGCTTCTAGAGGAAATTTTTAGGCTTAGATGCCAAAATGGAAACAACCAATGATTTCCATGGTTTGGAGTCCTAGTAGAAGATGAGTGAAACTTATAGCAACTCAAAACTTCCCTAGATTTGCTCCCCTGGTCATGTGCTCCGCTGATTGCGTGCCTAATTTGAGATACTCTTTTATTTTCTTTGGTAATGAAATCATTGATTCCCTTGTAATCAACATGATGAGTACTAAATCCATTGTCTGATCCTTTGCAATTCCACAACCTGTGGTTTGTTAATCCACGCTAGAGGTTTCTTGTTAGCAATAATTATTCAACTTTTAACTACTTCCTAGATTCCTACTCTAAAATTCATAATATAAACAAGACAGATTTGAAAACACAATCCAAATATACCTTTTGGGAATTGTAGTTAGGGTAAGTGGAAAATGAGACTATGAAGAAAAAAATGGACTTATTTGAGATAAAAGATCATCAAAACTATTAATTATCTAGGCAAAAATGACATCATTTCAAGGTCTCATTACTTGATCTGGATTTAGGAGCGGAACGAACTGATTAACAGACTGAATATAATAAACAAAGAGATATGAAGAACACCACATATATCCAATGCAAAATATCTTCTATTAAATGAATGAAATAGGTTGAACTGTAAAATTGCAGAACTGAAACACTTGCTCGAATGGTGGTAGCCATCTCTGAGAAGAGATGTGGCTGCTACCCGCAGTTGTCTAAGTAGAATGATTACAATGAGGATCCATAGACCTTTTTAACATTACTCATGAATGCCAAAACCCTAGACATCCAAAAACCTAACCCTAGGAGATGAAACGCCAAAAGTTATGTGGGCCCCTATGGGTAAGTTGGTACCTCAACTTCCCGGGGTCGTAACTTTTGCATACAACCTCCGTTATAGGTGCGTGATAGTCCATTAAAAAGGATTTTAGAGAACTACACATTACACCGTCAAACTATGACCTTGTTTATAGTTTGACTGTGGCGAGAAAAAAAAAACACTGTTTAGGGCTCTGAAATAGACCTAGAAGTACAACAAGATGTGCTGACATGAAAACATAAAAAATAAGCCAGTTGGATTAGGTGAGAGGCCACCAATATCCACCTGGAATATGTGTAGGGATTCAGACAACCCTAGAAGTGTATAACCCACAATTACAAAGAAGAACAAAAGAACGTTTTGAACTTAAAACTGACAAGAAGAGCCAGTTTGAATAGGTGGGTGGACACCAATATCCACCTAGATCATTACTCCCCCTTTCCTAAATATTTGCATGACCTCATGCAACATCCTGTTCTTCCTTTGGAACTCTAATATGTAAATTTTTTCAATTGTATATTGGGCCGTCAAATTGTGTCTCATTGTAAAATCCCAAACTCCTATAAACTTGTCTCCAATGTGCAATTTCCTCCATGTTGTTCCAATAAAATCTATCTTTGTATTGTTGAGTATAAAACTAGATGAGTGGGTAATTAAACCAAGGCCCAATCCATCGATTCCCATTCCTTCTCATTGAATTGACATAGAATGCAACTCATGATAGAGAAAGTTTGAAATGTGGATATCTTGTAGGATTCCTATTTCTCAAAGCATTGGTTAGCGTTTACCAAATATCATATGAGACTAAAATAGCTTGCAAAGAATGTGTTTGTACAATCCTTTGAACAATAATATAATTTTTCTCGTGCATATTTACACATTGAGAATCCCTAGGATCTCTGAGTAATATTTGATAATACAAAAAAAATAGTAGTAGAGATAGGATATTCTTATCTAACCATCATATCTGAGTTAAAATCTGCTTCTATGTAAAATGCATTTACCTCCTTCCATTGAATAAGACCATAGATGAAAGAGGAAAATGGTATTAGTTGGATGTCCCCTACAAAATGATTAGGATTCCAATGAAGATGATCCTATAGCATAAAGTTGAAGAGATAAATCTCACATAACAAGTTTTGGTCATGGTCTGAAACATTGAAAAATACATTGATGAAATCTTTTGCAGTGTTAATCCTACGAGGTCTACCTGCTACCAATTGCTTGATCCTGAATG
>ML776906.1:108845-124464 GCA_009831015.1 Picea engelmannii | reverse complement strand
TATATATATATATATATATATATATATATATATATATAAAAGTTTAAGTTTTTGTATTTTTGTTAATTGAATTATATTTTTTTAACAAAAAATTTTAATAGTGTTTTTTTATTATATATTGTATAAATATAAGTTTTTGTATTTTTGTTAATTGAATTATATTTTTTTAACAAAAAATTTTAATAATTTTTTTTATTATATATTGTATAAATATAAGTTTTTTGTATTTTTTTTTAATTGAATTATATTTTTTTAACAAAAATATTTAATAGTGTTTTTTATTATATATTGTATAAATATAAGTTTTTGTATTTTTGTTAATTGAATTATATTTTTTTAACAAATTTTTTTAATAGTGTTCTTTATTATGATGATGATGATGGTATAAATATAAGTTTTTTGTATTTTTGTTAATTGAATTATATTTTTTTAACAAAAAATTTTAATAATGTTTTTTATTATGATGATGATGATAATTATTAACGTCCACTAAGACCTAATTGGTTTATCGGACCTTAAGAGGGTAAGTGATTACTTGTGATTCTTTAGAATTTTGTTTTTGTGATTATATATTGTATAAATATAATTTTTTGTATTTTTTTAATTAAATTATATTTAAAAAAATAAATAAAAATTTAATAATGTTTTTTATTATATATTGTATAAATATAAGTTTTTTGTGTTTTTGTTAATTGAATTATATTTTTTTAACAAAAAAAATTTAATAGTGTTTTTTATTATATATTGTATAAATATAAGTTTTTGTATTTTTGTTAATTGAATTATATTTTTTTTAACAAAAAAATTTAATAGTATTTTTTTTATTATATATTGTATAAATATAAGTTTTTATATATTTGTTAATTGAATTATATTTTTTAATAGTGTTTTTTATTATATATTGTATAAATATAAGTTTTTTTGTATTTTTGTTAATTGAATTATATTTTTTTAACAAAAAAATTTAATAGTGTTTTGTATTATATATTGTATAAATATACGTTTTTGTATTTTTGTTAATTGAATTGTATTTTAAAAAAAAATTAATAGTGTTTTTTTTTGTATTTTTGTTAATTGGATTATATTTTTTTAACAAAATTTTTTCTTAAAAAAATATAATTCAATTAACAAAAATACAAAAACTTATATTTATACAATATATAATAAAAATTATTATTATTTTTTTATTTTTTATTTTAAATATAATTCATTTAACAAAAACACAAAAACTTATATTTATACAATATATAATAAAAAACACTATCAATAATTTTACAATTTATATTATTATCTATTATTTAGTTTAATTTTAATTTTTGTTTAAAACTCTGTAGATTAGGTTTCTAGACAGTCGGCCTAGGTTAAATTCTTAAAAACATCCTACATATTAACTATTAATTGACAGAGATCAGCAAGCTATCAATTGACCATTAGTCCTGATGATGAATCCCTATTCGGATTCAAAACGTCGATGACAATGACAACTATTGTAGATTATCTGACAAACAATTTCGAAAATACTCACCACATAAATCTGAAAACAGGGAGTATTGAAGTATGAAAACTTCTTTGTTAGGTCAACACTTGTACTTTTGCTTTCGTCTTCCCTCTTCCCTTTTCTTTCTCTCTTCCTCCTGTTTTCTTTCAATTTCCTCTTTTTGTGTTGCTTCTTTGGCTATTCTTTCTTCCTCTGCTTTTTTTTTTCTCTCCTCTTCTACCTTTCTCTTTCGTTCCTCCTTTTCTTTGTTATCCACTTCTTTAACTTCCTTTTGTTTTTCAGCTTTGCACTTATCTTCTTCAATATTCCTCCTTTTCTATGCCTCAAGATTTTTGGTAGCTTCTTCTGCTTTCCTTTGCTCTTCAACTTTGAGGCTTTATTCTTCTTCTTTCAACCTATTCTCCTCTTCCTCTATGACTTTGTTCCTTAACTCCTCTTATCGATCCGTGAAGTTCTTTACTCTCTTCTCATCCTTTTGTTGTGCACTGCGCATCAATTTATTTCTCTGCTCTTGGAATGATTTTTTCTTTTGTTCTTGGTTTTCTTCAAGTATTAACAACTTTTGAGCATTTGGTGTGAGAGCCATTACCTCTTCATAACATATAACCCCTCATAAAATGTCGTCTTCCTCATTCAGGTCATGTAAGAAAGTAGATACCATGCTCAGGCTTTTGTAATGTTCAGATATCAACCCTCTAGGATTATGGTTTCTGGGAGTTCCTGTGCATAAAATCATCCCTTTCAAGGATTTTTCTTCCTTCTTGGCATGCAGACTATTTAAAAACGTGAAGCTTCTGAGGTGGATTAGAAACCTGGGCCAAATCTTTTTATTATTGGCTGACAATGGTTTAGCAATATCAGCTTCAACAGTCTGGTAAGTTATTTCTCTTGTTATGAGTCTGTTTGGAACATACTTGGGAAACAGTTGAGGTGGGTTGAGGTGGGGAAGAACACCTGAAAACCCCGATGTATGTAAAGTGATTTTCCATATACCAGTCAACTACATCCTTCATGGATTCTGCAGCTTCTCGAGACACCCTCGGGAGAGATCATCCAAAAATAACTTGAAATAATGGGGACATAAAGCCATCAAACATTTCATAGAAATAGCCTTTATAATTGCACTCCCAGAGCTTAGAACAATAAACATGAATGGGTGAGAGGTCAGGGTTCTAAGCCTAGTTCATTCCAGGAAAGGTGATAGAAGAACAAATTGATTTAATCAAATAAGCTGACAAATGTTATATCAATGTCAGGGTTTTTTCATTGATATGAGCTTCGTATGTGGTGCAAAAAATGTTATATGTCAAGATTTGTTCCCAACTGAAAATTTCCCCTTCTTCAGCTACACATTTGACCAAGGGCATCAATTCTCCCTTGGAGTGTATGTTTTCAACCTCTCTGTATAGACGACAGATCATCGTCGTGAGGAGTCGATGCATCCTTTTGAGGTACAATGCATTGTATATCTAATTATCCTTAATGATGAACTCTATATCTTCCTCCCATTGTTCTTCCAACAATTCAGTCCAATTTGGGTACTTTTTATTGAATTCTTCCAAAAATTTCTTATTGAGGAATCAATATGGCATCGGTAGCTTATACATCTTGTGTAGGTTATTTTCTCTTAGTGAGGCTATATGATTTCCTGCATGGTCTACAATTTATTTTTCTTGAGGGTTCATATGTGTGTATTCCCATCAAGCAACATCAATATATGGAAAAAGAGTTGGTCGCGCGACCATTGCGTATAACCTGCTCTTTCTGACGTTTCCATAAACCTGTAAATCTCCACCTTCTGTCAGGAAATATTAAATGTTAAACACCCAATATATCTCATGCCATGAGGAATACTTGTGTAGCCTAGTACTAGCACTAGTCTCTGTCACGAGCACATATTTTAGATTCTTCTTTTGAATCAGGACATTTGGTGTTGTGGACTTCCCTCGATGACCTTTTGCTCCAGACATTTTTTTACCTGACGTACCTATATGATTTAGAGACAAGTGAGGGTTTTATGTAGAGTGATATAATCTCTTACAATGTTTCCAAATGAAATGAACCCTAGATTGGCAATAATCCTAATATTTTTTAGGGAATGCTTGTCCCATACCTTCCCGATTTTGTGTAGAATTTCCACCCAAACCCATGAACCAACGTAAAGTTGAATCTTTTAGAGTGGCTAGAAATAATTTCAACTTCCAAGGATCAGATGAGTAATCATAGCTATGACATAAGAAAATCAAACTCATAAATAAATGTGTCTGGATCCTCAATACTTAGCCCATGAAAATGGGGTAAAGCAACAGGTGGGATGTTTTTCAACTAGGTTGTGCCTTCTGTGTCTTGAATAGGAAATTCAAAAGTGACTAGATTCTATGGAATAGATCCTTCTCCTTCTTCTTCAACCATGTAATATAAGGGATATTTCCAAAATTTCACAGGTCCTTCAAAGACTATAGATTCTTCTGAGGTAGATGAATAAAAAAAAATATTCATGTTTATGACTGGGGATTTTAGGAGGATTTAAATCACCATAGGTTGTGGAGCATGCTTTCATATTTTATGCTACTTCCTAAATAGGAGGTTTTCACTTGCATAAGCACTTCCTCTCCTTTCTGCTAATCTGTTATTTGATTGGGTGGTTCTTACTGTACCATGAAAACATCCTCTTGAATTTCTTTCCCTATTCATGCATCCTAAACTATCATGACTTTGAATTTAGTGGAATAGACTCACATCAAAGTATTATAGTGAATGTGTATGGATTTTACACCATTGAAATTATATAGTGAATGTGTATGGATTTTACACCATAGAAATTATATAGTGAATTCATCTTTCTGTCTTACCATTTATATTCCCCTACATTCATTCCTATATGCATTCTAATGCTACAAAGTTCGTAAATCAGTCTAAACTAAAGATCCTTGATTCTTTAGTGTTTCCACGGAAACAATGCAAAAAATGAAAGCTCTAAAATATGTCTCTTGAAAGGCAACTATTCTATGGCTCCATTTAACTATCAATCTTGGGTTGCGTTTATGAACTTATGAAACACAAGTGTTGTATACACAAAAATAAGGATCTGAAGATTGACTAGTTCCTTATAGTATGCCTAATAAAAAAATACAACTTATCTCATTCAAAGAAAGACTAAGTTATAGAAATGAAACTGAATTTAAAGACAACTACTCTAATTGTATTTGTTTTGACTCGTGGCCACACCTTACTTTTAGATACAAACTTGTTCCTTGTACGCTCTGTTTTGTGAAACAAAATTCTACAATCATTTCATTATAAAATCAAACTTGAAAACAATTCCATTCAATGCATACATATAAAGTTGTAAAACTAATCCTGTAGCAGTGAAAACAAGTATGTGTGAAGAATAAGATTATAAACATAAGTAAAAGAACTTGATACACAATCAAATGAAACCAAAATATGGACAGAGTTTAGCTACAACAAATTTGGTTTTGTACCTCTAGAAGTGGGCCCTCCTGCAAAAAGACTCAACAGAATACAACACTTAGCTACAACACTCTTAAAGAATGACTCATAGAAATAAAAGGCGAACTATATATATTACTTGGACACCGAAATTTTTATAGAAAACTCATACCATTCTCTCCATTCCCTATCCTCAAATGCTAGAGTAATACTATATATAGTTTCAAACTGGAATATGTGCATAACTACTTCAAAACTGAAACATTTATAAAACCCTAAAACTGTTGGAAAATAACCAAATTGTTTATTACAGAGATTAAATGCGTTGTGCTTCTAGAGGAAATTCGTAGGTTTAGATGCCAAAATGGTATCATCCAGTGATTTCCATGGTCTATATATTGGTAGTAGATGAATGAAGCATGTGGTAACTCAAAACTTCCCTTGATTCACGCCCCTAGGGATGTGCTCTGCTCATTGCACGCCTAATATGAGATACTCTATTATTTTCTTTGATAATGACATAATCGATCCCCTTGTAATCAATATGATGAGTTACCAAATCCATTGTCTCATCCTTTTCAATGCCATAACTTGTGGTTTTTTCATTCATGCTAGAGCTTTCTTGTTAGCAATATTTATTCAACTTAACTAATTACTACATTCCTATTCTAAAATTCATAATATAAACAAGAAAGATTTGAAAACACAATCCAAATATACCTTTTGGGAATTGTAGTTAGGGTAGGTGGAAAATGAGACTACGAAGATAAAAAAAAAGGTCCTTATTTGCGATAAAATATCATAAAAAATGAGCCTCTAATTACAAGATATTCAAATGCACAATATTAGATGATTATTCAAAGGGGGTGAAATGGACTCTGCGGTCAAGGAGCGGGATAGCCTTACCAGACTGCGGTTAAGGAGCGAGAAATTTTTACTGGCCTGCGGTTAGTTGCCCTCGGGATTTTTCAGTTTCATGACATGATTTTTTCTTTACTTAGCCTCTTCTGGTGGTTTCTCTTTTCTTGGCAGCTTTCTCCCTCTGTAGGAAGTTTCTAAACCGCAGAACCCTATGAATACCAAAACCTACATGGAAACTACCCCAACGGATTTTGGGTTTCTAGGGGAGATGATAGGTGGAGGGTTTTCTGACCAGCTGGAGGAATTGGGAGTAGCTCCTCTTCTTCCACAACAACCTCTAGTGAATGAGACGGGGCTTTCTCTCTAGACTCCTTTGCTTGATAACGCTTTTTTTTTGGATTTCTCATAACCTTGGGTAACTGGTCTTCACCATCCAACAATCAATTTGCTACCTTCCCTCAGCCCGCAACGAGCCTCGAACTTGGAATGGTTTAACCAAATAGAAGGAGGCTTTTTACTCTCCTCGCCCTCTCCTCCTCATACAGGTTTTAGTCCTTCTAATCTTCACGGAGGGAGTTCTGGTCTTCCAGACGAGACTGCAGATCATGGCATAGAAGGGCATTCCTCTTTCCCCACCAAAAAGGGTTCCATTTCAACTTTTTTAGAGGCAAGGGAACATAGGGGTTTTGACTAGTCGCTTTTTTATAAAGAACACTCTCAAGCGACACCCTCTCCTCTACTTTCTGGCGACAGTACGAACCCTGGTGGCTCTAGGGAGAATATAGGAGAAGGGCACAGGTTAAAATGGAAAAGCATAAAAAAAAAGGAAGATTGAAAATTTGGTCCTTGGGGAAGAAGTGGATCTAAGCCAGATTATTCACGTGGAAAACCAAACTCTAGTGGGTCGGGCTAGTGGAAGAACCTTTGCACTCAAAACCTTGATCAACTAGATGCTCAGTGTCTTGAAGGAACATCTTGGATATATCCATGAGATTGTCGAACTAAACATGAACTGGTTTGATTTTACCTTCCAACAATCTAAGCATTCAAAGTGGGCGTTAGGAAAACCTTGGAGCATAAACAATTCCCCCTTCCTCCTCAAATCCTAGGGTACTCGTTTTGATGTAAGAAAATAAAAGATGGATATTATTTTGGTTTGGGTAAGACTCCCAATGCTCCCTCTTCATATTTGGTCCTTTGAGCACTTCAAATCAATTGGAAACTATTTGGGAGACTTCCTGAACGTTGACATGACCTTTGAAGAAATGAAGCAAAGGAAGGTGGCAAGGGTCTTAGTTAATTTAAATATTAGGGAAGGTCTTGGAGAAGAGGTTGACCTCAGTTTGGGAAGCTACACATACACTCAGAGACTGGGCTATGAAAATGTTCCTTTCATGTGCAGGAGATGCCATCAATATGGATATCTGATTAAGAGTTGCAATCTTCCATTCAGGACCAGAGGCATAATTTATAACAATGTTAAAGGGAAACATCAAAATGTTAACGCTCCCATTGCGTCCAAAAGTGAAGGTTTTTGGTTTCAGGAGGGAAAAGGCTGACATGTTGCTACATTATAGGAGGCTCCAATACTGGAACTTCACTCTCCCACACTCATCTCGGGACTTGATTCTAAGGAGGGAGAAGAAGCTCTATGCCCCTCCGATACTGGATCGAGACTAACACCTCATGCGATCCCGGGTACTTCCTCAAACTCCTCTTCCCCTATTATTGTTTTAATAAACAATTTAAATTTAAATGGCAATGAGTGGTTGAGGACTCTTTCTTTCTCGACCCACACCATCCTTCCTCCTCTACTAACCACACATTCTTTGGCTCCCATTGAGACCATTGCGAACGTCCCCCCCAGAAGTAATCGTCTTTGTTCTGTAGAAGAGGGCTCTTCCTCTTCCTCCTCAGCCACCTCTATAGGGTGATATTTTCTAAGGTCACAGAATAAAGGTCCCTTGGGGGGTTTAGCCATGGAGCTGGTAACCACAAAAAAAAGTGGGCGGGAGAGAAAATATTTTATCTCGAAGGCATAGAAAAAATACAAAAGTGATCTCTTGGTTGGGAAACAACTCTCTATTGAGAAGGCACTTAGAGCAAGGTGAGTCCTTGGAAAGGGCCCTTGATGAAATGTTGTTCCTTTAACTGTAGGGGATTGGCCAACCCCCTCAAAAGACCAACCCTAAACAGGGTGATTGATTCAAAACACCCAGATATACTGCTTTTACAAGAAACAATGGGGGAAGGAGAGGAAGTAAAATCCAGACTAATCTCCTTACTCCCGGAATGGAACTTTGAAACATTGGGCACAAGAGAAAGATTTGGAGGCCTGGAAATTGGGTGGAACACTCGTTCCATACAAGTCATAAACTCTTGGGGTTTTGAGTCAGGTATTGGTATTACAATCCTTTCGATAGAGCTAAAAGATTTTCTTCACATCATCAATATCTATGGCCCCTGCTAGAACATAGTCTCCTACTGGGACAAGATTTTCACAAAGTCCTTCTTGAAAGACCAACAAGTTTTACTTGGATGGGACTTAAACTTTTCCCTAGGTTTTTTAGAAGTTTGGGGAACACATGCGAGAGCAGATCCATCAACCGGTTATTTCACACAAAAATTAGTCGATTGCAACTTTTTGGACATTGAACCTATAAAACTCAAACCAACTTGGATAAATAACAGAGTGGGGGAAGACAGTGTAGCCAAAAGGTTGGATCATTTCCTGATAATAGACACTCTCTTGGAAAACATATTCCTCTGAAGTAGTGGGTTGGTTATGGAGGCATCACAGACCACTATCTAATCTTTTTGGAACTAAGAAAAGGGTTGAGTAAGCCACCAAGCCCCTTCAAATTCAATAGGACTTGGTTAACCGATGACTCGTTTACAAGTTTGGTAAGAGAAAACTGGACCCCCTTTTCACAAGAGAGAAATTGCTCGGTTGCTTCTCACTTTGTTAAAAACCTTCAAAGAATCAGAGAAAAAACAAATATATGGGCTTTCCAGAAACGACAAACATAAGATTTGGAACTTAAAAATATGGAAATCCAACTAAATAATTTGTCGAGGGAAGAGAGGGGTGGTTTTTCCACGTTAGAAGCCAAGATGACTCTACTCAGATTGGAAGAAAGGAGAAACAAGCTGATCAAGGAAAAGGAAGAATTGTGGAGATTAAAAAGAAGAACTATCTGGATGAAAAGTGGAGATGAGAACACAAAATGATTTCAAGCATATGAAAAAGGTATAAAGTGTTCTAACACCATTTGGCACCTGAAGAATCAAGATGGAAACCAGGAAAATACTTTTGAGGGAATGTCAAGAATAGGAAAAAAGTATTTCCAAGAGCTTTTTAGAGTAGAAAACAAGGCTACTATAGAAGAAGTGGTCTGTATGACCCAAGATTTTCCTAGATTCGCCAATGAGGAGGATAAAAGAATGATAATGGAGGAAGTAACTACTGAGGAGTTAAAAGTAGTGATGAGAAGCTTCCAAAAAGACAAAATCCCAGAACCAGATGGCTGGACCATTGAATTTTTTTGGGGCTTTTTTGATCTTCACGGATAGGATATTCTAAGCTTGGTAGAAGAGATAAGGCTAACAGGGAAACACCACTAAGCCTTAACTCCACTTTTATAGTCTTGATACCAAAAAAGGACAACCATGATACTTTGGATGATTTCAGGCCAATTTCACTTTGCAATTGCATTTACAAAATTGTGTCGAAAGTCATAGCAAGAAAAGTAAAAAGAATCCTATTTGATAAAATTTTGAGTGAACGGTTCAGATTTCTGGAAGGTAGACAGATCCACGAAGCGATAGGGGTGGAACAAGAAGTGCTACATAACATAAAATCCAGAAAACTAAGAAGTGCAATACTAAAAATTGATCTCTCCAAAGCCTACAATAAAGTAAGTTGGCTCTACTTACGTCTTCTTCTAACACACTTGGGCTTTTCAGTTTTCTTTATCAGATGGATTATGTGTTGTATTACTACAGTCTCCTTCTTTGTGCTCATAAATGGACCGGCCTCCCCTTTTTTTCGCTCAGAAATAGGTTTAAGACAAGGTTGTCCACTCTCTCCACTACTTTTTCTCCTAGTAGCTAAAGGCCTCAATAGAGAATTATCAGAAGCAAAACAAACAAGGAGGGTATGTTGTCAACCTCTCTGTATATATGACAGATCATCGTCGTGAGGATTCAATGAAAACTTTTGAGGTATCGTGCATTGTATATCTGATTATCCTTAACGATGAACTGTGTATCTTCCTCCCACTGTTCTTCCAACAATTCAGTACAATTTGGGTACTTTTTATTGAATTCTTCCAAAAATTTCTTATTGAGGAATCGATCTGGCATCGATAGCTTATACATCTTGTGTAGGTTATTTTCTCTTAATGAGGCTATATGATTTCCTGCATGGTCTACAATTTCTTTTGCTTGATGGTTCATATGTGTGTATGGCCATCAAGCAACATCAATATATGGAAAAAGAGTTGGTCGCGCGGCCATTGCGTATAACCCGCTCTTTCTGATGTTTCCATACACCTGTAAATCTCCACCTTCTGGAACTTAAAAATATGGAAATCCAACTAAATACTTTTTTGGGGAAAGAGAGGGGTGGTTTTGCCACGTTAGAAGCCAAGACGACTCTACTCAGATTGGAAGAAAGGAGAAACAAGCTGATCAAGGAAAATGAAGAATTGTGGAGATTAAAAAGCAGAACTATCTGGATGAAAAGTGGAGATGAGAACACAAAATTCTTTCAAGCATATGAAAAAGGTATAAAGTATAAAGGAGAGGAGTCTTTTTATACAACACTTTCCTTTTTTGGAAAAGACTTTAGAAGAAGGGATGAAATATCTAGGTTTTGTTTTAAAACCAAATGACTATAGGAAAGATGATTGGACTTGGATTTAAAAAAAATTGGAAAAAAGACTCTTATCATGGAGTCACAGATGGATTTCTAGGGCAGGTATATTAGTCTTAGTCAATTCGGTTTTGGAATCCATCCCATTATTTTGGATGTCACTTTCTTGGATTCCAAAAGGAATTCTGGAGGTAGCTCAGAAACTCACCTACAGATTTCTCTAGAGTGGGAAAAAAGAATCACATGTGACACCCTGGGTCCAATGGAAAAGAATTGTTGTCCCAAATCCTTTAGGAGGATGGGGACTAAAAAACATACACTTTTTCTTAAAAGCACTGGCAGCAAAAGGAGGATGGCGACTGATAACTACGACTCGTCTTTGGACAAAAATAGTAATTCAAAAATACATTGAATCAGGTTCTGTGGAGACATGGATTAGGCAGAATCATAAATCTATGAAAGGAGTCTTGGTCATATGGAAGGATATTATTAACTCCTCAGTTATCAGGGAAGGACTTGCATGGAAAATAGGAAATGGTCACCGAGTGAGATTGGGAGCGGGTCCTTGGACGGGCAGCGAAGGCCAACACATTCTTTCTATACAACTTACCCTTCTCTTGAGAATCAAAGGTTATGCAAGTTTAGATAAACTTGCCGATACAGATCATTCAACCATATGGTCACAAGGGTGGAAATTGGTTGTTGGTCTTGAACTAGAAAATGCAGATGCAGCAGAACTGGAAAGATACATCACAGTTCTAAAAAAAACATAGGTAAGACTAAGGGATCAAGAGGATGAAATTATCTTGGACCGAACAACCTCATGTTTCTATACTCCAAAGAATGGGTATACCTTTTTAATCTGAGAACAAGTCCAATTTGAACCAGACTTGTGGTGGAAAAAACTTTGGAGAATAAATTGTTCGGCAAAGTCGAAACTTTTTATGTGGAGTGTGTTAACAAAAAAGGTACCAACATGGGACATTCTACAAAAAATAAATTTTTCTGGCCCTGGTAGGTGTCCTCTGTGTAAAACAGAAGGAGAAACTACACATAATCTTTTCCTGGACTGTCACTAGATTAAGGAGGTTTGGACAGAAGTGTCCAGAATTCTGAAGCTACACTTTCACAGGAATGACCTCTCTTTGGAGAAAGCCTGGAAGGATTGGTGGATGAACAGAGAATTTAAAGCCTACATAATGTTTCCTTTGTTGATATTATTGGGCGTTTGTCTTGCCCGAAATGAAGTCATATTTAAAGAGGTTTTTCTAGCACCAGAAAAAACCACACTCAAAATCTTGGCCATCCTCTCCTCATACTTACAAACTGAAGGGAGAATAAAGACAAGAATTATTAAAGAGGTCATTATCAATAAAACAAAACCTTAGGGTTTTTTTGATGGAGCCTCCCAAAATAATAGATGTGGGGGAGGAGGGATTTTATACCTCTTAGAATCCCACTACTATACATTGACTTCTGGCTTGGGAACAAGAACAAACAATTTTATTGAACTAATGAGCCTGAAACTACTCATGGAATTTTCACATGAACATAATTGTAAAGTGATTACAGTTTATGGAGACTAAAAAAATGTGATAAATTGGATTAATGGCACACAAATATGTACAAATATCAAACTTGCTAACATAGTGGAAGACATAAAATCTTTACAACATGCTTTTGATTCTATTACCTGCCACTATGTGTACAGGGAAAGAAATGAAGAAGTGAACCGGTCTTCAAAATAAGACACACACATGGACATGGACTATTGGAAAATTTCAGAGTTCCTAAATGATCACATTCAGGAACATCCTCAACAAACCTTCATGTGAAATCACTGGATACTTTTTGGAATGGACAACTATATGCAGTAAAAGTTTTGCAATTTTTTGAAAAAATCCTAACGGATTTGATAACACAACAAATAAAAAAGGAAGGAATTAAACAAGCTATGAAGTAGATCCATAGACATACAAATGATATGAATACACTCGGGAAGTGTATCTACAAAATGTAATTTTGATCACAACTAATGATATAAAATTACGCTTTTTTCCTTGGAAAAAAAGTATCATCAAAAATATTAATTATATAGGCAAAAACGATACCATTTTGAGGTGTCATCAATAACCCTCTAAACATTTGTTAACTATTTGTTTTGACCATATGTTTGTGGATGATATGTTGAACTCATAGCTAGTGTTGTTCCACTCATCTTCCATAATTCTTTCCAAAAATTTTAGGTGAATTTTGGGTCTCTATCACTTACTATTATCATCTTCCATAATTCTTTCCAAAAACTTCATGTGAATTTTAGGTATCTGTCACTTACTATTCCTTTAGGAAGACCACAAAGTCTATGAATTTCCTTCATGAACACTTCCGCCACTTGGATTGTTGTATATGTACTTTGAACTCCATTAAAATGTGCATATTTTGGGGGTCTTTCAACGACCACAAAAATGACATCCTCACCTTAATATTTTGGTAACCCTGTAATGAATTACATTGATATCTCTTCCCATATTTGATTAGGTATGTGTAATGGCTGAAGTAACCCTGGATATTTTATCATCTCTCCTTTATTTCTTTGGAAAACCTTACATTCTCTTACAAATTTTTGAATATCTTTCTTCATTCTTTTCCAAAAAAAATCCTTTTTGATCCTTTGATATGTTTTAAGGAACCCTGCATGTCCTTCCATTGGAGAGACATGGGACTACCTTAATATTTGTTGCTTCAACTTTGGTTGAGGTCACAAAAGTATTCTACCCTTGTACCAAAGTATATCTCCATTCCATTCCAAATGTTCCATAGAGTTCATCCCTTCCTTTATACATTACATTTTTTGTTTAGTATTATTGTCATTTTTCAACTCATGGTGAACTTCTTCTAGCCCATGTGAATAAAAGATGTAATAGAATATAAGCTTGAGGCTTATTCTATTCTAGAAAGATCATATGCTACTACATTTTCCCTCCCCTTTTTGTATGTTATTTCAAAATCAAACCCTTGCATTTTTGCTACCCATTTTTGTTTCTCTCTCGATGACAATATTTGCTCCAAAAAGTACTTTAGGCTATCATGGTCTTTATCGACTTTAAAGTGCCTCCTAATGAGATATCGTCGCATTTTTTTATTTCATGTAAAATTGCTTCCATTTCTTTTTCATATGTAGATTTCTCTTGAATTGTTTGCTTTCAAAATCCAATGGTCTCCCTTCTTGTGTCAATATTTCTCCCATTCCTAGTCCTGATGCATCACATTCTACTATGAATGTTTTACCAAAATCAGAAATTTCCAATACCAGTGTAGAAAACATTGCATCCTTTAAGAGAGATAGAATACCAAAGTAGCCTCAACATTCCATACAAATGATTTTTTCTTCAAGAGAGATGTGAGTGGGTCTGTAATGCATGGATAATTCTTAACAATTTTTTGATAATATCATGTAAGACCCAAAAATCCTCTAAGACTCTTGATGTTCTTAGGATTGGACCATTTTGTAATAGCTTTGATATTTTGAGGGTCCACCTTAACCCTTTCCCTTGAAACAATATGACCCAAATATTCTACTTCTTGTCTCCCAAAAAAACATTTGGATATTTTTACATACAATTGATTGTTCTCAAGAATTTTCAGGACTTGATCCAAATGTTTAATGTGGTCTTACCATGATTTGTTATAGATAAGTATATCATCAAAGAAAACCAACACAAACTTTCTAAGATGAGGTCGGAAAATTGTGTTCATAATACTTTGAAAATTTGGAGTATTATTCAACCCAAAAGGCATGAATAAGAACTCATAGTTCCCATCATTAGTTCTAAAAGTTGTTTTGGGAATGCCATATTCTCTTAATATGATCAAGTGATTGGGTGAGAGAAAAAACCCAAGTAATAAATTAAGTGGCTTAGACAATATAATCGACCGGGATAATGAAAAGTTGACCAAGTGAGGAAATTGACCTGGTAAAGAAGGAATTGACCCAAGGAAATGTGAATTTGGACTAGGCAATGAGAAATTGGCCCAAAGAAATGTGAATTCGGCCGAATAAATGAGAAATGACTTAGAGGGAGAGAGTTAATGACTCTATGGAAAGAGAAAATCTCCCAGGTAATTGCCCAATGGCCTGAATAGAGAGAGATAAATTATAATTGTTGATTACTGGGACAAGAATTATTAACTAATGAGTAATAACTCTAATTCCTAGGCCATTGATCTATTGGACAACATACATGGATGGACTAAAACAAATAGTTGTTTGGTTTCACTATTGTGGGGAATTTGCACAAGATGACTCAAAGGATGAGTGAATCGTTGGGTGTGTGAGGCATTGTCCCAAGATACACAATTACAAGGAATTCAAATAAATAACAAATAACTCACTACTCATCCCTCTCAATAGAGAACCACAAGGTGATTAGGAACCATTGGTCAACATTTAGTATATATATTAGTTATGGGAATAAGAAGAAAATGTTCCTGCACCAGGGTTTACATTGACTTAAATATAAAGGACAAGGAGTATGTTTTGTTGTGCATAATTTATCATATTTAGAATAATGAGTAGAGAATGGAATATGGATTTGAACTATGCACTCTTATAAAAAAAAATACACAACAATATAAACAACCATCAATCACAAATGGACATGAAGATTTTACCCAAGAAACCTAAATGGGAAATCAAGCTTTGAATGTTCTCTCGGTCTATTTCGACAATATTTGGTTACTATGATTTCTTTCCTCTCTATCCATCCTCCTCTCCTTGGCCAAATGACCCTTTGAGAGCTTTGAGAGTGAAAATCCAATAGGAAATAGGGATATTTGAGGTAATGGGAAGGCCAACAGGTTGACCTTTTGTTTACCATTCTTCATCCTATTCTCTCTCTCTCTCTCTCTCTCTCTCTCTCTCTCTCTCTCTC
>ML776906.1:70048-88164 GCA_009831015.1 Picea engelmannii | reverse complement strand
TTTTGGGATCATTCTTATCCAAGTAACTAATTCATTCTCTCCTATATATTGAGGGAATTCTCATGGAAAAGGTTAAGCAAGGTTAAGCAAGATTCATTGGAGAATTAGTGAAAGAATTGTGTGAAGGACTGAAGCTACAATAGCTTGGAGACTCCAGCAAGTTTATCTAAAGGGGTTGATCTTCTTCATGCAAGTGAGCAAGTGTGTGTGTCAGAGACAAGGGCCATCGAAAGGAATTTTCTGACATCAAGGCTCAGGTTGTAATATTTACTTTCCATTAATATGATACAGTAATATGTCCCTTTCCCATAAAGCTATTTCCACTTTATTGTATAATTCCTTGATCATATACATAGATTGACCGTTGAATAGATTATGCTTTCTTCACTTTGGTTGGTTTGTGTTGTGTTGGTCTTGACTGCACAAGAGCATCGGAGCGAAGCAGGAGC
Organism: Picea engelmannii; assembly: GCA_009831015.1. Taxonomy (NCBI): domain Eukaryota; kingdom Viridiplantae; phylum Streptophyta; class Pinopsida; order Pinales; family Pinaceae; genus Picea; species Picea engelmannii. The sequence continues at coordinate 87,715 of ML776906.1, read as the reverse complement.
AACAAAGACCATAGGAAGAGATTATAAAGTATGTTACTCGTTCTTGCCTCCTAGTTAATTCAATGGTCAAAATCTAGGGAAAGAGTCATGTTCTGTTTTGCTTTGTTCTAGATCCAGGTGGATCTAGGGAGATCGGTTTGTGTCCGCACTTACGGATTTATCCAATAACAAAATTGGCGACTCCACTGGGGAACACCAAAACACATTTTCTTTGTGGCTTTTGATATTTTTCTGTGGCCATTTGCTCTGGTTTCACTTTTCTTCTATCCTATCAATCTCTAATTCTTCAGGATATCCTGATAGACCCTCTAGGTCCAGAAGCCTTTTTCAATTTTGCTTCATTTTTCAAAAATTTTACTATGTTCAAGAATTCTCGCACTGTACTTCATTGCAGCCTGCGAGAATAGGTAGAGTTTGCACTCTGCCTTTAGGTTTCAGTGCGAGTTTCTCGCACCCTACTCAAGGGTCACCTGCGAGAATCAATGATTCTCGCACTGTGTAATACTGCCTGCCTACGAACTCATTTTGTCAAGAATTTGGATTTGAGTTTTGGTTTTTTCAACTGCCCAGATCAGTTTGATTGCCTCTTATGAGTTTCTTGGACCATTGATTGATATCTTTCTTGTCTTTGTTTGTGTGCATGAACAGTCTTAGGGTTCTGAGGCTTTTCTTGTCATTTTGTGTCTTGACTTTCGTTTCTTGACTTTTCTTGGCAAAACCATTCTCTCTGACTTCAGAATCTGAGTGTGTTTGATTAGTTAAGAACCAGTGATTGGTTGAAAGTTGAGTACTTGGTTTTTCTCATTTGCTTATTGGTTTGAAAGATCATTTTCATTTGCATTGAGAAGACTACTTTGGTTTTCTTTTTATTTTCGATTTCATTGAAAGAGTTGATAGAGTTTGTTATTGCTTGTTCATTTGGTTTTTGATTTTCTGTACTCTCACTGTCATAGTGTGGGTCCTTTTTGAAAAGTGAACAAAACGTTTTTCTTTCAAAAATTCTTTTCATTTTAGAAGACATTGAAAATCAAATTATTGAGATTGTTGAAGTATTTGAAAAAGACATATTATTGAGAATTGTCATTTGAGAAGTGATTGTTTGCATTTTCATTTTAAAGGAAATTTTGCATTGTAGTTCAAGGTTGATCTGGAAAAAAATTTCTCTCTCCCATGCATAGGATTCATTGAACAAAAAGTGATATATTTCATTCTTATCCTTGCATTGTTGGGTCAGAGTCATACAACATAAGTTTCACTTATGTTTCCTTTGAGTAAACAATAGCTCTTAATAACACTGCGTACTCATAAAATTTATCTAGTAACTCTTTTCTAGGGCTCTATTACACCAACATTTAGCTAGGCTAGCGCTTTGGAGTAGGAAGAGAGATACACTCTCCAAAAGCACAAAACACACAATAGCATCTTGTGATAGGGAGTGTTAAATTCCATTTGCAACATCTTGTCCTGGGAAGCCCTTCTCACACAAGGGTCAAACACTAGGTCGCATGGATATTGGCAGAGTTACTCACCCTGTTTTGTTGATATCAGTGTAGAGATTGCACGTATTACGGGGATCACTCAGAGGTATACCCACAATGATGAGTGGAAGCCTTTTGAGTTGATTGCGGGCTAGATACCCTGCCCTTGTGTGTGGATTGGATTGTCGATTGTTCCCCCAGGCTATATTGTTGTTGGTGGTGACCTTAGTGGCCTATCTTTCTAGGTTATTACCCAAGGTGACTGTGGAGGGGAAAGTCTTCATGGTACCTGGAATTAACATTGACCAAACTCACTCGGGCTCCTTGGAGGGTATACCCACGATTATGTGTGGGAGCTTGCACCAGGGTGTAAGTCCGTTAAGCAGGTTGTCAGTGTAACTTTTCCACCCTCACCCTGCCCCTTCTCGTCTCATTGTTGCGACGTTGGATTTCATCACCAACTAGTGGCTTCGAAATTAGAAGGTCTTGTTTGTTTGGTGTTGCTTCCTAGCTTTTGTTTACTAGCACGTGTTGTTTGTTTCTCAAAGATTGACCATAGGATTTTCTTCACGAAGTTTTTCATTCATTTACAATAGCTCCTCCACGTCGTTGATGTAGAATGTAGGGTTTATCTCCAGAGCATCTGGACGGTTCTCAACCCTTGCCTACAGCTACACCTGAGGGCTCTCTTGGGCAGAGTGATGCCACAGTCGTCACCACACCACAAGTGGAACGAATTGACTCTCTAGAACGTTTTCGAATTACAAATACTCAAGAGGATTTTCGACTTCCCAGTGATTCTCAACGCCCTTTTAGACGACTGAATTCTTCTGGAGAATTAGTTGTTACCTCTTCTAGATCACCCGTTGGGCCTTTTCCCGGCATAGAAGGCCAAGATCCTTTTTGGTCTACAAGTGTTTTTCGACGAGACCTTTTTGGTCCAGGTTCCCCTGTGATTTCTGAGATTAATCCACCTGTGATTTCCGAAATCTCTAACCTAGAGACAGTACCGTTGACTATTTCTTATCACTTTACCGTCCCTGCTGAAATGGCCCATCTTGCAGCTACTACGAGTGTTCCAACCGGGTTCACTGCAGCTGGTCTTGCTCCTATAAATACCCATCAAACGCCCAATGTCACTCCAACACTACAACCTGGATACCATGCGTTGAATGCTTTGTTGAATGCTTCTATTCCAACACCTCCGCAAACCCCAGCCGGTTCTCCAGGTGGTCCTTCTCTTCCTGGGCATCCTATTCCCAGTTTTATTCTGACACTCCCTCAATTTCCTTCTGGCAATCCTAATCCTAGTGGCACTATATCGTCCATTACACCAAACTTGCAGACTCTCGTTGGTGGACAAGGTGGTACAACTCAACTTCCTCTTACCGGACACATTCCAATTACTACACAACCTTCAATTGGGACACAACTTCCAGTTGGAAATCCACCTACGATAGGGGGACCAACCTCACCTTTTGGACAAAATATACCTCCCTCTTTGGCCCAGTATTGGAATCAAATGATACAAAATCCTCCTCAAACAACTGGGGGGTAGCATCCTGTCCCTACTGTCGGCCAACCATATCCAGGTATACCCAATCCTATTTGGGGTATGAATGCTCAAACTCATGTCCCCGCTCAAGGTTACAATCCCTCAAGCTACTATCCTCTCCAGCCACCACCGAATCTGCCTGGGTCTTCTCATAATGTGCAGATTGCTTACGGTCCTACTGGTTTGCCTACAGGGCTTCCACCCCAAAGCCACCAGTACCCGCAGGTGAATCGACAGTTACCTTTTCTCGCTACTTTGGATTTGCCAGATTTGTCTAGGATTTTAAATGATCCTATTTTTCACTCTCCCCAATGGCCTACTATGCCGGCCAAGCTTCCATCAAACATTCCTAAATTCGACGATAAAGTGGGAGAGGACCCAAACAATCACGTTATGACTTTTCACCTATGGTGTTCATCCAACTCGTTGATGGATGAATCTATTCGTTTACGTCTTTTTCAACGAACCCTTACCGGTTTTGCTGCGAAGTGGTATATTGAATTACCCCGAGGTTTCTTCTCTGACTTCAATACCCTCGCTATGGATTTCCTTACACATTACCAGTTACTGATCTGTTACGATACCGGGACTGAGATTTTGACTTCCTTCAAACAGACTAAAGGCACTTATATATATGATCACATCCATGAGTGGCAAAGGAGATGGCGTCTCATTAAACTTGATCTCCCTGATCAGTTACTGGCAAAATGGTTTACAAAATCATTTATGAACGAAATCGGTAAGGACATTGCCATGGGTGGCGTTGTCATGGAAGAGCAGGCTATCAGTCGTGCTCAGTATCTTGACCTCGTTTACTCACAAACGGGAACACTTTATGATTTACTACCTGAATTACCTCACCCTAATTCTTCCAGCACTTCAACTACTCCAGCTGCCTCGCATGTGGCTGACGGTGTGATTGGTACTGCCCAATCCCATTCTGTTTCAAGTACAAACCCTAAGTCTGCTTCTTCTAATGTTCAAAATGCTCCGTCTCCTGCCACTCCCACTAGAAAAAATTCTGAGGTAAATGTCATCCAATCTACCCTAGCCGGTAAAAACAAATCTAAAGAGGGGAGAGGCAAGAATAAGGAGGGAAAAAATAATCCTCAAGCAGAGCAACCTAAAACTTCTCCTGTTGATTACCGGGATAAGCACAAACCACGATACCCTTGCCTTATCTGTGGTGATGATCACTACATGAAGGATTTTCCACGACATGCCGAAGTCACTAAGTTCCTTCAGGGATCCCCGAAACCCCCTACACTGGTTGTCTTGTCCCAACCCTTCCCGTCTCAACAACAGGCCCAGTTGGTCATCCATGACCAACCATCCTCTTCTACTACATCATATGTATTGATGTGTACTGGTGATTCTAAGTAGAACAACATTGCACTCATGTCTAGAGCCAAAGATTATACTCCATCTAAGGAGAAGGTTGACGATTTACCTCCTGCTTTGGTACAACCCTCTCCAGCGACTCCACCTACTAACGGTCCTCTTCATCTCGAATGACCAAGCCTCGACACAGTTCTGCGACCCCCCCCTAAGGGTGTCATTCAGAAATAGGCTTTCAATCCTCATGCTTGTGCGGCCCAGAACTACAGCATTGTTGAAGATCTAGCCTAGGCACCTTCAGCGATGTCAGCCCTTGAAGTCTTTCAATCTTGTCCTGCACAAAGGAAGGCACTGTTGAAATCTATAGGTGGAATTGACCCGACAGATACGAATTTAATAGTCTTTGACTTGGACGATCACATTCTGAGGTTACCCCCTCAACTTGCATTTCAAATTCAAGTTGTTGTCTCTAACAAGAACATTTGTCGAACTGTTATCGACGAGGGTGCCTAGACATGTGTTATGTCTCTTTCTTGTTGGAAAGCCATTGGCTCTCCTCCTTTGAATGAATCCTAGAACACTCTTAAAGCCTTCAATGGCTCTGGTTTTAATCCTTACGGTGTTCTTCCTTCATTGCCTATCATGTTAGAAGGTAAAAAGATCCAAGTTGAAGTGGAAGTCTTCGACGCTCCCCTTGATTATAATCTTCTACTTGGACACAACTGGATTGATTCCATGCGTGCAGTTGTGTCGACACTTTTTCGTGTCGTACGTTTCCCTCATCAAGGAAAGGTTGTTACCATTGACCAACTTGCCTTCTTCAATTCCGATACTCGTACTGGCAACGTACCGTTTATTGCTAAAACCCCACCAGGTTATGAGAACGTTGGTGTAGGCCTTTTAAAGGACTCCTCGTTAATGGGTACTTTCCCCATTCGACCGCCCGATGTTCCACACCCGTCAGTTGCTTCTATCAACATGATTTCCACCGTGCCTCATGAACTTCCTGTGTCTTTCAACCCTTGGATAGTCCCTAACTTTGGAGATCATTTTCGTTTCAGCGACGCAATGTCGTTAAGTCCAGTTGAATCTTCCTATCAGGCCATTCAATCAGCAACACCTTCTACCCCTTCTCTGGATGAGTTGTCTCCCGATCCTTTTCGTGTTATTTTTCCCACTGACGAGATGATCATGTCCGTCATGGAGGACACCCCTTGGGACGATGGGCATCATCGTTCTATCCTCTTTTTGGAACAACACACTCTTGAGAACTACCAACGGATTTCGACTCCGTCGACCGTTGTTGTCATTTTGACCGTTCACGGGTCTGCACATGATGTGTTTGCCGAAGGGAACCTCAGTAATATCTCTCCCACGATTCCCATTGACATATCCATAAAACTTGGGATTGTCGAAAATGTCCATATTGGAGCTTCGTGTTCTTCCGACGAAATAGTCACCTATACGTCTCTTTTCAAAGAATTTTGTGACATATTCGCCTAGAGCTACGAAGAAATTCCAGGTATTGACCCTGCAATTGTTGTACATGAGATAAATACATACCCCGGCACTAAACCCGTCCGGCAATGCCTTCTTCTAGTTCACCCATGTAAAGAGGCTGCTATCAAGCTCGAAGTTGAGAAACTTCTCAAAGCCGGCTTTATTTATCTGGTGGCTCTTACAGAATGGGTTTCCAATCATGTCTCGATTGACAAGAAAGGCGACAGTATTCGTGTATGTGTTGATTATAGGGATATTAACAAAGCTTGTCCCAAGGACAACTTTCCTACCCCCTTCATCGATCAGATTGTCGATGATTGCGCTGGAAGTGAAATCTTTTCCCTCATGGATGGTTTCTCCGGCTATAATAAAATTAACATTGCTCCTGAGGATCAACATAAGACTGCTTTTATTTGTCCTTGGGGTACTTTTGCCTATCGGAAACTCCCTTTCGGTCTTAAGAATGTGGGCGCCACTTTTCAACGTGCTATGTATTATGCTTTTCATGATATAAAGCATATCGTTCAACCCTATTTGGACGATTTACCAGCTCATTCTTTGCGCAGAGTCAATCACCCCACTCATCTCCGAGCCATTTTCGTTCGCTGTCGATTTTACCGGATACGTTTAAATCCCCATAAATGCACTTTTTGTGTAGAATCTGGTCCTCTTCTAGGTTTTATCGTTTCACGTCAAGGGATCCGGGTGGATCCTTTGAAGGTTGAGGCAATTCTTAATCTCCCTCCTCCTTCTACACTACGCCAGTTGCAAAGTTTGCAGGGGAAAGCAAACTTTCTTCGTCGTTTTATCCCTTATTATGCCGAGATCACTCGTGGTTTTACGCGGATACTAAAGAAATATTCAGAGTTCGTCTGGGATACCATTACCAACAATGATTTTGAAGCTTTGAAGTTGTCCCTCACGCGAGCTCCACTTCTCTTTCCTCCCGATTACAGTCGCGATTATTTCCTTTATCTTGCTGCCTCGGAGTACACTATTGGCATGGTTCTCGTCCAAGAGGATGATGTGCACGACGAACATGTTATTTACTACTTGAGTCGAAGTCTCACACCCACTGAAATCAAGTATCAACATGTCAAAAAACTGGCCTTGGTTGTCGTTCAAGTCGTCCAATGCTTCCGGCATTATATCCTCTCACGCAAGACTACGGTGATTTCTCATTGCAACCCTATGCAACATATTTTGACACGTCAATTGCTAGGGGGAAAATGCTCCAAATGGATTGTCATACTCCAGGAGTTTGACTTGGAATTCGATTGCGCCAAGTCTAAGAAGTCCTTAGTTTTTGCTGAGTTGATATGCGATTTTCCTCATTCTGCCACGGAAAATGTAGTAGTTGATTCATTACCGGATGAATATCTTTTCCTTATTAGCACTGATGATCTTTGGTATGGGGATATCATTATATATCTCCAAACCCAGAATTTCCGGAATGCTTTGTCTAGTACTGAACGACGTCACATACGCTATCAAGCTTGTCAATACATTATCCTCGGGGATACTCTTTACCGTCGGGAAATCGACTCTGTTTTTCGATGTTGTCTAACGTTCGATGAAGCCGAGAAAGCTCTAAATGACTGCCATTCCGGAGCATGTGGTGGTCATATGTCTAGGTATGCTACTGCCCAGAAGATCTTACGCGCAGGGTATTTTTGGCCTTCTTTATTTAATGACTGCATTACTGTCGTTCAGAAATGCCATGCCTGCCAGACCTACAATCAGAAAATTCGGTCACATCCTGCTCCTCTTCATCCTGTGGTCTCAGTTGGTCCTTTTGTGAAATGGGGCATCGATTTCATGACATGTCACCCTCACTCGGCCGGGGGCATGGTTATATCATTGTAGCCATTGATTACTTTACGAAATGGGCCGAGGCGATGCCGAAATTCGATAATACTGGAAAGACTGCAGCCTTGTTTCTTTTTAATCATGTCATAGCTCATTTTGGTGTTCCCCAAGCTATCGTCACTGATCACAGTAGCCACTTTAGGAATTTTATGATGTCTGAACTTACGGAGAAGTTGGGTCTTCATCATGATAACTCAATGCCTTATTATCCACAAGCCAATGGCCAGGTCAAAGAAATCAACAAAGTTCTCATAACTATGCTTCGACGGATGATAGGAATTCATAAAACAAGTTGGCACACAATGTCATTTTCTACATTGTGGGCGTACCGGACATCTGTTAAATCCGCTACTGGGTTTACGCCTTTTCAGTTAGTCTATGGTGTGGAAGCCATTCTTCCTATAGAATGCGAGATACCCTCTCTAAAGCTAGTTTTTGAACTCCTACCCAACACTTCTGCTGAAGAAGAACGTCTATTGTATCTTATGCGATTAGACGAAACTCGACGTGACGCCACTCTAGTAATAGAAGCCCAGAAAAAACGTGTCAAGGCCCAATACAACAAGCATGTCATGCCTCGCATTTTCTCCGAAGGTGATCTTGTTCTTCTCTATTAACAGGATCGAGATGTGTTAGGAGATGGAAAATTCAAACCCATGTGGCGAGGTCCTTATATTGTTTGCCGAATTTTGGCAAAAGGAGCATATGAGTTGGTAGATTACGATGGTATCCCTTTGAGTGAACCCAGGAATGGGTTATACTTGAAGAAGTAATATGCATAAATTATCTGTGCACAAGTACCTGTATTTTAATGTATCATACTTTGTGTGTGTTACTATAGTTTTCTTTTGTCATTATCTGGTCTTTGCCTTTATGTGACGTTGTGTTTGATTTCTAGATGTCGGAGTCTTCGCTACCTTATATTGGCTTCGCTGATGATGCTAGTCGTAGTACTCAGAACCTTGCTTCCGTTGCATCAGCAATCTATACCCCAACAAACGAACTTGTATCTTTACGAGGTGTGTGCCTCGACCGTGCGACTAACAACATTGCAGAGTATAGCGTCGTTATTGAATTATTGGTTGATGCTATCTCACTCGGAATTCGTCATTTGGTTGTGCGACTTGACTCGCAGCTTGTAGTACTACAGTTAAGTAATGTCTACTCTATTCGAAGTTCTACTTTGTTACGGGTGTATTTGTGAATTCACTTCTTGGAACGTTATTTTGATCACATTGAACATCAACATATTCCTAGATGTCTAAATACATTAACAGATGCATTGGCTAATTATGTATTGGACAGACATTTGAATAATTTATAAATCAAACACATCGAAATTCACACAATATAAAGTAAACCAGTAGAATCCATCTGTATATATAACGATCAAAAGAGTTTTTTACAAAAAGTTTGTCCGAAGACCAAAATATCAAAATTTGAAGCTCATAGCTTCTACAAAGTGACGTCATGGATGACGTTCACGGTAACACATGACTACCCTAGAAACCCTACGGAGCAGTCGACTCATAGATGCTGATACCCCTATAGTGTGATGTTGATCGCGTCGTGGAACCTCTTCCATAGTCATATCTGGAATGTCTGCAGTTAGGTCCTCTAGATTCTGTTCCACCACTTGATAATCCTCAGCATACTGTGGTGTTGCCGCTACCTCTCCTCGCCGCTGGATGGGAGAAGTGTCGGGAGGTCTGTAAGGTCCAACATCTGTGTTATCAACAAATGATTTTGTATTAGTCTTCGGACGAACACATAAAACAAAAACATTTGAATATGATAAAAAATTCAAAAACATTTAAAAAGAAAAAATGTGTGTACTTCTAACCAAGGTCTCCCCATTGAGCATCCTCTGGCAATGCCAAATCCGAATCTCCTCGGAAATCCAGCCCAACATAAGCATAGTCATCAACCATCAACATCTGTGGCTGAATCCAGTCAAAGAAAGTATCATCATATTTGATGATTGGTCCTGCTACGTGTCAGGCCATGAGCCGACACCATCTCAGCATCCGTGGATCCCTGGGAGCCGGTAAATTCCATTCCACCTATAGCCTCAGTAACGGGACCCGCTCAAGGAAGAAGGATACCAGCAAAGATCCGTACCCAAATTTCTTCAGGTTGTCGCGCCTGCACTTGGTCAATTGCTTTTTTATACTGCGCAGCACTGCATCTGCCTAATTGAACACTCGAGTCTCAGTACACTCAATAGCATACTAGAAGTAAATTTGTAATGCCATATGAGGAGAATAACTCCCAGCCATCCGAGCTATAGTGAATAGGATAGTACGGATGGTCAAATATTGTACCCCCCAAATTGCTACCTTTCCTTTCTTTCTCTCAGCCTCGGGAACGCAGTGTATACGAAAATACTCACTCATAGGTAGCCCACCACCTCTACTACCAGTCAGGATCACATAGTACCCCCGTCGGGACAATCCGGTCAAAAAGTAAATGTCCTCGATGTCTAAGGACAGTGTGTGGACCCCCACATGAAACACCTGTTGATTTGGGTCCCACATACGCACCAAGTACTCTAAAAGTCTGACCTGGGCCCTCATGCTCGGGATGCGAAAGTACTTCAAGAGCCCATAGTCTCTCAAAGAAGCTATGGTAGGAGGATGATTTTTAGCCATTGCATTGTCCTCTTCATGTTTCCTTTCGCGCCACTCAAGCACCATGTTGATGGCCAATTATCTGCATAAGGAACACAATAAGAGGATTAATAAAAATTTTCATGCTTTGGATATCTTTCATTGGCTAAAAATTTAAAAACTTTTTGGGCTTTGCGGTTCTCGCAGGTGCCTTGTGTGCACAGTGCGAGAACCTTGCAGGTGGCTTAAGGCTCACCTGCGAGAATGCATCATTCTCGCAGGCCCCGTATAGCCTGCCTGCGAGAATGGCAGCGCGCACATAGGGTTTGGAAAATCAACTTAAAAATGAAAATTTAACCAATGAAATGACAAAATTAAACCATGAAAGTGTTAAGGATGAAGAGCTTACCTAACTGTCACAGACGGCTCGCTAAATGGTCTCTCATAGCTCCCGCAATCTGATGCCGACTTGGAGGGTAAAAGAGGGGTTTTTTGAGCTCAATAGTGGAAATGTAAAATGATGTGGTAAAAAAGAGTATTTACTCCTTTTATTTACTTTTACTATATCATTTTGGTTTTTTATGATTATTTATCAATTAAACCCTAATCCCTAAATATCATGTTGAGTGTAACTCTTGCAGGCGTGATGACCTTGATGATCAAATACAGGGATACGAACATGTTTTTCTTTGTTATCGCGTGTTTTTTATTGTTTTTTATGGTTTTTACATAAAACCTCGAGCGTCGTTTTTGTCTGTTCTTGCACTCGTAAATACATGAGAACGTATTCGAGCATACTTTTATCACTTTTTCGGGCTCAACAAGGTTATACGAAAAAGGAACCCCCCTGGAGTCCTCTTTAAGCTCTTTTCAGACTCTCTAAACATGAAAAGATCGTCGAGCGACCTTGATATTTTCACGCTCGATAAAGTATTTGAAGTAAGCGTCTGGTGAGCAATAATTTCTCTCTTTTTCGGTCTCATTCAGACTATTTTACGAAAAAGGAACTGAGAGAGTTCTCTTTTAAGTGTTTTTCCAAACTCTATAATCTTGAAAAACCTTCGAGTTTTCTATCTCTGGACTCGTTAAAGAAACATTGACAGACTCGTGATGGGACCGAACCACTCCTTCTTAGGATTCATTAAACATACTCTGAGGGACTCGTCTGAAGGACGAGCTTACATCAACAAGCATATGTTATCCTCCTCAAGCTTGCGTAAAAATAAAGAGGTACTTGCCAGAAATGGTGGGGGGAAATTTGGGAAAGGGATATGTTTTCATCATCGTATTGATTGGCAGTAAGTGTCGCTCTTGAACATGACACCCCCTATTCATCATTTGAAGTTGGTTTGGGAAATCCATTTGTCTCTCATTCGATTGATTACAAGTTCATTCCCTGTGTCGTCTTTGAGTCAATGCTGCCAAATCATTGGTTGTGTCGTTCATATGTTCAAGAGAAGTCCATCTGAAACCTATATTGAGTCGTCCATCTGCAGTTATCCATTCTCTCTGTGTCGGCCTTCCCTGTGTCTAGTCCAATTCACATCATACTCTGTTCCAACTTCAAAATATGTTACTCATTTCGTGTCATTGATGGGGGATACATCAAGGCCCTCCTATGATGAGTTTTGTTCTGTCAACTTCAGCTCATTATCCGGAATCAAGACTTAGACATTATTTGGTACCTTGGAGCTTGCATGCCTCAATGGAAGGTTTCCTCGCTTTCGACAGTGGGTTTACATCATTGACCCCTGATCGAAAGATTTCATCAGATGTTCGACTTCAACTCATTTATTCACACTCGATGGATTGTACTATGTACCTTGGGAGTCATTGACATCAATGGTGATTTCCCTCGCACTTGTTAACGGTTTCATCATTGACCGGTAATCAAGTGGTTTCTACCATGTTTGACTTCAACACATGTAATCACATGGTTAGATTCGTACTTTGGACGACGAAATTGAAGACCCTGGATATCATCTTTGTGATCCAGGTTGCGATGGAGTATGTATAATTTGCAACACATAGATCCACCATGTATGTCTCATGGCTATGTCGTCGTTTGAAATTTTTCACATAGATCCACAGTGTATTCCGTGTGGCTATGCTATATTTTGGCGGCATGGATCCACAATGTATGATTAGTGGCCATGACCCAGGTCTACAATGTTATTCGTCTATGATCTGAGTATGGGAATGCCTACCTCAGAATTGATATATATGATATTCTGCAGATGCTTGGTTGTTCGCAGGTTTCTGATTAGGTGTGTTCCTGGTTCTCGACACACACATGCAGCTTACAAAGTCTATCGGTTGTCACTGGTTCCAACACTCATACTTTGGGGGGCATTATGTTACCCATGATTTTGGTCATCATGATGATGTATTGATGATGGTGTACTCAGGCTCTTCATAAGAACTTTCTCCTGTGAAAAGTTACTTTCTTCTCTTTCCAGAAATATCATTTTTGAAGGAGGTTCACACGCTGCTAGTATATTTGCCTGCAAGAATGCATGATTCTCGCAGGTTGCCTTAAGCCAGGGTGCGAGAATTTCGCACTGTGTTGAACTGCTAGGGTGTGAACTCTTTCTAAAGCAAGGAAAAAGATGAATTCTCGATGCTTCTAGAAGGGAATCTTCTAGAAGGATGAGATGGCATTCGAATGGTTATCCTAGTACTGGATTCCCTGATATTTTGGGATCATTCTTATCCAAGTAACTAATTCATTCTCTCCTATATATTGAGGGAATTCTCATGGAAAAGGTTAAGCAAGGTTAAGCAAGATTCATTGGAGAATTAGTGAAAGAATTGTGTGAAGGACTGAAGCTACAACAGCTTGGAGACTCCAGCAAGTTTATCTAAAGGGGTTGATCTTCTTCATGCAAGTGAGCAAGTGTGTGTGTCAGAGCCAAGGGCCATCGAAAGGAAGTTTGCGACATCAAGGCTCAGGTTGTAATATTTACTTTCCATTAATATGATACAGTAATATGTCCCTTTCCCATAAAGCTATTTCCACTTTATTGTATAATTCCTTGATCATATACATATATTGACCGTTGAATAGATTGTGCTTTCTTCACTTTGGTTGGTTTGTGTTGTGTTGGTCTTGACTGCACAAGAGCACTGGAGCGAAGAAGGAGCAACAAAGACCATAGGAAGCGATTATAAAGTATGTTACTCGTTCTTGCCTCCTAGTTAATTCAATGGTCAAAATCTAGGGAAAGAGTCATGTTCTGTCTTGCTTTGTTCTAGATCCAAGTGGATCTAGGGAGATCGGTTTGTCTCCGCACTTACGGATTTATCCAATAACAGAATGTGATGTCTCAGGGAAAGGAATTGGAGCAGTCCTCATGCAAGATGGTTGACCTTTAGCCTTCACTAGAAAACAACTTTCGAAGCGACATTTGAGCCAATCAATCTATGAAAAGGAAATGTTAGCTATTTTGTATTTCGTGGATCTTTGGCGCCCTTATCTATTGGGGAAATGCTTCCAAATTAAAACAGGTCATCAAAGCCGTAAGTATTTTCTCGAGCAAAGAATTTCATCCTCGAAGCAACAAAAATGGGTGACCAAGCTATTTGGATATGATTATGAGATCATTTACAAGAAAGGAAAAGAAATTGTGGTTGTTGATGCTCTTTCTAGGAAATATGTGTTGGAGATTTGCAACTTTGGGCAGTCATTCTCCAAACGAAAGTACAAGAAGACCCATCTACACCATTAGAGAATCCCCAAAAAGAAGTTGGAGACCTAGGAAGAGAAGTCGGCCCCACAGAAAAATAATAAAGAAATTGAAGACCCAGGAATAATAATTCGGCCCTAGACTGGCACCCAGATTAGTATAAATACATGACTAGCTCATTTCATTTAGACAGGAAAAAAAATATCCTTTCTGTAGTGCGCACAAGGCAGTTGCAGTTGTAGTTGTGCTATTTCGCTATATCTTGGTTATGGTTGTCTTGGAGAGTGCGCCACACTTGGAGAAGCTCTTGCTTGGTTTCTCTTGGTCATTTTATTGAGGTGCTACGTCTTGGTGATGCTATCCTTGGGGAGGATATTTTATGTATGGTATTTTGGCTATTGATGGTGATGTACTACTAATATCTTGGACTAAATTCTTCTATAGAAAGGTTGTTGGGTTTTCTCCCAAGTTTGGGTTTCCCAGGATAAACTCTTGTGTTCTTGTGTCTACTGTGCATGGTTAATATTTCTAGATCTTGTTTTTCCCATTGCATTGTTATAGTTGAGATTTTCAGTGTATAGTTATTCTATGATGATTGTTGTGTGAAAGTGAATCTTGTTATTATTCGTAAGGAAATAACTATCAGATCTAAGAATCATGTAAAAAACCAACATGGTATCAGAGCTAGTTGAAATATTGCCACTGCACAGTTTTAATTTGTTGTTGCATAGATATGAACTTGTCAAGCTCATTGAGAAATTTATTGGAGGACACTGAGATAAATTTTTCCATATATCATCTTTCCCTAGCCTAGCGCACATCCTGGTGGTATCAGATTACAACTTAGTGAAAGTTGAAATTTCTCACTACAATTGCAGTTGCCAGTTATAGTTGCAATTGCCAGTCTTTTGTTGCAGTTGTAGTTGCCAATTTCTAGTTTCCTGTTGTGCAAACCTTGAGATTAGAAGACAAGATGGATGGTGCTACAAATTTCAGAGGTACACACTTGTATATAAATTATATCATGAGGATGTTTATAGGAGATGTACACTTGGAAAAAGGACCTTTGTCCAAGTAGTGATAGTAGACCCGAAGGGATATTAAATATAGTGCACTTAGAGGAAGCCCAAGAGTTGGAGGAAGAAGTGATGATCTCTCTTACAATATTGCCAACTCAAAATCAAATGGGACAAAAACAACAAGACTCCAAGTTTTCATATCAGGTTTGATGTTTTTTGTTGCTGCATCTTAAATAAATATTGTAACTGAGACAATAGTCTTTAGAGTTATATTAATGTTGAATATTTTTTATATCAAATGTTTTTAATATTGTAAGTATGATGATCATTATGTAAATGATCACTATTTAGTACTAATGATGCACTTATTTAGAAGATGAAATTGATCTCTTCTAGGAGATATTCTTGGTTGTTTTCTTTATCCCGGGAAGGTTACTATGGAGGTCACAACACTAGAAAAGTGTTTCTCTTGTCTTTTGTTCTTGTTTTGTTCTGGGAAGGTTACCATGGAGGAATGATTGGTAACAAAATTGGAAAAGTGTTGTTCTTGTTTCCCAATTTTTATTCTTGTTCCTATTTCCTTATCATAAGAATATTTTTCTTGTCTGTTATTTTTTGTTATTGCACTTGTTCTGGGTAGGTCACAAGTGATAACTCTCAGAGGGAGATATAGTGATGGTTGTAGGAGGAAACATATTAGATGGTATCTATTTTGATACATGGAGCATGCTATCTAGACATGTGGTTGTATACATGACAGTATAAATCCATATATCGAAGGTGAAGAAGACAAAGTTAGAACCTTCTAGAAAAAAAGATACTTTAATGGGATGCAGAGTGTTCCACAAGGAGATTGACAGGGAGAAGCAGGTGGCTCCACCAGTGGTGATGAAAATGGGCCCACCTAGTACCAGTTCAAAGGAAGATATAGTTTAGAGGGATTCATCCCTTAGGATCCAGTAGGGAGGATCAGTCTCTCAAGACAGTTCATTGGAGATTGGACTTCATGCAGAGGGAGCATATGGCTCTAGAGATTGTATAGACTCAGAGGGAGTCATGTTCCAGAGGGAGCATGGTACTCTATGATCGATGGATACTCGATGAGCTTGGTTTTAACCAAGAATGTACAAACTCATAGTGATCCCGGTATTAGAGAGAGTCAATTGACTAAGAGGAAGAGTATTTCATTCAGAAGGAGTTCCCCCTCAGATCCAAGTGGGAGAGAGACATCTCTCGGGACTGACAGACAGTTGTCATGAGTTGAGAAGGCCATACATAAGCTTCAGAGAAAAGAGGCTTCTAGGAGATGTGATATTGCTACAGTGACATAGGAGGCAGACAATCAGGAGGACTGGGTATGGATTTTCTCTCAGTCACAGAGGGAGAATCCAGTGAGGCAAACTACACAACAAGACTTACTCCAGTGACAGAGGGAGTTGGCCTCAGAGTTTGATATGGAGAAATTTGGCTAGATGTACTCTTGGGATTAGAGGTATGACGAGACCAGATGACATATTCCTAATTCAAGGGATACTGATGAGATTCGATATGATGGACTACAAGTCCATGACTACACCTATGATGACAAATATGAATAAGTTGAGTGATTCTATTTCAGATTCAGATTTGATGGAACCCATGATGTACAGGAAGTAGATTGGATCCTTGATGTACCTGGTTAATTCCAGGCAAGATATTTTCTTTGCAGTGAGCACCCTGAGCCAGCATTTGGTTGAAGCCAAGGTAGTTCTAGTGGGTGGCAGTGAAGCATGGTACCATTGAATGTGGTTTGTCATAGGTGATTAAGTGAGGCTGCAGAGATATACGGATTATGATTGAGCAAAAGTGAAATAGATATATTGAGCACATGATGGTGTTGTTTCAACTTGGAATCGGTTACAATTTCTGGGATAAGCTAGAAGCAGGATTCTGTAGCACTCAGTAAAGTAGAGGCAGAGTATGTCATATCCAGTGTCCTAAGTTGTGAAGTGGTGCAACTTTAGAAGCTTCTTACAGGACTTCGTCTAAGACATGGTATAGAATGGAGTGATGAAGCTCCAATACTTATCCATAGATGAGCAAATTGCAGATATCCTCCCAGAGTGTCCATGATGATTGGTTGAGGAAGATGATACACAATATTAGCCATGTTGATTTGGCTGAGGAGAATGATACACAGTATTATCCATGATGATTTGGCTAGTGTTGATGTTTCAACATCAAGAATACATTCTCCCATATTGGTCATGCATGGGGCTATGCTAGTGCCGATATGACCAAGGGAGAATGATTCATTCACTCACAAGGCTTTGCTAGTGGTGAATGGCCCAAATATGTTGATGTTCTCCAGGTTCGGGCAGACATTCTTCCTAGATTATTCATGCACAGGGCTATGCTAGTGATGATATGACCAAAGGAGAATGATTCACTCATCCATGGGGCTCTGCTAATGGTGAATGACTTAGGTATGTTGATGTTAAGAACCAAACATCAATATAGCATAGAAAAACCTCAGAAAAAGTACTCAACGCCTTGAAAAAGAGATAATTTCAGATAATAAGCCTCTTCGAGGGGGCAACCTCCTTTTACCCCACTTAAATGTTCAAGTCCAAG
>ML776906.1:51762-65342 GCA_009831015.1 Picea engelmannii | reverse complement strand
CAAAATTGGATGTGCCAAGTGGAATTTACGGTAACTTCCTCACAACTTGCAGATTTTTGGCCTTTCCAGGAGATCTCACTTGTATAGAATGCCCCACACAAAATAATTGATATAAAATTCTGAAACTCGCACCCAAAATACTAAAGACTGTCCACGATCCAATGCAAACAGTCCCACTCAATTTGGATACTCTAGCAAGAAGTTATGATTGTTTTACTTGGAACACCTTCTTGAGACTAGTCAATAGGACTAGTCAGATACCCTATCTTACACAAGGTGTATATACAAATATATGATGAACCAGAAGCTGAAATTTTTACCACGGGTGCCTTACTAATTTCTGTAAATTTCCTCTAGAGTTCAGGGTCTGAAACGTTACAGAAATTTTTTTATAGCGAAAATTCCACAATGACTCATTTCAGGATGATTCCATAAACCTATCTTGTACAGGTTGTATCTCCGAAAGTGTAAGGTCTCAGGAGCTGAATTTTGAAGCCAATGTACCTTGATCCGTGCACTAAATACCCTCCAAGCGGTTCCTTCTGAAACATTGTAGAAAAAAAGTTATAGCAAAAATTCCACGGTGTCTCAGATGTAGCAGCGAAACCCCAAGACCTTGAGCTTTGATACCATATGTTAAGAACCAAACATCAATATAACATAGAAAAACCTCAGAAAAAGTACTCAACGCCTTGAAAAAGAGATAATTTCAGATAATAATCCTCTTCGAGGGGGCAACCTCCTTTTACCCCACTTAAATGTTCAAGTCCAAGATGATTCAAAATGAAAATGTCTCCTTGGTATATATAGGAGACTAGGAGGTATGAATGGCCTAAAGCCGACATAAATAAAATAACATTACTAATCTAATATGCCCCAATTAAGGGTTAATGAGCAAGCCGACATAAATAAAATAACATTGCTAATCTAATATGCCCCAAGTAAGGGTTTAATGAGCCAATATTAGGGCTTAACAGTTGATAGCATCGAGTAGACATTCTCCTAGATCGGTCATGCATGGGGCTATGCTAGTGCTGATATGACCAAGGGAGAATGATTCATTCACTCATGGGGATCTACTAGTGGTGAATGTCCCAGGTATGTTGATAGCATCAAGTAGACGATCTCCTAGATTGGTCATGCACGGGGCTATGCTATTGCTGATATGACCAAGGGAGAATGATTGATTTATTCACGGGGCTCTGCTAGTGGTGAATGACCTAGATATGTTGATGTTCTTTGGGTTTGGGTAGATGTTATTCCTAAATTGGTCATGCACAGGCCTATGCTAGTGCAAATATAACTAAAGGAGAATTATTCACTCATCCATGGGGATTTTCTATTGGTGAGTGGCCCAAATAAGCATCAAGCAGAAATTATCCCAGATTGGTCATGCACGGGGATATGCTAGTGCTGATATGACCAAGGGTAATGATTTATTCACTCACGGGGATCTGCTAGTAGTGAATGGCCTGTGTGTAGTCCTTCTCTTGTTAAGGAGTGGATGGATTCGAGATGTTATCACATGCATATCCTAAGATGGAATGCATGTGTGGAGATGGCACATCAACATGGCTCATGAAGACAACCTTTCTATGGAAAAAGAAAACTGAGTATGGGGAATGCCTCCCTCATTGAGAATTCCCATCTACACCATTACAGAATTCTCATGAAGAAGTTGGACACCCAGGAAGAAAAGTCAGCCCCAGAGGAAAATAATAGAGAAATTGAAGACCCATAAATAAGAAGTTGGCCCAGATTGGCACCCATATTAGTATAAATACAAGATTGGCTCATTTCATTTGGATAGCCAGATAGTTCTCCTTTCTGCATTGTGTACAAGGAAGTTGCAGCTACAGTTGTGTTATTTCGCTATATCTTGGTTATGGTTGTCTTGGAGAGTGATCCACACTTGGAGAAGCTCTTGCTTGGTTGATCTTGGTCATTTTATTGAGGTGCTAGGTTTTGGTGAAGCTAGCCTTGGGGATGATCTTTTTTATATGGTATTTGCTATTGATGGTGATGTACTAGTAATATCTTGGACTAAATTCTTCTAGAGAAAGGTTGTTGGGTTTTCTCCCAAGTTTGGGTTTCCCARGATAAAATCTTGTGTTCATGTGTTGTGTTCTTGTGTCTATTGTGCATGGTTAATATTTCTAGATCTTGTTATTTATGTTGCATTGTTATAGTTGATATTTTTAGTGTATATTTATTCTATGATAATTGTTGTATGAAAGTGAATATTTTTATTAATCATAAGGCAATAACTAACAGATCTGAGAATCATGTAAAACACCAACAATATGAAAATGAAGGGTTCCTATTTTCCCTCTCCTTCATTGTACTGGATTGGYTCCAAGTTGTTCACCAGAAATGGTTGCAAGATCCCAAACTTTCTTGTCTGGTCCAATAATCGCAAGACAATTCTCCAGCTTATCCAGGGTACTCTTGGCACAATGACGAGCTTCGCTACAAAGGTTGTCTATATTTAATAAAACAGTTGCAACTTAAATCCACGGTGATTTATGAGCTTCATGTTGCACCCATGGTTGGGAATTCAAGGTTTACCAAAACCTATGAAAGGGTCAAACATTATTTTTTCTGGGATGGTATGAAATAGGACGTCCACACCTTTGTGGCTGAATTTGATGTATGCCAATGCAACAAGCGAAAAATAGTCAAAGYCGAGGGCTCACTACAACCGCTTCCGATTTCAGTTGCTATTGGGAGGGATATTTCTATGGATTTCACTGTTGGATTACCTAAATAAGGGAATAAGTCAGACATCATGGTGGCAATTAATCATATTTCCAAATATGCTCATTTATGTTCTCTTCAACACCCATTCACTACAGCCGCAGTGGCTCAAATTTTCATGGATAATACCTTCAAGCTTCATCGCATGCCTCATTCTATTGTCTCTGAACGAGATCTCATTTTCACCAGCAATTTTTGGCAAGAAATGTTCAGGCTACAGGGAACCCAATTACATCTTAGCACAACCTATCATCCCCAGACTGATGGCCAAACGAAATTTCTCAACAAGTGTTTGGAAAAATATTTGAGGTGGTTTTCATCTGAGAGGAAAAATCAGTGGGCTCAATGGTTACCCCTAGTTGAATGGTGGTACAACAAATCTTATCGTACAACTACTCACATGACTCCTTTTGAAGTAGTATATGGAAAAAATCCATTGTCAATTCTCTCATACATGACCAATGTCTTGAAGGTTCAGGAGGCTGACAACAATCTTATGTTTTGAGAGGTTATTATCCGTGTCCTCAAAGCAAATTTGGTCATGGCTCATAATCGCATGAAGAAACAAGAAGATTAAGATCATTTCTCATTTCTTTGTGTTTCTTCAACTGCAACCTTATAAGCAGACTTCAATCAAAGTTGAACATTGTCAGAAAATTGCTCCCAAATTTTATGGTCCTTATACAGTTCTCAAACGAGTGGGGTCGGTGGTTTACCAGTTATCTCTTCCTAGTCATTCTAAGCTCCATCATGTTTTTCATGTCTCATGCTTAAAGAAGGTGATTGGAACTAAGTGCCAAACTCAAACCAGTCTCCCTGAGTTGGATGAAGAAGGTTCCATCTAGTTGTGGCCCCAAGCATTCTTGGACTAGTGCGAGCATTGTCTCCGTTAGCACACCATCAAAGAAGTGTTAGTACAATGGGAAGATACAACTCTAGAATATGCCACATCGGATTCGACCACCATTTTGCAACAATTTCCTCATCTCAGTCCTTGAGGAAAAAGTTGTTCTTTAAGGGGGAGGGCATGTTAGGGACCTAACCTCCTCGTTGAGCCTCCTTTTTGTCACCTCCAATTGCTTTATTTTGTCCCATATCCTGACCAATTTTTCCTAATACATATTCACTCTCTACCTATTTTCCTCAAAAAACATGTCCTTTAGCAATTATTCTGTACATATGAGGTAAAATATGTTTAATCATGATTTATGATGATTTATTAATGGTTTCCATTGAATATTTGATATTTAAAGCTCTTTAATTATTTTGAATGATCTAAGCATACCTTATGACAACAACTCGTATTCATCTAGTACATGTTTCGGTGTTCATCCAGTACTCAGCTTGTCGGGTGCCAATGTTGTGCTCATCCAGTACACATTTATGTGCTCGTCCGATACCAAATATAATTCAAAATTTTGGAATGCTTCAAGAGGAAAATCAGGGACATGGGTTTTGTCTAGAGTGACGTTTACATGTATATCTATGAGTCAGAATTCACTCATCTCACATGTGTGGATCTCCATCTCAGGGGGAATTATTATGCAAAAATTAGCAAAAATCTCAAACTGCCAACTTACACCTCGATTTATGTGCATAAGGTAACAGATCTAGAAATTATACGATATGGGTTTTGTCTAGAATGTGGAAAATTGAGTATTACATGAGCACTTTTCCAAAATTCGAATTGTTTTATAAGATATGGGTGGATCTCTAACTCAAATCTGCCCAAATTGATGAAAAACCCAAATTTTTTGGATTTATCCTAAAATTGTAAAAATTGTTTTTTGAGATTGGGGATTCAGTTTAATCCATTCCTCCATGGATTTTATGTATAAATAAGACTTCATAGGTCTGAGGAAGGGAGAGGAATTGTTATGCTGCAGATCGGATTTCTTAACAGACTCTTTTTGTAAACTTACTTGCTGAAGATTAATGTAAGCTTGAATTCAATGATCCTGTGTGTCTTTTAGAATTTAGCATCTGTTGATCTAAAAGCTTCCATTTTGGCATCGACAAGGACCCACCGATCCATCTTGGTAAGCTCATTGTAAATTATTAGTATATATTTTTATTTCTTGTACTTGTTGTTTTGATTTCGTGTTATTTTATTTTGATTTCACTATTAGAATTTATTGCAAAGTGTGGCAGTACAGGAACAGGTTAAGAGTCCATCATTCACATTGCATGAGCTAGCAAATGGAACATATCATAAAAAACTATGTTTCCTGTGTAGGAACGAAATAACTTTTCATAATTTCCCAGTTGCATTGATTTACTTTATGAATGTCATTGGTTTGAATAAATGTGCAAAATTAGATAGGGATTGTTGCAAGTTATTATTGAATTGAGTTATTACAGGAAATCAGAATAGGTTGGATCTTCATCTTTCACCATACATGAGCCTTTAATAGAGTATTCCACCACACTTAGATTTTTCTTCCAGAATTGATTAGACTACATATTGCAAACTCGGGCACAATCAAGACCTCCATCTCTCACCCTACATGCACCTATAACGGAGTGCTTTACTCTGCCTCGTATTTCTTTTAAGCTTGATTGAGTTTCCTTTGTATGAGTATGTAGAGTGTTAATTGATGTTAGTTTAGTTGCTCTAGGACATAGAATCAAAGTTCATATTTTCCTTTAATGAGCCTTTAACGAACAGGTCCATCACCTGAGGAAGAACTTTAGATCAGATGCTTGTTTATGAGTTTTGCTTTCTGAATTTTGAAATGTGTGGAGAGTGTTATTTGAAAAGTGTGAAAACAGAGTATTTGGTTTTCTTATAGGCTATACTCAACATACATAGTTAAACCACATGTTGTCGGCACATATAGTGTAACAACTCTATTGATTATGAATCCCGATCGATAATTTATGTTTGGTAACATATTATACATATAATTGCACCAACATTTTGGCATCGTTGTCGGGGAGTTGTAAACGGTAATAGGTAGTATTTGAATTAGATTGTTTTAATGGTTTTGGATTGGTTTTATGGACGACCTAAGGGTGGAGAGAAGATGGTAAGATGTGAGGGAAGAGCCCACACATCCACTTTAGTGGGGTTGCACCAAAATTAGGTTGTCCTCTCCCTTTCATGCAAAAGTGTTTTTTATTTTAATGCAAGTGTTTGTTTTGCTTATTTTATGCAAAAGTGTGTTTTTATTTATGAAAATTTAGTTTTATTTACGATGAGCTGACTTGTGCGCACCGATAACTTGGTGACAGTAGGGTCCTAGTAATGCAAGGAGTTCAAGTTTGGTGTGTTTTATTTTTGCAATAGTTTTAATTTCTTAGTTTTAAAATTCAAATCTTTGATGATAAATCATTTTTGGGGTGTTGTAAGAACCCCCAAGTACTAATTTGCATTGTGAGACAAGGATCATCAACCAGCTAGAGTAATTCAAGGATAATCAAGAGATTTAAGAATGTTCCTACAAGAACTTTCTCACATTCTAGCAACATCTGGGATATCCGCCTCTCAAGAAGAGCATATCTTGATAGCAGTAAATAATTTTTCCGTCTCTTCACAAGAAGATTTAGAAGTCCATTCGGATTCCTCTTGTCAATTTGTTGAGGAGACTAAAGAATCATGGATAGAATTCAATGGAAAGCAACCATTGGAACCTGAGATTGAGGAGTTCTTATCATGCCTCTCAACAGATCCTATATGTACTCCAAAGACAAATCATTTTGAAGAAGATAATGTGTAGCATGGAAAATGAGGACATGTTGTGTGACCAAAACAGATAAGGGAAACAAGAATATCATGATCCTATTGAAAGATGGTACCAATTAGTTATCAGGTCACACTACTCTTTTAATTTTCATTATTGTTTGATCTCATCATCAAAGTAGTTGGTCCTTCATACTTCATTATGCATTTAAATTTATCTTTTATACCCGAGTATGAATATATTTATAACCA
Source organism: Picea engelmannii (assembly GCA_009831015.1). NCBI lineage: Eukaryota > Viridiplantae > Streptophyta > Pinopsida > Pinales > Pinaceae > Picea > Picea engelmannii. Next base: position 58,651 of record ML776906.1, on the reverse strand, counting down.
TGTTACACACATGGCTTCACTGGAAGTATTCCTATACTTTAAGGACATTTTATTTTGTTCAAATAGAGTAGGATAGTAAATAACTAAATAAATGATGCATATAAGTGCAATGCAACCTATCTTTCATACTTTTCATAAATGGGAATGTCAAAAGTTAACAAAGCAATCAGTGTAAGATCTTTTATTCCTCTAGTAGATTTCTTTCTAAAAGTTATGACAATTTTGTTTGGAATTTTATGAGAAGGTAATCTCTTCATCCTTTGAATGCAAACATAATACTGAAAAGGGTATTTTCAAAAGTAGAAAAGGCGTCCTTATCAACGGAAGAGAACTCTTAAGGGAGTACTTCATGACCTATTTCCTCAAATTTCTTATTTTTCCTTAAGTTGTTAAAAAAGATGCATTCGTGCTTTATCATTACCTATCTATTTTAAGACCATTATTTCACAAAGATGATCGATTAAGTGATATTTTTAACAGAAAATGAAACTGAATGCTAATTCCAGACTATTTTATTCATAGCTAATAATTTTGGTCAAATAAATCATGAATATTGTACGCATTGTTCAACTTTTGACATTTTCCCCGAATTTTCTATTTCTAAGCATGAATAAAAATCTAGTTTTAATTAGTTCTATTGGTTTGTTTTAGCAGTTGTTCATATCCCTCTCAGCAACCCTCCTTATTTTTTTAGCGTCTCATATTGTGTGCATGAGGGCATGCAAAACCTTAGGAATGGGGGATTGGTTGTTGGGACCTTCATATTCTTTTCAACTTCTGTCAGCAAGTCCAAATCAACATGTTCAATGCTGGAATTTGATAGTCATTTCCAAAATTCTGGCAATGTCATGCTCTAGTACTGTAGAATCTTGTTCCGGTATTGTTCTGTTTTGGAACTGCAGAATCTTGTTCAGGTACTACCATGTTCCAGTACTGCAGAATATTGTTCTGGTACTGTCCTATTCCGGTACTGCAAAAACATGTTTCGATACCAGTTACCAATCTGGTACCGATGCCAAAGTGATATGATCTTTGTCATGTACTTAACATTGTTTTCACTTCAGGTAATTAGAGGTATGGGCTAATATTTTCATGTTCTTTCTATCAAGGATCATTTAAGTCTTGTGTTGAATTGTTCTTTACTCTCGTATGCATCTTCCTCCTACATTGTTACACTCACCCCTAAATGAATCAAACGTGTTATCCTTTAAGGAGATATTTTCACATTTAGCTCTATATGATAATGGGTGCACTTGTCTTATTACCTCATCATTATGAAAAAATGATTAATAATTGACATATCCATTGAAAAGTGGTGACACCATTATGTCTAATACTAACCTAGTTGATTCAACAAGTTCTTATCCAAGTTTATATTTACAAGTTTCTCTTGGGAGGTATTGATGAAAACCTCATGTGGTGGACCACCCTTGCAAAACCTCAATGAACTTTCATGAGAACCCTAATAGGATTAACTAGAGGGACTTCTTAGTCACTATCCAAGATGTTCCATTATACATTGAATAGTTAATATTTAAGGCTAATGTGGACGATGTCACCCTTGGGATGATTGCAAGCAATTAATTATGTGCCTAATAACTCTAAAACACTCTTGTACCACCTTCATTCCTTATACTCTAAAGTTGTCAATGAACAATATACATCATTCTAAATCTTTTGAATAATATAATAAAAAGGAAGTATCAGGAAGTACAAGTAAACCCGTTGAGGTACTGAACAGGCCTACTGGCAGCGGGGCCATGCTTGTATGGTACTAAGATAAACCCTATGGGGTACTAAACAAGCATGTTGGCAGTGGGGCTATGCCGGGTAAAGGGAGTTGAAAAAAATAAATCGGCACACCTAAAACTAAACAAAAACCCTTGGGTCTCATTATGAAGCAATCATTATCAAATCAAGGCTAGGAGATGACCTTTATATCTCTCAGGTGATGTTCTTAAGAACCTTCAAGTATCCACTTTAGGGTTTTATCTTTAAATTAAATAGGTTTGCATGAAAGTGGGACCCTCAGTATATGTAATTCACCCTACCTAAGCTAGAAGAGCTTCATATCTATAAACTTGGATAAGATACAAGTTAATCATCTTGGCATGTATTATTTTATGTGTTCCTCTCTTCAAATGAGATCTAAACTATGCTTATATCACTTTTATTTTAAAGGTAATCTAGCTAGGGGGCCTATTAGTCAAAGTTATTATGAAAAATCTTGGCCACTATCCTATAATCATATTAGAGTCACATTCGTCCCTTTCTCATAATTATGGTCCACAACAGATTGGATAAGAATTAACGTCAAATCACTAACAAATCCAATCTATTACTCATGACTACACTTTGCCATCATACCTACTTTGCCATGGGTAAGAAGTGTGAAGCATAGGCTAGGAAGTGTATATTGTATAGCATGTTACTTAAAAGGAAACTTAAGGAGATGAAGAAGGGTGGAACTTCAGGGAATGCTTGATCGAGTGAGGAGCACCATCAATTTTAAAATTTTGATCATTGTTGCATGAGGACATGCAATGGATAAGGCATGGGGGAAATGTTGAGCCTCCTTTTTGTCACCTCCAATTGCCTTATTTTGTCTCATATCCTAACCAATTTTTCCTAATACATATGCACTCTCTGAATTTTTTCCTCAATAGACATGTCTTTTAGCAATTATTGTGTACATATGAGGTAACTTATGTTTAATCATGATTTATGATGATTTATTTTTATTTGGATTGAATATTTGATGTTTAAATCTCTCTAATTACTTTGAATTATCTAAGAAGACCTTATGAAAACAACCCATATTCATCCGGTACTTGTTTCGGCATTCATCCACTACTCAGCTCGTCCGGTACCAATGATGTGCTCATCCGATACTTATTTATGTGCTCGTCTGGTACCAGATATAATTCAGAATTTTGGAATGCTTCTAGAGGAAAATCGGGGACATGGGTTTTGTCCAGAATGACGTTAACATGTGAAAAACTATGTCATAATTCACCCATATCACACGTGTGGACCTCTAGCTCAGGGGGAATGATTATATAAAAATTAGCAAAAATCTCAAACTTCCAACTTGCACCTCGATTTTCGTGCAGATGGTATCATATCTAGAAATTATACAATATGGGTTTTGTCTAGAATGTGGAAAATTGAGTAATGGGAGGGCACTTTTGAAAATTTTGATTTTTTTTAGAAGATATGGGTGGATCTCTAACTCAAATCTGCCCAAATTGATGAAAAACCCTGATTTTTGGAATTTATCCTAAAATTGTAAAAAATGTTTTTTGAGTTTGGGGATTCGGTTTCATCCATTCCTCCACGAATTTTATGTATAAATAAGACCTCATAGTTCTGAGGAAGGGAGAGGAAGTGTTATGTTGCAGATTGGATTTCTGAACAAACTCTTTTTGTAAACTTACTTGTTGAAAATTAATGTAAGCTTGAATTCAATGATCATGTGTGTCTTTTAGAATTTAGCATCTATTGAACTAAAATCTTCCATGTTGGCATCGGCAAGGGCCCACTGATCCATCTTGGCAAGCTCATTGTAAATTATTATTATAGATTTTTATTTCTTTTACTTTTTGTTTTGATTTCATGTTATTTTATTTTGATTTCACTATTAGAATTTATTGCAAAGTGTGGCAGTACAGGAACAGTTTGAGAGTCCATCCTTCACATTACATGAGCCAGAAAATGGAGAATCTCATAAAAACCTATGTTTCCTGTGTAAGAACGAAATAGATTTTCATAATTGTCAAGTTGCATTGATTTACTTCCTGAATGTCATTGGTTTGTAGAAATGTGCAAAATTAGATAGGGATTGCTTGCAAGTTATTATTGAATTGAGTTGTTACAGGAAATGAGAACAAATTGGACCTCCATCTTTCACCATACACGAGCCTTTAATGGATTATTCCACCACACTTAGAGTTTTATTCCATAATTAATTAGACTACATATTGCAAACTCAAACACAATCAAAACCTCCATCTCTCACCCTACATGCACCTATAATGGATTGTTTTACTCTGCCTGATATTTCTTTTAATCTTGATTGAGTTTCCTTTTTAAGATTATGTAGAGAGTTAATTGTTGTTAGTTTAGTTTCTCTAAGAGATAGAATCAAAGTTCATATTTTCCTTTCATGAGTCATCAATGAATATGTCCATCACTCGAGCAAGAACTTTAGATCGTATGCTTGTTTATGAGTTTTGATTTCTGAATTTTGAAATGTGTGGAGAGTGTTATTTGAAAAGTGTGAAAACAAAGTATTTGGTTTCCTTATAAGCTATATTCATCAGACATATTTAAACCACTTGTTGTCGGCAGATATAGTGTAACAACTCTGTTGATTACGAATCTTGGTCGATAATTTATTTTTGGTAATATATTATACGTATAATTGCACCAACACTCCCTAACCCCTCACGTAGGTAGAATAATATATTTTCCATGTAATAAAGGATGAAATTAGTTAATAAGTCTTATTTAATAAATGAGAACAAGTCAATGTAAGAAGACCTAGTAGAATCTTTCGCTTCTAGAAAGATCTTCCTCTAGAATGTTCTTTAGAAGATAGAATTAGTATAAATAAGAGTAGGAGGCATGAGAAGTCCTTGTCTTGAGAATTATTGTAATAGATCTCTTCTATGTTGTAGGTTTCCCCCTCGAAGAGGAGAGAGAACGTTGTTTCCTATCAATAAAGGTATTATATTGGTGTTGTGGTTCCATATAATTTGTTGTCTCATTGTTATTCTCTGCAGTATTTCAGTTTCATATTGTTGTTTCATTGTTATTCACTGCAATATTTCTCTTTTCTGCTATTATAATAGATCTAGTACCTAACACATTTCCTTTTCATTTCATTTCCTTTGTTCAGAAATTAATGATGTAATTCATTAAGGAATTGGTAGTAATGGGCAATTTTAAAGATGCCAAAAAAATATGTGTGGGTGGTTTTTCATTTATGGTTTAAAGCTTGAAGACTGCGGAAAATGAATAGGAAAACTAATTATATATGGACTATGAACCTGCATCATACATTCCTATCATCTAATTTCATTTTATGTACATTACAAACCCCCCTCATCTCTCCCAAATTCATTATGTGTCCCACATTCTAAGTAATTATTAGTTTGTGGAGATATAAGTGATGCATAGTTTTGCAAAAGATGTATATATGCAGAGAAATTGCATAATTATTCTTTGAGTGTTCTCCTTTTCCCTCATTTTCCCTTTAATGCGTGCATGCATGATTACTCATAAACTCAAAGACATCGTTAAATTATATGTTACGCAAAATAATATTTGATGTTTTACTAGATGTAAGTTCTATATTCTGACTTAGTCTTTATGATCATCTAGATGAACTCTTCAACAAAGACATTTATAATAGAGATAACATGATATGAAATAGAAGAAAGTGAGCAGAAGAGGACAACCTCCCATAAAAATATCATTTATGAATTTTATGATGGTACTTTGGTTGTTGGACATATTACATTTATATTTTTGGGGCATCAGACAGACTGATTTATTTTTGGCATAATTATGATATTTTGGGAGGCATAAGTGTATTTATGGCATGTCTATTTTTGGTTTGTTGGATGTGCATGTAGTTATGATGATAAGATGACATATTAAAATAATGGAGGAACAAGGGAATATTGAAAATTAAATAAATAAGAGATATGTGAGGGGTTCCAGCGTATTAATTATTATTTATTATTATCCTTTATCATTATTTAATAGAGTTTTTCTACTTAATTAAAATTATTTATCTTTCTAATTAAAAGGTAGTTGAACCACTTGAACTACCTCATTGAAGAACAAAAGTACAAGGCAAGGAAGGACAAAAAATGAGGAATTGTATTTAGAGAGAGGTATGCAAAGAGTTCATTGGGGTTCATTATTTTTCATCATTCATCCTCCATTCATTTTCAGTCAGGGATTTGATGATCTATTGATAGCAAGAGAATCTTGTAAAGTGGCACAAGGAATGAAGCAAGGCTGAGTTTTAATGGTGTTCTTCAGGTAATTGTTTAATTGTTAAGTCTGTTGTGTTAAAAGTATGAAATTTTCAGTGCTAATCAATTTTCTTTTATGCAGATAGCAACCTTATGTTTCACCATCATTGCTATGTTCAATGTCCAACTTAGTTCTTCTTCCTCTTCTTTTTTCACTTGTCATTCTATTGTATGATGATAAATTCCATCCAGTATATTTAGAGACAATGCTAGTCCGAATTCTTTTAGGGATTCAAAAGAATCAAAAAATCTATGAGGATGTATGGGGATACATATTTTAATGAAGATTAAACTTTTTGTCTCTCGAATTAATTTCTTTTATTTTTCTAGTTTATTTCTTTTATACAATATTTAATAAACACAAAATGCAAAATAACAAAACAATGTTCATCTATTTCTTTTTTAAAATTAATTTCATTGCACATAATATTTTTCTTTCTTTTATTTATTAGTTGAACTTTTCATTAATTGTAGTATTAAAAAGAAAACAAAAAAGATCCATTTCATTTATTTCACTATGGCATTTCTTTAAAACACTAAAACTAAAAAATGTAATTTACTTCATTTATTTTAATTAGTTTTAACCGTTTCTTTCTTTTTGCTCACTAATTTAATTGTTTACTAATTACATATTTTAAAGAAAACACAAAATATCAAAGCAATGTTAATGCATTTCATTTCTTAAATTAATTTCAATACACATAATTTATTTCTTTTCTTTTTGTTTATTAAGTAGTTTAACTTTTTGTTTCAATTGCAATATTTAAAAGAAAACAAAAGATCCACTTCATTATGTTAAATACTCTTTATGGTTTTTCTTGTAAATATTAACTAATTTAGTT
>ML776906.1:8205-19008 GCA_009831015.1 Picea engelmannii | reverse complement strand
AGATAACAATTTGTCCACCCATTTCTACTAAATCTACCTTTAGTGTTTAAACTGTGTTGAAGGAACCTTTCTCTGATACCAATTATTGAAATGGACACTTGACACTGAGAGGGGGGGTGAATCGGTGTCACAAAACTTTGGAAATTTTCCACTTTTCATAAATTAGTTGAACAACATATATTTATTTCATACTCTCAACCAATATATAAAAGAATAAATACTTTATTTATTTATTTAACTTGAATGAATACATAATATCAATCTTTGAATTTCATCTTCAAACAATTATGAGAGACCCGTCTCTCTATTACAAGACACATCTTGTAGTTCTCAGATCCAACTGAGAAATGAGGAACCCAATCCTCATAACAAGTCCCAGCTTGTTGATCTCAGATCCAACTGAGATGTGAGGAATCCAATCCTCATATAAGACCCAACTTGTAAACAGACACAAACCTGATAGAATGAACCTTTATTCAATCCATTATATATAAATATATATACATCAACAAATTCAACTACACTTCTTCTCACCATTCTTTCTTGTTAATATAGTCTTCCAACTGGTGTGAATTTGAATCATTGCATCTTTTGATTTTGAACCATTGTACCTTTTCATTTAAATGATAATATTAATCTTTAAATAATATCATTCTCATTTTTATTCTTTATTCATAATGCTCATGAATTAAATCTCTTTTAATCATGATTGTGTGTCGGTCCTTTTTTCTTCATGAATTGATCACAGACATGGATCGACTCATCATATCGTTCTCATGCTTCTATTGCATTCTCAGTTCACCAACATATCATATTTGATCTTTTATCGATTCTTTGTATTGTTCTAGTGCTAACTTTCTGTCGAATTAAATCTGTATGAGGCGCTTCCTTCAAGCCATTTACATATGACCATATGTGAAAAACCATGGGCTTATTGTCTAAGCGATGTTCCCAGTGTCGCCTCTTCTTTCGGTCTGTGTTTCTTTATTCCATACAACTACAGGTGGTGACCAGGCGCTAGGCCAAGCAAGTTCTTGACCACTTATCAAAATCAACGATCACGTTTTAATCTCCTGATGAGATGGACGACTATCGGTACTTCGGAACTTTTGCTTCGCGATTTCCAGCCTCTATATTCTTTCAAATCTCCTGAAGTATATTTCTCCGAAGTAGATCGGAAAGTCGATATATTATTTGCACGATGAATGATTATCGTTCACTTCAGAACTTCGGTTATTCGTGGCTCCTGAATTCTAGAGTAACAATTCCTCTGAAGTGATTACCTACCAAATAAGTCATACAGCAGTGGTGACCACTTTTTGTTGGTTAACACCTCCACTTACACTATCCTTCCATTGTACTTGATCAATGGTCGAGAATGCTCCTGAATTAGATCAACGGTTAGATTTAACTTCGGCCTTCGACGCTTCGGGTGATTTCTTATGTTAGAAACTTGTTTCCCCCAAAGTACATACTCCCGAAGTGACATAACTTGCTGACGTCACTTATGACTTGGCATTGGCCGAGTGGTTTCCACGTGTCACTTGGATTCGTGACTTACACATACCTGAAATGCCAATTTCATCTTGACACTTGTCATGATCTAATTGTGCCACGTGTCCTTGTTGGCATGGATCTCCTCATGTGGCACACATCCTCCTCCTATATCTAACGATCATCATGTATTCTCCAGATCTGATGATCCTTCTTTATGAATTACTCTGTCCTTCCACTCAACTTGATCCAACAGTTGAGAATTCTCTCGAAGCAGATCAATGATCAAGGATGATTGTGGGGTCCTCAACTAGCACAACGTTTGAAAACTATCATCGAGTTCTACAATGGAAACTGCTCGTTTGGTAGTGAAATTGATGCCAACCATAGATCTATTGGCGGGTAACCATCGAAGTTCGGTGTAGATTGTGAAATTGTAACTTGCGTGTGGTTTATATCGTCACCCAAACTCTGCAATTTGAATTTGTGTGATTGTTGGTGGATCAACCACAGTCATCGATCTTTGAATCGATGAGATCTGACGGTCTAGACAAATTGTGGGATTGGAAATAACGCGTTGTTTGATTTTCCCTTTGTGCTCTGCAATCAATCCATGCCCTTGATCTGGCGCTTGCGTATCCAATGGTCATGACTTGATCTGATCGTTGATCGATCCTTCTTTTGTAATCTTATAGATCTAACGGTCGAGATATAATTCTTCGAAACTCTGACTTACCCTCGATTTGACAATTCTTGATTTGTCCGAGATCTACATCAATGGACAGGACTCTTTGCATGCTAGAGTAAATTCCTCTGCACCTCGCGTTATGTCTTCTGCGTGACTACTCCTTAAAATTGTCTCAATGACCAGGATTCTTCCTTGAATCCTTTGGAATTTTCCTGTGGGGATTTCGATCCCGATGGCATTTCTACAATGCGCTCTTCCTTATGAGATTTGATTATTTTCATATTGTTTGACATTTTCATTCTCTGCTAACTGTTGACATCAATGACAATTCATCAATGATAACTCATCATTGACAATTCACGATAACAACTTATCATCGCATCACAATGGCATCGACTGTTGACATCAATGACAACGTATCAATGACAATATGTCCAACACATATTAGATTGTAAAAGGAAGGTTGACACTCTAATGAAAATAACTTAAGGTAAGAATTCTATGTGTAACAACAGAGAATCCAAGGCTTTGATAGTGGAGAGTTGTGGGCCCGACTGAAGTGACTGTAAACACTCTGAATGCAGGAGATTGTAAGCATAGTTATTGAAAACTCTGCACCTATGGGTATTATCACCTAGTGGGTCATCAGATATGTAGGGGGTTCCCACCTATTAATTATAATTTATTATTATCCTTTATCATTATTTAATAGTGTTATCCTAATTAATTAAAAAAAAATAGCCTTCTAACTAAAAGGTAGTTGAACCACTTGAACTACCTCATTGAAGAATAAAAGGAGAAGGCAAGGAAGGACAAAAAAGGAGGAAATTTTTTTAGAGAGAGGTATGCAAAGAGCTTATTGAGGTTCATTCTTTTTAATCATTCATCCTCCTTTCATTTTCAGTCGGGGATTTGATGATTTATTGATAGCATGGGCATCTTGCAATGTGGCAAAAGGAACGAAGCAAGGCTCAGTTTTAGTGGTGTTCTTGATGTAATTGTTTATTTGTTGTGTTAAAAGTATGAAAAATTTAGTGCTAATCAATTTTCTTTTATGCATATAACAGCCTTATGCTTCACCATCATTACTATGTTCAATGTTCGACTTAGTTCTTCTTCCACTTCTTTCTACACTTGGTTATTCTATTGTATGATGATAAATTCCATCTAGAATAGTTAGAGACAACGATGGTCTGAATTCTCACAGGGATTCTAAAGAATCAAAAAATCTATGAGAATATACGGGGATACAAATTTTAATGAAAATTAAAATTTTTAGCTTTGGAATTAAATTCTTTTATTTTTCTAGTTTATTTCTTTTATACAATATACAAGAAACACAAAATGCAAAATAACAAAACTATGCTAATTTATTTCTGTTCTTAAATTAATTTAATTGCCCATAATCTTTTTCTTTCTTTTATTTATTAGTTAACTTTTCACTAATTGTAATATTAAAAAGAAAACAAAAAAGATCCATTTCATTTATTTCACTATGACATTTCTTTAAAACATTAAAACTAAAAAAAGTAGTTTACTTCATTTCTTTTAATTAGTTTTAACCATTTCTTTCTTTTTACTCACTAATTTAATTGTTTACTAATTGTATATATTAAAAAAAACACAAAATATCAAATCTTTTGATTAGTTTTAACCATTTCTTTCTTTTTCTCACTAATTTAATTGTTTACTAATTGCATATATTAAAGAAAACACAAAATATCAAAACAATGTTAATGCATTTCATTTCTTAAATTAATTCCAATACAAATAAAAAAAAAAATCTTTTTGTTTATTAAGTAGTTTAACTTTTTGTTTTATCTATTACAATATTTAAAAGAAAACAAAAGATTCCCTTCATTTTGTTAAATACTCTTTAGGGTTTTCTTGTAAATATTAACTAATTTAGTTTTAGTTTGTTTAATTTTCTTCATTTTTTAGTTTTGCACTTATATTATTAAATTACATTAACTTTTTTTTTAATTTACATTTCATACAAAAGAACAAAACAAAAATATAAAAATATGAATGTTGCAAAACACATAAAAAATTTATACTTGCAAAATAATAAAAAGACATTCATGCTTACACTCTTAGGTTGTAGGGTCTAATGTGTTTTTTCTTTAAGGCTCTAAACTTAGGGTGATATTCCTGCCTCTTCCTGCCTAGCCTCACAAGAGGTTGAGATATTGGTATTAAAAGCTTACAATCTTGGCATCAACAACCTACTTCTTGTAAGAACAAAATTTGAGTATGCATAAACCACCCACACCATAAAATGATGACGTGGTTGCCTCCAGGGTCTAGAAAAATCCAAGATGATGAAGAGGAGACCAAATAAATAGAAAAGAGGAGAGGACCTATCACAAAATAAACCAAGCCCACAACAAGAAAATAAACCTCAAAGTTAAATTTAGAGCCAAATTTAGAATCATCTTCTGAATCTTGCCAAATTGTAGAGAAGAGAGTGGAGGAAGGCATCCACTTACCTGATAATTCCACAGGAAGGAGCCGCCACATTGAGATCCCAAATGCTAGACCAAGAACCACCAACCAGAGTTGCAAATTGAAATGTCTGAGTTGCCACACAATGAAATCCATCCCTTGAGCCAAAATCCCACCATGAATGTGCCAGATTATGAGTGTTGTTTCATAATTATCTAGAGAATGTGAGTGAAGCATGTGGCGGAATAGGAGTGGTCACTTCACATAATGTAGGATACCAAGTGTTTTTTCATCCATACCATGGGCCATGTGCCCATTTTTTTGGAACCTACATGACTTGACATGCATCATCATGGAATTGGTTGGTGATAAACCTTGTCATTTATGACAATATTCTGCTCTTTTTCTAAATTTGATTTATTTTCATATTGATCAACTTGTTTATTGTTTTCCTAGAGTACATGTAATAAATTGACACTAGGAATGAGGTTCATATCGTGTATGACTCTTACAAACACAGAAGCTAACCTAAAATCTAGTGGACCAGTACCTAGGACCATGTGCCTAATAACATTCTTTGATCCCCCCCCCCCCCACGATCAATCTATGTACATGGATATTTCTAGATAAATTCAAGCCTTGCATAAGTGCATATGCTTTAGCCCAGTTGTTAAAATATATTCCTAGGCTCTATGCATAGGTGTATTTAATTGTTCCTACGGGATTTGTGATAACCCCTCCCACACCTACCACCCCATTTTATTTAGGAAATATTAATATCGACCTAGAGTGGAGAAATAAACGCTTATCCACATAAAAAAAGTATATTATGTTTCAACTACATTATATTACCCTTACCATTGCTTCCATCTCCAATTGGATCAAGTTAAAGGGAATGTATAAGAAATCTCCTCCATCCTAAATAAGGTCATCATGGACATGGTCTCAATAAAATCCTAATATGGTTATATTAGTTGGGAATTTTGAGAGTTGTGTTCCTATATCGAAGAAACTTGTCATCTTTAGTAACTCAAAGTAAAAAATAAGCAACAAATTTAAGAAGTAATTTATGCAAATAAAATGTGAAAGTAGGCTCTTGTTGAACTTCAAGCCATGAAAATGATTTTTTCTTGAATTTGCAAAGTAGCATCAACGTTATGCTCATGTTATCAAAGTATAAATTAAAAAAAATTGAGAGTGTTTTGAAATAAAACCATAATCATATTTTATATAAAGATAATAAAAGGTATGGTATTTGTCGAAATGGCTTGTAAATATGCACAAGTTCCATATCGGGATGCAATCATATACTCCCCATGCCTATGATACATTGTTTCTCATGTTGATAAGCTTACCATCAAACACACTTTGTTTAGCATTCCATTTTTTTTACATTGGCACATAACACATTTGTCTTGTACTAGAAATGGCATGGTAAAATCACACATTCCTTATTGGGATTCAAACATATATTTCCTACATTTAACAACATTGTGAAACCATTTTCAATCTATTTCACATACCTAGCATTGGCTTCTCCTACACAAAGTTAATAATTAATCTACAATAGTTGCTACCAATTTGACATATAAGTCCACCTTGGCTTTATTTGTTGCTTCATTGATGATGAAGTATACCATTTACCATAAGAAATGTTCGTCTTCATCTAGGCATAGTGGAAAAATGCCACACTACCAGCCTTTAGATGTTGTCTAGGAGAATTTGACTGCAATATCCATAATCTAGAAACCTATATATGTTGAGAATCCTAAGGTCATAAGATAATACATGGTGTTATATTATACCATAATGAATCAATTCAAAACCATATCCAAGAATTCAATTGTCAAATAAAAACAAATAGCGAGTTATACTTCCCCTTACCTAAGGTGGGAGGCGTACTTATTCAAGGAAAGGATTAGAGTCTTAATTTCTTGATTTCTTGGTGAGAGGCATCTTATCTTTAGAATAATTGATGTGGCATCAATAAACCTACCCCAAAGAGGGAAAGGATAAGAGTCGTTTTTGTTCAATAATGAAAGTGGTATTGATTTTTAAACACCATAGATATTTCACTAGATAATTCATACAATGGATCTTAAAATTATGGTACGAATATTATGAAGTTCATACAATGGATCTTAAAATTATGCTACAAATATTATGAAGTTCATACAATGGATCCTAAAATTATGCTATAAATATTATGAAGTTATACTCTACTCTATAAAGATTACCTAATATGCTATAAATATTATGAAGTTATACTCTACTCTATAATGATTACCTAATAGTAAGATGTAATATTAGAAGTGTATCACTTAGTATTTTGAAATGAATTAAGAACATAAGAGAAAAGATTCAATGTCTTGTATGATGTTAAACAAATTTCAAAAAGAAGAGAAAAACAAAACCAGCTCAAAATCCAAGAATTTTGATAAGTTAATAAGAAAGAATCATACCTCCACAGGACTTTGTTGATGTTGAAGAATGATATGAAATACCCAAGACTTGTGGATTTTTAATTTCTAGAGATTCTAAGTCTGGTTTGTCTCAAACTTCAAAACTATACTTTTAATTCCTTTTGATTTTATCAATCTATATGTTGCATTTTTTAAGACTCACGATGTTTGTATTATATCCTCATTTGGCATGTGAATCGATGTTTTTTTAAAGATATGCTTAACTTGATGATTCAAGTTGGCCTCTTTTCATTCAATTGCTCAAATGGGGTAACAACAATGACATTAAGTTATGGCATCTCCTTTTCCTTCAGCAAACTTACCTAATGATGTTGGGCAATACAATCTTCATTATAATCCCCATCTACAATTGATGATGTTAATGAATTGTTTCCTAGAGTCTCCTTTATGGGTTTCTCCTTTTTCCTCTCCACGCTTATTTGATGATCATTCTTATAGAAGATATTTTAAACTAGGTTACAAAGAGATACTTAGTTCACATTCCCACAAATATGTGGAAGGTGTTATGCCTTTTTTTGTAAAATATGGCATATCTAATTCAACTTTCATGTGACTCTCTATGTGAATAGCAAAGACTAGTTGATCCCTATTCTTTGTGCCAAAGTCTTGGGTTGCATTCAAATTTACTTCAGAATTTGTAGGCCACAAATTTGCATTACAAGAAATAGTCTCATTGATATAATACAAACATTTATCCTCTGATATTATTTTATATGATGTCAAGTGCTTTATTAGGCCATTTTGCACAATATCATCTTCATTGTGAACTTATTTATTATTTTCAAAATTGTATTTCCCCTAAATGTATATATTTTAACATGATATTTTCCACATTAAGGACGATTTCTTCTTGTAAGGCGTCAAGGGACATTGGCACCAAATAATAGCTCAAAAATTCACATTCATTTTTGGGTACTTTAGTTAATGAACCTGCTTCATTTATGTGTGGTCTATAATGTATTGGATCATCTGGATATATTGGGCTAATTGTAGCAACACCATATCCATTAATACATACTTATCATTTTCAATATTTAATTCCGCATAAGGTATATCTATTGGCATTTTCTATCCTACTTTAATGCATGATTCTTCCTCCAGTAAGGTATCAAGGGACATTGAGACCAAGACAAGATTCTACATTACATTGCCTAAAAATGCATGGTCTTTTTTTGATAATTTAGCTAGCAATTTTTCTTTGTCAATTGGGCATGCTTTGTAATATGTTGGATCATCTACCTACTGCTCAACAATATTATTTGTGTATGACCTATTTGAATGGAGGCTATTATTCACATATTTTGAGCCTTCCCAATATATGTGGAAATAATTATCTCCTTATATTGTTATAACCAAAGAGAATTCTCTATATATACCATTACACCACACACAAATCTATAGAACATTTAATATTAAAAATATGTTAATCTGCAACGCTATCCAACCTTTCCATCTCTTAGTTGACCATGTTGCAATTGCTCTGATGTATATTTATTGAAGCAACTAACAACATTCATGGCACCTACATGAAAAATAGACATTTGCAATTCAAACAAATCAAAATCACTACCTAGATTTAATATTATATAAGAAGAATGTTGATATATGTGGCTAGTTGAAAGAGCATTCATCTCAAAGAAACAACAATTCAAGAAATATCAACTTTGATTTACCGGTTTAATGTTTTGATTGTCAGTTGCTTCATTGCTACCTTTGGATCCTTGGTTTTCTTAAAAAAAATAATAACTTAATTCTCCTAGAAATTTTTAGAAAAATAAAATAAAATAAAATAAATGAAGAAAACTCAAAATTCATGAATTTTGAGAAGCTAACAATAAATAAGCATACCTCTACAATCTTTGTTGATGTTGAATATTGATATGAAACATCCAAGCATTGCGACTTTTTAATTTCTAGAGATTTGGTTTGTCTCAAACTCTAGAAATATAATTTGAATTCCATTTGATTTTCTTAATCTGTATGTGGCAGCGATTGAGACTCCCTTGTTCATATTATATCCTTATCTTGCATGCCAATTATTACTTTTCTTGACACATGTTTAACCTTACAGTTCTTCTTTACATCATTGCTTGCAATTTCTTAAATGGGGTAATAACAATAAGATCTCATATCAAGCACTTATTCAATGTATTCTCTTTACCTTTTTGTCTTTTAGCCCTGTGATTATTTTCCTTGGTCAAGATCCCATCTCCCCCCATAGTTGATACATGGGAAATACAATCTTTCTTATAGACATCATCTATTATGGATGGTGCCAATGTATTTTTCCTTGGTGTCTCATCTATCCATTTATCATTTTCCTTCTCTATACTTACCTCATGATCTAAACCAATACAAATTTCCGTATAATCCTCATCTGCAATGGATGATCCAAATGTATAGTTTCCTAATGTCTTAGTTATGAATTTATCTTTTCCTTCTCTGCACTTACTTAACAATGTTGGGAAAAACAATCTCCTTATAATCCCTGCTTGTAATGGGTGATGTCAATGTATGGTTTCTTGGAGTCTCCTTTATGGATTTATCCTTTCCCTCTCTACACTTATCTGATGATCATTCTCATATAATATCTTTTCAATTAGATTATAAAGAGATACTAAGTTCACAGTCCTAGAAATATGTGGAAGGTGCTCTACCTTCTCTACAAAATATGGCATATTTGATTCATCATTCATGTGACTCCTTATATGTTAGAAAAAAATAGTTGATCCTTGTTCTCTATGCAAGAGCCTTGGGTTGCATTCAAATTTACTTCAGAATATGTAGGCCACAAAGTTGCATTACATGAAATAGTCTCATAGATAGAATACAAATGATCATCCTCTGATATTTTCTATGATGTCAAGTGCTCCAATGGGATATTTTGTACAACATCATCTCTATTATGAAATTATTTATCATTTTCAAAATTGGATTCCCTTGAACATATATATGTTGCCATTGATTGTTCCATATTAAGGATTGTTTTTTTTTTCTAATAAGGTGTTAGGGGACATTTGCACCAAATAATTAGGGCCCAAAAATGCACATTCATTTTTGGGTACCTTAGTTAACAAATTTGCTTTGTCTTTATGGGTGGTGTATCATGTATTGAATCATCTAGCTTTACTAGGCTATTTGTTGCAACATCATCTCCATCATGACATATTTCCTTGACATTTTCAAAACTGAATTCAACGGATTGCATATCTATTGCCATTTTTTGTCCCACCTTAAGGCCTTCTTCTTCTTCGTGTAAAGTGTCAAGGGACGTCGAGACTAAAACAAGATTCCACATTACATTGCCTAAAAATCCATGGTCATTTTTGGATTTTAGCTAACAATTTTGCTTTGTATATTGTGAATAGTTTATCATGTATTCAAATCATCTCCCTGCTGCTCAAAAATCTTATTTTATAGGAGTTATCTAAAATAAGGATATTTTCAACAAATTTTGAACATTCTGAATATTTGTAGAGAGCATTCTTCCTTCTTTGCATATTTGGCAATAGAATATTAAAGCTAGTGGTAACTGAATGACAGAGCTCGAGATTGGCATGCATCATTGCAATATTGGGCACTATCAAAAACAAAAAACTATACATAGATATTAGAAATAAGTTACAACAACTATATTATAAAAGTGTATTTTATTAGAATAAAATTGAATGCACTCACCAAGTCAATATTTTT
>ML776905.1:3372792-3418274 GCA_009831015.1 Picea engelmannii | reverse complement strand
CTCACATAAAGATAGATGCAATACCTTCAATCTTCCATTAAGCTTGCCAATAGGATGTACAATGTAGCCCAAGAGGAGAGCTCCTCAATCCCTAAATTCTCAACAACCATTACAAATGGAGAGAAAGCTCCTTTTAATAAAGGAAGTTTCATCTCTCTAACAATAAAATACAGTACTTGCTAACTAACTCTGTGACAATTCAAACAAATTATACAATAATTGAGTAGTTAGATCCACCCTCAATCAATGGTTGACCATATCAAATGGTATGTGGACACTAGCCTATCCAAGAGAGGTCGCCCCATCTAAAAATAGGAAGGAAAATACAATAAATATATCCAAGAGAGGATGCACCACCTAAAATAGGCAAATTACCATGTCAAGATGTCAAATGGTCCACATAAAATGCACCCTCCAAGGTGTTAGCTTAGCAATACATAAAATAATCCTTGACATGGAAAGATGTGCTCCAAGGTCCACTTAGAAGAGCTCACTAAGTGCGCCCTCCAAGATAATGAAATAATGCTCTCAAGTAACCACTTCCATGAGACAAGTCAATAAATGAATAAATAATGAAGTGGTTACAACCTCCAACATGAAAAGCTCCACAAAATAATAATATATACTCCTCCACATGTGCACCCTCCAACAAAGATGAGTGAGAAAATAATAAAATAATCTCCCTAGGAAAATGCTCCATAACCTCCTCCAAAAATAGTAATGAAGTCCATAAGGGGCATGAACATGTGTGCAATAAATATACTCCATGAAGCATGCATGGGTCTCATGAGTTACACATCCCATCATTACATGTGAATAAGGTGTGGAAACGTGTGCAAGAACCAAGTCAACAAGGAACTCCTTCCCACATGGGGACCCAATGTAGGTCGCTCCAACTAAATCCATAGAAAAGTGTGCAAAGTGCCAAATAGGTGGATCACTTCACATGCATGATAGGTCAAAGGTCTTGGGACCTTCAACGACTTCCCAAAAACAGAAAAGTGCTACCTCCAATGTGCAATCATCTCATCCCATTAAGTTTGACAACATCAACTCCAAATAATCATAAAATCTGCTCCAAGGTGGTTACAACTCAAAAGTTGTGCAAGTGGGCAAGATAAGAACCCAACAAATCTCTCCAATGTGTAACCACCTTAACCCTTAGATGTTTGACCAAGTCAACTCCCCAATAAAATACTTCAAGCTGATTACAACTCATCAAATAATTTGCAAAGACCATGTGGTGTTTTACAAAACCATCAACTGATTTACCAAAACCATGTGCACAAGAAAAGTGTGTCCTAGAGAAGTGCACCATCTTCTCCCAAAATAGTAATATAATGCATACCTTAAAATTTATGCCAAAGAGAGGAGCACTCCACATAAAAGCCTCAACCAACCTCCAAATAACCCCTCCAAGTGTGAAAGGATGCCAAATGAAGTAGGGCGCCCAAGCAATTAATCTTCACCATGTTGAGAATTATAGCTCTGACAGAAATTAGTTCAAGATATTTTTGAAAAGTAATTCCATTTTTGAAAAAGTAATTCTATTTTGTAATTCGCTTTAATTAAAAAGTGAAAGTCTTATTTTTAGCAGTTAAGTAAAAAGTGTATTTCATGCATGCATAAGTTAGACTATGAATAATCTCGAAAATAGATTAGGGTTTTGGTCTTAGCGAAAACTATAAATACGGGTCAAGATAGAGAGTTCAAACCAGTGTTACCAACATCATGTCAACAAAAATATCGCCAAGGGTCTGAAAACGAAAATATCGGCAACATTGGGGAAAATGTCATAAAAATGAAAAAAATACAAAAATATTAATTTTTTCCAACTTTTTAAATATCTCAAGCATCAACAACATCAAATAAATGCATTTCCACATAAATATGAAAAGAGAACTGATATATAAGATGTATAAGATGTCTCGTAAACTTGAATGCATCACAAATCAACACTGAATCATGTCCTGACTCTAAAGCCTGAAAATATCATCCAAAAATATAATAAATGTATCTCATCATCATGAGTCATCTACAATGAAATCGGATAAATAAACTAACGATTCCCTTTGCCCCTTTTACAGGCAAAGGTGATGGCTCTAGAAATGGATTTTCCTTTAGAGGAAGAAGGCCCTGGGGCTGGCATTGGACTCTAATGTCCTGTAGAAGAAGCAGGAGCTAGACTATGGTGTCCTCTACTAGTTCTACTGCCAAGTACAACTCGCTCTGTCAAAGTCCGTGAAGATATATTCATGTGCATCCATATGAATCCAAACCATTATACACAAATATGCAAAGTTTATCATGTAAATAGCAAGTAAGAGTGCATATAACCAAAACAGCACTAAGTGCAATCCATCTCTGAACCAAAATACATCAACAAAGAGGTTGTAAATGGCCTCTAGAGTTAAAAAAAAGCATGCTACAACAAATAACTACATATCATCAAAATCATTGCCTATATTAGGATCCTCATCATCAGTGTCACACTCTAAGCATTAAAATAAGATAGAAAAACTTAACATGCCTAATAAGTGATTTTACTTGAGTGAAAGGTACATTTTTACTAGGGTCGTGACATAAGAGTTCAACAATCAATGCCACCAACATCGAGGTACATAGAGGGCTTGGTGCTCTTGACTAAATGTGAGTTCCATACCCTCATATATGATAGAATCTAGTGGAAATATTGCAATACTGCCAATCTTGAAATCTTGAAAACCATTAAGTTTGTTGAATTTTGAATGGGACCTAAAATTCTACTTTCTCCATATAAAGTCCAATGAGGATGGAACCACTCTCAAACATCCTGAAACAATTGATGGTAATGTTAAAAATTTAATTACTTTAAGAATTTAATATTACCATTAATTAGTAGATTACTAGACTCTTTCTGCTTGCAAAATGACAAAAAAAAACTAAGTTTTTGGCTCTTGCTCGCCTCATGCTCCTTTGCTCTCCAACCCTCACACTCTGTTTGCAAAATGACACTTTAAAACCCAAAAATCGGCTTTTAATTCATGATTGTCCACGGCCCGACGACATTTTCCATCAACTCGCAATATTATCACACTATTTTCGAAAATATCACGATATTATCGCCGAAGGAAAATATCGCAATATTTGTGGGCGATAATATCGTCAACCCTCAAAACGGCGATAATATCGTGATGTTGACGATATTATCACGATGTTGGTAACACTGGTTCAAACACACAAGAGAACACTTGAGCAATTGAGCAAATTGAGAGAGAGAGAGACAGAGCATGCAGCTAGGAAAGAGGCATTTCCAGGAAGCAAACAGTCCCATACAGGGATCCGCACAATTCCATAAATTTGTATAGAGTTCCATACAGTCGTATAGGCAGTACCATATGGATCCGCACAGTCATATGGATAGGTCCATACAGCAATACAGACAGGCCATATAGGCTGTCCTGCAGGTTATACAGCAGTTTTCTATTGTTTTTGTTTATTTCCAGCAGGCTGTACGAGCTTAGTTCAAGGTGTTTTTTGGTATCCATGCAGTGTTGTTTTTTGGACAGCTTGTAGAGGTTTCCTTGTAAGTTTTTCTAAGAAATGAAAAGCAGATTTGAAGGAGTAATTACAGGTGTATGTGTGAAACTAATTTTTATGCTTCCACTATTTGATTTCCAGCTAATGTGTGATTAATGCTATGGTCTGAAATTTATTTCTGCAATATTTAAATTCAGCAATCTACTTGTTTGATTGAGATCATAAGGACTTTAGTCACCTAAGGCTTGGGATTCTCACACACCAAGATAAAAATAATCAATTTAACCATTGAATGGTTAAATCAACCTCAACATGTGTGCACAAAGGTTAATGTTCTAATATAACCATAGTCTATCTCCAAATAGTCATTGGATGATTAAATCACCATGAACATGTGTGCCAATGAGGGGGTACACTCCATCAAGTTGTTGTAGCATGTAAATAAAAGTTATATCTCCTAGCAAATCCCCACCATAATAACAACAAAATATAAGCTCCACCTAGGCTTGAACCTAGGGCGCACCACCATAAATGAACTATTAAAATTTTGCTTAAGCAGTTAAGTGTATTCAGTATTCTTTAACTTTTAACAATTAGAACAATAACTGCATACATAAACATCATTGAAAGAAAGACATCCACGGTATACACAAGATTTATCCTGGGAAACCCTCTTGGGGGAGAAAACCCAACAAAGCTTCCTCAATATAGATTTGTCAACAAGTACAACATCTCTCTCCAAGAGAGATCTCACAAAACAAAAGATAACCAGAAGATAGACCAGAAACCCTAACCAGAATAGGGTAGCGCACCACTAGACCAAGATAGACCTCCAAAAGATAACCAAAACCCTCCACGAAAAAAACCTTACTCTATAGTTGTGTCTCCTCCTAAGACTTGCGCACTTTTCCTTGAGAGAGAGAACTTGTGTTGTGTGTGTTCTTCAAATGAGGCGCCTAGCCTCTTATAAATACAAGTTGAGCCACCCTGTAATTAGATCAGAGCCGACTTGTACAATTGACACTTTCTAATTTACATTTGACTTTTACAAAGGCACAATAGGGCCGACTTTACAAATACAACATAATATTATTCTTTAGGGTTTTGACTTGGTCTAATACAATACAAATACAATAATAATATCTTCCGAAGCTACTCAAACTTCAACACTCCCTCTTAGCAAGGAAGGTATTCTTTTGGCACGATTGTCATGACTGCTTCTACACTTTTGTACACTTGACCATTGACTTGTTAACTTTTCGGGCTTTATGTCATCACGGGGCTTCAGCTAGTTCATACAAAACTAGGCAACTCACCAGATCACACAGAATCTGGCATCTAGTTCATACAGAACTAGTAAACTCGCCAACTCACACAGAATCTGGCATCTAGTTCATACAAAACTAGTAACCTCTGGTTGGCACACCAGGCAACCGATCCACAGTGACCAAGCATCAAATCACAAGGATTAGGCGATGTAGTGCACACACACTACCCATCTGGCCCAAGGCTAGGAAACACCTCCAACCACACAAGTTGGCCCTTCAACTTGAAAACCTGCGAAACTCCCCAGCCCCGAAGGCTCGGCATTTGCTGACCTTGTGCGAGGTCATGCTGATTGGTGCCACAGTCAGTAACATTCCCGTGAATGACTAACCGATGTTGCTGCCACACTCTGATGTTGCTACCCTGGAATCACATCTGTAACTCATCACTCCCTCTTACTAGGGAAGTCCTTCTGGACCACACCAAGCTTGTCCCTGAAGTACACAAACTTCACCCTTGACAGAGGCTTGGTCAACACATCTGCTATCTCTTCATCTGTAGCAACATATTGGAACTTCATTGCTACCTTCTACACCATATCTCTGATATAATGGTACCTGATCTCGATATGCTTGGACTTGTCATGAAACACCAGGTTCTCTGACAATTTCACACAACTCTAGTTGTCACACCAAATACAAGTCGCCTCTAACTCGAGATCAAACAATCCTGCAAGCAGCTTTTGAAGCCACATTGTTTCGTTGCTAGCTGAACACGTTGCTATATACTCTGCCTCAGCCATACTGAGCGCCACACTAGTCTGCTTCCTGCTAAACCATGAGATCATAGTTGATCCCAAACTAAAGCAACATCTAGATGTACTCTTCCGGTCTACCACACTACCAGCCCAATCTGACTTAGTATAGCCTTGCAGGCCTATCTCACAATCCAAAACATATCTGAGTCCATGGTCAATTGTACCTTTCAGGTAATTCATCACATGTTTTGTCACAATCAAGTGAACACCTCTAGGTTCGACCATATACTAACTCAATTTGTTCACCACAAAACATATATATGGCCTTGTGTTCGTTAAGTACATCAACGAACCAATCATTTGTTTATACACGGTGGCATCCACTGTCTTTGAAGATGTATCACTCAATAACTTCAGATTCGTCACCATCGGTATAGGCATGGCTTTACAATCCATCATTCTGAATCTCTTCAGAATTTCTACAGTATATTTTCCTTGGTTAAGGAAAATCCAACTCGGTCTCTGCCATACCTCTAGACCTAAGAAATAATGCATCATACCCAGGTCTTTCATCTCGAATTTTGTAGCAAGCTTACTCTTACTTTCAGTGATGAGCTTCTTGTCTCCTATTAAAAACAGGTCATCCACGTATAGCAGTAATATCACTGGTCCACCATCTACAACCTTGTAGTAAAGGTTGGAATCTGCTTTACTCTTGGTAAAGCCCAAGCTCATAAGGAAATTGTCAATTCTACCGTACCATACCCCGGGTGCTTGCTTTAATCCATACAAGGCTTTCTTCAATTTGTACACATGTGTCTGACTATCATGTGTCTCAAAACCTTGTGGCTGCTCCACATACACTTTCTCTTCTATTACACTATTTAGAAAAGTTGTCTTCACATCCATCTAGTGTACCTTCCACTTCATTACTGCAGTTATCGCAAGTATAGCTCTAATTGAAGTGTATCTTGCCACAGAAGCAAATGTCTCCTCATAATTTATTCCTTCTTTCTGGGAGAAACCACGCGCCATGAACCTTGCCTTGTACTTCTTGACACTGTCATTTGTTGAATGCTTCGTCTTGTAAATCCACTTGGAACTTACCACTGTCTTCTCTTTCGGTCTCGGAACCACATCCCAAACATCATTATTTACAATGGACTGGTACTCCTCAATCATGGCATCCTTCCATTCTTTCTTCTCTCCAGCCTATTCATAATAGGTAGGCTCAACATCAATAATGTCACTTAGCAATGCCACGTAACTAGAGTATGGTCGTGGTCTCTTGCTTTCTCTGAAAGATCCATCTGGAGCACCATACTTCTCTGCATCCTGAATAATTTCTCGAGCCCAAGCTGGTCTTCTCTTCTTTGTATTCATCTCTCGGGATGAATCTGCAGGTCTTTGTGGTTCTTCCATATCATGATCTTCTAGTACAACATCATTGCTTGCATTTGTATCTGCAACTCTGGAAGCTTCAGGTTCCTCATCATGGACCTCATCTAAACGATTCTGTCGCGATCTACTGAAAGATGCATCCTCATCAAAGGTGACATCTCTGCTAGTCTCAATATGTCGGTGACAAGGGATGTAGACTCTGTATGCCTTTGACGTTTCACTATATCCAACAAATATACCCTTCTTGCCTAAAGGGTCCAACTCTGATCTCTTGTCCTTGGGGCCATGCACATACACTGGACAGCCAACTATCATCAGGTGGCTGACCTCTGGCTTTTTACTTGTAAACATTTATTCTGGTGTCTTGTTCCCAAGTACATGGTGGGGACTTCTATTCTGCACATATACAGTGGTCTTGGTTGCTTCTACCCACAGATGCATCGGTAAATCTTGATCATGAATCATGGCCTTTACTGCTTCCATGATTGTTCAGTTCTCGCTCTGCCACACCATTCTACTAAGGATTGTAGGGAGTAGAGAGCTCCCTCTTAATCCCAACTTCTTTGCAGAATGCCTTGAATTCATCTAATGTGAATTCTCCTCCATTATCTGACCTTAAGATATTTATCTTCTTTTCAGAAAGGTTTTCAACAAGTACTTTGAATTCTTTGACCTTGTTGAATACTTCACTTTTGGCTTTCAAAAAGTAAATCCAAGTGTTACGTGAGAGATTATCAATAAATGAAACATAATATACATACCCGCTAAGTGAAGTGGCTGACATTGGTCCACACACGTCTGAGTGTACGATGTCAAAGATCCTTTGGCTTTGTTGTTGCTGCTTGGAAATGGGTTATTCACATTCTTGCCTTGTGCGCATCCCTTGCATATGCCTTCATGATTCACTTGGATCTCTGGCAAACATGTCACCATCTTGCTCACGATCGGTAATGCTTTGTAATGTATGTGAGCAAATCTTCTATGCCATAGCTCACTCGGAGTAACTGTGTTGTGTACTAATGTTGAATTTGAATGTCCCTTCAATTTGTATAGACCTCCTTCTTGAACACCAATCACCACCGCATCATCAATAGACTTTCCTCTTGGTCACATGAGAATTTCACCATCAATGAAAACAACTCTGAATCCTTTCTCATCCAAAGCTGAGATAGAAAGGAGATTCTTCTTCAAACCAGGTATATACAAAACATCCTTCATCTTCATAGGCTTTCCGGAATCCAATCTGTAAGAAGCTTCTCCTACTCCTTTAATGGGATACTGATAGTCATCACCGAGCTTCACCTTGTGAGGTGAATCCTTCTGAACTAATTCTGAGAAAGAATCCTTGTAACTTGTCATGCGCTTAAAAGCACCACTATCAATAAGCCATGTGTCACTTCCATGAGTAACTATTCCTATAAGAGATGATATCAATACATATTCTTTACTTGAATCATCTTTTTTGGCTCTTTTCTGATCAGGTTCATCGTCTTTTGCGGCATGAGCATGATGTCTTTTATAATTTCCTTTTTTGCCCTGATCTTTTGAGTGGGAACAATTTATTGCAATGTGTCCCATCTTCTGGCAGATGTAGGATTTGTAATTTTAGTAATCCTTTTGAAACTTTTGTGTCTTTTGTGACCCTTGAGACTTTTTGTGTGAGTGAACCTCTTTCTTGCTCTTTCCTTTTCTTGCATGTGATAAAGAGCTTGATTTTCATCATCGCCTAGTTTCTCTTCTCTTGCTGCCAATCTAGCTTCTTCCTGAGTGCAATCCTCCCATAGTCTGCTAAACCTTGTTAGCTTTCTTCTTGAACAAATTCCTTGAATGAATGATTCCCAAGATCTTGGGAGATCATTCAATGTAGTCATTACCAGTTCAGCTTCTTCAATTGTGTCTTCAATGGCTTCAAGTTGTTCTTTGATTTGAGACACCCTCGTGAAGTAGGATTGAATGGTTTCTAAACTCTGCATCTTCAAAATCTTGAGTTGTCTCCTCAACATCATCTTTCGGTTGATATTCTTGCCTTCATATAATCGGGATAGGGCATCAAACATTTGCTTTGGAGTCTTCAACGATGAGACATTGAGGGATCAAGTGATAATTGATAGAATCTGCGATAATCCTCTTTGCCCTAACCAAGTTCTTCTTGTACTTTGCCTTGGACTCATCTTCCTCTGGTTCTGGAACTTCTTCTTTGACGAAACCTTCTAGATCATTCTCTTCTAGAATGAGCATTACTCTATACTTCCATGCTCGGAAGTTATCAGCACCCTCAAGCTTCACATCGAGCTTAGTGCTGGAAGTCATCTTGCCCTTGGACGAAAATACGACAAGAAAATAAAAACTTTTCAAAGAAAGGTTTTGAACTTACCAGAGAGGGTGCTATGCCAAGGTGATTTGCTCCAACTTCAGTCTGCAGCTACCTGGACGTCTTGACCTAGGGTTTCATGAGGAAACCCTAATTTTTCAACTTGAGAATTTTGGAATTTTGATCCAAGTGAAAGATGTGCCCTCCTTAGGCGAACTCCTTGATGGATTTATTTTGACCAGCATCCTTCAGAAGGTGGGTGACGTCATCACCTAGGGTTTTATGCAGAAACCCTAATTTTCATAAACTGAGAAAACTGCAAAATTGGTCCAGGGAAAAGATGCGCTAGGGTTAGGAGAGTCTTCATGTGGTCTTGTTTTCCCCAACGAGTTCCTCTAGACTGTGAAAATGGATTCTTTCAGGCCTGCTCTGATACCATGTTAAAATTTTGCTTAAGTAGTTAAGTGTATTCAGTATTCTTTAACTTTTAACAATTAGAACAATAACTGCATACATAAAGATCACTGAAAGAAAGACATCCACAATATACACAAGATTTATCCTAGGAAACCCTCTTGGGGTAGAAAACCCAGCAAAGCTTCTTCAATATAGATTTGTCAACAAGTACAACGTCTCTCTCCAAGAGAGATCTCACAAAACAGAAGATAACCAAAAGATAGACCAGAAACCCTAACCAAAATAGGGTAGTGCACCACTAGACCAAGATAAACCTCCAAAAGATAACCAAAACCCTCCACAAAGACAACCTTACTTTATAGTTGCGTCTCCTCCTAAGACTTGCGCACTTTTCCTTGAGAGAGAGAACTTGTGTTGTGTGTGTTCTTCAAATGAGGTGCCTAGCCTCTTATAAATACAAGTTGAGTCACCCTGTAATTAGGTCAGGGCCGACTTGTACAATTGACACTTTCTAATTTACATTTGACTTTTACAAAGGCACAATAGGGCCGACTTTACAAATACAACATAATATTATTCTTTAGGGTTTTGACTTGGTCTAATACAATACAGATACAATAAGAATATCTTCCAAAGCTACTCAAACTTCAACATGAACTAATACCTCAAATACATCATCCAACCTTAGGAAAAGACTAGATCATCAAGGAAACATATGTAGTACCCCCCTCCCTTCTAACTCAAACTTAGGAAAAAGTACATCAACAAGGGTATTAATCATCATCAAACACATTTCCCCTAGGTGATGTCTAGTATCTCAATGTTAGATCACTTATGAAATTCACACGAAGGCAACATGCATTATACACCACATCAACATCATAAGAGAAAGGAACATAACAAAGTGCTAACTCCATCCAATCATCAAATCTGCCCCCATCACACATCCAACACAAGAGGACCATGTATAATACCCCCTCCTAGTGACATACCAACAATATAACACCATCATACATAGTCACTTGGATGCTCCAAAAAGAAGATAACACATGAAATAGCAAGCATCCACGTGTCAAGAGAGTGATCCAAAGGCATGAAAGTAGCATCCACAACGATGAGAAGACCATCAACCATGACCATCCATCAAGAAGAGTGAGTCCTCTCCTACCCAAAACACCAACTCAACCAAGAAGTAGCATCTCCAAGCAAAGAAAGAGAGTGTGTACCACAATCCATCCAAATAGCTCCCAAGGACCAACAACAAACTCCGCCAATGTGATGAAAATCACAATGTGGAACCTCATACAATATGAGATGTAACAAGCCCATGGCATTTGGTAAAGTGGAGGGGCCATGATGGGGGAAAAGCTACGAATGGTCAAGATTGCACCCACATGTCAGATCAATAGTCGATATGGGCCCATGGCATTTGGTAAAGGTGAAAGGCCCCAATGGGGAAAAAGCAGCGAACGTCCAGGATTATCCCCACTCGCCAGATTGATAATCGAGGATCGCTTGTGGGATTTGGAAAAGGGGAAAGGCTGCGATGGGGAAAAAACCGCGAATGACCAAGATTACTCCAGCTCATCAGATCAACTATCGAGGATTGTTTGCAACATTTGGTAAAGTGGAGAGGCCTCGACGATGGAAAAAGTCATGAATGGCTCAGATCGCACCTATTGGCTAGATCAATGATTGAGGATGGCCCACGGAATTCTTTTTCTCTTGTGTTAAAAAGTGCGACACAACAACCACGCATATACCCTTCAGAGAATCCCTGTGGGCCAATAAATATGTAGATTCTACCTAAGATCCTCTACGGAAGATTCTTCTGGCCTACCACACAAGTCCACATGACTTAACCACAAACGAAAAGACAGTGAAGCTCAAAACATCTTCAATTAAAGCTCCCAACGGTAGTAATGGCACACACGATTTACCACCTTGCACATTAAAAATCAAAGATGTTTCCTTTCTCCCCCTCACTCCATACAAGCATCAAAGAAAAAGAAGAGCTCTGGCAACTAGGCTTAAGCAAGACATTCTTAGCAATCCCACCATTCAAAAGTCAATTTTCTACCACCATTGAATTCACCAGCTCGAGTTGCCAACTGGGTCATCCTTACTTCTCAGGTAAGAGCATCTCTTCCACTCCTTGTTTAATTTTTCTTCCTCTGTGTTAGCCTCTCCATAATGCCAAAGAAACCCAAAACAGTCTACTAGGGGTCTTCTACCCAGTCAGCTAGTACCCTCTCTGATGTGAGCGACATTTCATCCTCTATCATCCGTTCATTCGTCAATAGCCTAGCCCAAATAGCCCCCCATCTTAAATTTGACAAGAAACTCATCGGTACCTGTTATTGCAAATTCTTGAATGGTCGTGACAAAATTTCGCACTAGTCCTCTAGCTTGGCCCAACACTTGGGCCCTGAGGCATACCCATTCCCTGAGTTTGTTGAGCTATGTGTTAAATATTACGACCCTAATTCCACAGTAGTCCTTATCTCCAATGGAAAATATGAGATTTTTTCCATCACTACCAAGTCCATTTCCACCATGCTAGAGACATCCTTGGGCTCCGAAGTCCTATCTATAGAGTGCAAGAAAATATATCTTAGGTTAACTCCAAATCGGAGAAGACACAAACTTGCCAGGCTTGTCCCCAAGCAAAGTTGTCTTTTGGATTCATCCGTGCCTTTTAGGACTAAAGAATTCCTCCCCTGGGTCCAGGATGACATATCCATGTTCTCCATAATCTTAGGAAGGGATGATGATGCCATGGTTGATAAGGCAATGCTGGTCCTCCTAGACCGATTCCGTGATTCTCTAGTCCCCTCTTTCTGATATATCAAAGCCATTAGCAAGAGCATGAGAGAGAAATTGGCCAATTTCAATTCAGAGAAAATATTTAGGTATCCTTCATACCTAGTGTACCTCTTCATTTACTATCAGAGTGGTTCAATGGCCCACCTAAGGCTAGAGTTGCAAAAGGAAGGCAAGCCAAACAAAGTTATTGACTGGTTCCCATGGGTTAGGAAGAATGAGAAAGACTGCTCCCTGCTCAGTTTTGTGAACAAGTTTATGTATGCATCCTTCTCTATCATCAATGGAAGGAACTAGGCTAGGTGTCGAATGAGATAAAGCCCCGTTTATATATTAGTGATCTTCATAGGATTAGAGATAGCCCCCTACAAGCTTCCCAAGCTCCTCACTCCAAGGGTATTTATCTTAGAATATGTCAGACAACTGCATGTGGATGAAATTTGTTTCACGAAATGAAAAAAGAAAAGACACATAGTCTACCCCATCGGCTTGGGTGGGTATGCTTTCACAAATCACAAAGAAGCCAAGGGAGTAGCCAAAATACTCAAAGAGATGGATTTCCCTTTGGATAAGCCCTAGAAATATGATCCACGCTATATGATATCAAAGCTGAAAGGAAATATCAATCCTAGACTCAACGATCGTGAAAGAAGGCCTGCAGAAGAGAGACTTGCTAACCAGCACTCATGCATGCAAGTAAAGGCTATCATGGAGGCTGAAGAAGACGCTGACAAAGTGATGGAGCAAGCTTTTCCCCTTCCACTAACAAAGCAGCCTAAGGTTTCATAATATTACACCTTCGACAGGCCCAAGGATGCAATTGTTACAGCAGAAGATATGAAATTCGAAGCCCTGTCTGAGGAAAGAAGGAAAGAAGTTTTGGAGAATGATTTTGACAAGAAGAAGATGGTAGCCTGGTGGAAGATGAGATGGTACTTGAGAGCAAAAATAGTGCCCTATGGAGACCTACCTGAAGACAAAAAATTCTCAGACATATATAATGAGGTGCACTTGGATGATGAGGAGGGAGAATCACCAGCCCCAACTATATGGGAAAGCCAAAAGAAGAGGCTTGAGCAAAGCCAACCTAGTTCAGTCCTTGCAATCACCATCCAACCTGCCAAGCAAGTCTACGAGAAGGGCTTCCACATACTCACATCTCTGGGTTACAAAGGCTGTAGTGGGATGGGAAAAGACGAGCAAGGTTCGATTGATCCCCTACAAGTAGTTGGAAGGTCCAAGAAATTGGGATTGGAGGCTAACCGAGGAACCTCGCACACTGAGAAAGTAGACCTGCAGTCCACCTTTGCACCAACAGGGGCAGGCCAAGCTGATGGAAGAGGTACAGATTCATGAAGGAACTCCCCCATTCAGGAACAGAGCCAAGCTGAAGAGCCTTCGGGGGCTATAGTTAGAAGGGATAGGGGGAAGGAAGCAGGGGAAGAAGAAAGAAAGAAGGTTGAAGAGAACAAGGAGGCACAACAGAGACTGAATAAAGAGTAGTCTATGAAGCAAGAGGTGAAGCAAGTAGCTACAGAGGTAATGAAACAAGTCATGGTTGTAGGCTGTAGCAGCAGGAATGATAGGAAAGGCAGGAAGAGAGGACAAAGGCCAGCCAGTCGGAGGACTAGAGCATCAGGAGGTGGAGGAGTCAAAGGAAGAAAGGAAAAGAAAAAGGGAAAATGATCAGAATGGAGCAGAGCCCTTAGGCCAAGAGAACCAAAACTGGAGCTCTTGAGACTGAAGGACAAGCAAAAAACACCCCAGAGCATAGCTTGCTAGAAATAGTCCAGGATGCTTCTCAAATAACCCAGTCTATTCAATCCACTCCTACTCCCTTCAAGTTCTCAAAAATACTCACTGTAGCCTTGCCAAGGGGATTCCCCAACGCACCTAGTGTTGAGACCTCTCAAGAGACTAGCTCTTCCCTTCCTCTATTTGAGAACATTCAAACCCTAGAATCCGTAGATCCCTATGATATTATCAAGGAAGAAAAGAAGAAGAAGAGTCTCAAGGGATCCCTCTCAGCCCTGGAGCCTGATCAGCCTCTTGCACAACCTAGGTTGCTTCCTATGTATGATGGTCTCACAGGTGAACTCACCTTGACCACTTTTGAGCCTATAGTTTTCAAGCCCAATGCAAAGATGAAATCAGAGGATTGGAGAGCAACCTAGGTCAAAATGAAAACCATTGAATTGCCTCCTATTGACAACATCAGGCTAGCCAAGAGCTCTAGCAGCATAGTTTATGATGGCTATGTCAAAGCTGCATTTGAAAATGAGAAGTTCAAGAGGAAATTAGGGTCCATATTATTAGAAAATCAATACTGGACCCTTGAAGTAAAAGCCTTGGAAGCAGAAAAAGGGGTATTAGAAGAAAAGCTTGTCTCACTTGGAAAGGACTCTCAAACAGCTATTGAAGTTGTTCATTTTTTGAGAGAAAAACAAGAGCAAATCAAGGCCCTAGAAGCTACCAGGTCAGCTGCAGCATTCCCAATTTTGTAGAAGCTGTCTTTAGAAAAACAACAATTGGAAGGGGAGATTGCCTTTTTGAACAAGGACAATGTTGCCCAACATGCCTTGAGGAAATCCCTTGAAGAGAGGATAGCGGTGTTGGAAGAGGAACATATGGAAAGCTCCCCTTGAAAACCCAACTAGATGAATCAAGAGCCGCAATCTCCACACTTGAATTCAAGCTCGGCCAGGAGCAGCAAAAGATGCCTTCAGCACCCACACAAACCATGACCAAAACTCAGATGCAAATCAGATGAAAGGCAAGATAGATAATTGGTCAGAGAAATTGAAGCATTGAAGGCCAGGAGTCAAGAAAGTGAGCAGGTTGTCATCTTTGCATGGACCCTGGCTGAAAAAAGGAAAGAAAATTTAAAGAAGCAGGGCCAAAAGCTAAAAGAAGCCCAGAAAAAGCTAGTTGATCAAAAGGCTGAGTCTGCCGCTATCCAAAAGGAGGTAGACATTTTGAAAGAAAGTGTGAAAAGTCCCAGGAAGAAGCAAAACTTGTGTCAAAGTTGAGAAGTAATAAAGCTTCTATGTGGGAGTACACCTTACCTTCTATCCCTCCCTTCAGGCTTTACACCTTCCTCCCTTCGGCACCTACACAAGACTGTTTGATATGGTGGTATTACTTACCTAAAGGGGATTCCAGGATTTGGCTTATATTAGCCTCACTTTAGCCTTTACCAGAGCAGGTGAGGAAGAAACTATCTGTGCGGGTGAGGGATACACAACACATATTTGTTGGGTGACGGATACAAAAACATAACACTTAGACCTAGTAGCAAGATTCACAGCCACAGCAAGTACCTATTGTATATATGTGGGCTGAACTCACTGCTTGCAGTAGGAACAGGGAGAGCCGATCACTATCTCATAGGGACTTGTCTCATCTCAGAGAGCAACTATTTGATGAGCTATGTCGACGAATGAGACAATTTTTGGATGGATATAGATCATAAACAAGGCTGATATCGCAGAAGAGGTCAACAAGGTTCTAAATTCTCTCTCCAACCAGACCCTGCAGTCTTTGGGGATTTATGACAGAACCTCAATCTCCATTGATGCAGACACCTGGGCAACCAAACTAAGAAATTGGAAGGCTACTGATCAAAAAGCAAGGGTTGTAGAATCTAGAACTGCCACTTTCATAAATGACATGTCTTACATGGAGACAAATTGACTACCCTCCCCTGCGGGATGATAAGTCGGTTCTGAATAGCCCAAAAAAATATGAGGAGATAATGAGGGCTGCAAAAAGAGACTTGTCGATCGTGGTGGATCAGGGGGGCCCTCCATAAGCTTCGAAAATTTTGGAGCATGTGCAAGTCGGTTCTGAATAGCCCAAAAAAATATGAGGAGATAATGAGGGCTGCAAAAAGAGACTTGTCGATCATGGTGGATCAGGGGGCCCCTCCATAAGCTTCGAAAATTTTGGAGCATGTACAGTTGTACATCTCAGCATGGACCTTGACTCAGAGGTTCGTCCTAAGCCTGCCTCCAGTAGATTTCACTAAGAAGACTGAGTTGGACAAAGCACTTTGGAATCTCGAAGGTGGCAGAAAGCTAAATGAAAACAACCTCGAACGGCTCAGTTGAATTTATGAGTATGCCACCAAGAAGCCTTCCCTGGTTGCTCAAAGTTCATAGCAGGCAAAGCCGCCTTCCCAAAGAGGAGACACTTCCAGAAGGGCAAAAAAACAAAATAGGAAAGTAACCTCATTTGGTTATTTTCACACAATCGGCCCTAATTTTTCAGTGTCACTAGGATGCGGAGCACTAATCCATTCTCTAATCCAAAAAATTGTTATTAGTTGATGAGTTGGAAAGCTTGGCCCAGAAGGTTATAAAAAAAAGTCCCAACAGCGGTACAAAGGATTGAGAATTGTGATACCATCAGGTTACAGAATTTTGTCTAGGGTTTGGGAATTGGGATCTGCAACATTGTTTATATTCTTTCTCCTCCTTTCATTCTATTTTCTTTCTGTAAGCACTACCAGAAGCTCCAAATTGTGAGAAGGAAAGCAAAAGGCCCGGGACTGAGACTTTATAGTCCCCATCCGGTGTCTTCCATTGTAATGAAATGAATTGCTGAGTTTTATTGTGAAGTCAAGACCAAGGCAAAGCTGCCACTGATGTAATAATATGATTCAAAAAAAGTTATGCTAGTTTTCTTTCATATTTTGTTTCTATGGGGTTGAATAAGTCAATGGATTTCTGCTTTGTCTTACCCATTTGATTTTCTTTTCTGTCTCATGAACATGTTATGTAAGAACGTATGGTTAGCCCTCTTTTTATATGCACGATTTATGACCTGCCTACCCACCTTCTAAAGAATGAAAGCATGATTAAGGCGCCCCATCACACCAATTCTGGATTCAATTTTCTGCAGTTCTAAGTAGTTTGCTCTCTCGGTCATTTCAGAAWATCATAACACCTTTAAAATCCATGGCAGAGATCAATCCCATGCACCATAGGTCTCTGTTATAAAT
Source organism: Picea engelmannii (assembly GCA_009831015.1). Taxonomy (NCBI): domain Eukaryota; kingdom Viridiplantae; phylum Streptophyta; class Pinopsida; order Pinales; family Pinaceae; genus Picea; species Picea engelmannii. Next base: position 3,400,778 of record ML776905.1, on the reverse strand, counting down.
CCAGTCTGAGCTTTATACATTAAATAGGTTGTTCTCAGGTGACAGATGAGAACAATTGCCTTAGGAATATTGAGGGTACCCCCCTGGTCCGAGAACTGGCTCGAAGGCCTAGTGTGGTGAGGAAAGTGCATCCTGCACACTATGCCCTGGCATTTAGCCCCCTTAGTGAGAGAGGGGAACAACCTGGGGAACAACAGCCGCAACTATACTGGCACAACACGAGTAACCCACAATCTAGATGTGAGAGAACTTTCTTTTCAGCACGGCAAACTGTATACTGGAACCTGCATTTTTCCGAAGCACGTGCTGTTATTCAATGACAATTTGTGGTCTGTCTTCATCCCCCAATCTGCATCTCCTGAAAGCAAGCGGCCCACAGTATTTCTGCAGTTACTAATCAACCACATTCATTCTGTGGGGTCTTCGGACTTAGTCGAATTCACGATCCTACAGTATCATGCTCCTGGAAGACCATGCCCCCTGCCCAATCCTTATAGAAGAAAAACTGATGCCTGAGGACTCTGCTGCTCAACCCCGGCAAAGCGATGCAAGGAACTGTTCTACTTTGTCTCAACTATAATCAATGGAACTCCGATTTTGCTTACTGTTACCCATTGGATCTAAATTTTGTAATTTTGGATATTGGATTCTGCATGGGAGAATGTTCTAGATCCTCTGTTTCTAGTAACACTACAATATGTTTCTGTTTCTAGTAACACTACAATATGTTTCTGTTTCTAGTAACACTACAATATGTTTCTGTTCCTTGAATCCTTTGTTTTCAGTGTCATACGAATAACGAGCCACCCATGTAGGGCTGCTGGATCCTTGGTCTTCTTTTGGGGTCTCTTAGTTGTTTTGGCAGAAAAGCTTTTGCTCTGGTTCTGCAAAATTCTAACAGTAAAGTCTGTACTGATAAGAGTCCCCGAAACAGGATTTGAATTTGAATTTTTTTTTAAATCGAGATGAAAAAACTAACAAAACATAGATCCACATGGATACTGTTCCATTCGTTTGCAGATGCAAGGAAAGTAGTCAACTGCTCGTAAATAAACTACCAAGCAGATTAAAAATACAAAAATCGTATTTGCAATGAAATCAATTCAGTTACCCTGAAATGTAACAAAAACATAAATTATTCAAATAGTAGTTCAGATAATAATTTGAACTGCGTGAATTGAACTGTATAGCGTTACAGAGGATTGAATTTAGTGAGAAAATGTCTGAGTTTGGATTTTTTTTCTTGAAAACCCAAGTCTAGCCATTTCAAATGCTTTAAATATAAATGTTATGGCGAGAGGAACTATATTATTTACTAAGACACCGTGCAGGTATTATTTTGAACTTAATCAGTAGAATTTAAACATAGGGGGAGTACAGACCGTAAAGAGATGGATTCCTTTAAGCTTGTGGGCCGTAAGATTGGCTTTGGGCTTAATTTCAGGCCAATTTAAGGCTTTATCCGACTGCTTAGCTCTGTCCGCCATTCTCGCTTAGACCTTGCCAATCAGAACCTGCTCCTAATTGCTCCTGAAAGTCCAAAACGTGTTTCAGTATCTACAAATGTATGGCACTTATGTGAATCGACAACTTGTGAGTTGAAATAATTTAGAACATAAGAGTTCCAATGCTCTTATATTTTAATCTATTCGAAAATGGTTTAATATATATATTATATATTATTGCTATTAAAACAATTAATACAGATTATGATGGTGGTGGTTAACTTCCATTGACATTAATATTGGTTTATGGGACTTGGACTTCTTTAGCATGTTAATTCAGACCTTCTAGGTATATAGCCTTGATATTTTGTCTAACAATATATAATTGCACTTATTATTTAACAATTATAAATAACAATTATAAAATCGTTGAAGAAGCTCACATAGGAGGATGGAGGATGATGAGGGAGGTGGTTTGCTAGGGTTTGGAGCAAGGGTTTTGGGAAAATAAGTGTAACAAAATTGTTGGTTTTGTATGACTTCCATTGCATGTAGAATGGATTATGGAAGGAGTGAAGGAGATTGGGTGAAAAGTGTTGATTGCAAATTTTTATGATTCAAAGCCACCTATTGCAAAGACGATGGAATGGATTAGTTCCTCATGGCCTATAGTAGCCAAAGGTAAGTTGTGAATTTCCCCACTTTGGAGGGGGGTTTTCATATTCCTTTTCAATAATTATGAGGACAAGGAAGTAATTTTAAACGACAACCCATGGAGCTATGGATCTTTGAGGTTGTTTCTTCAATGTTGGTATAACTCTGAGGGCCAAGAAGGAACAACTTTTCATATGGGTTAGGTTTCCTAGCATGTTGCTCCATTTCTATAATCCAAATATCTTGAAACTAGTGGGAAATAAGCTAGGGTCTTTTGGTGCACCTCATCGAAAACTTTAGATCAACAAGGCACTCCCCATACCTTAATCATGGTGTTTATTTCAAGAGTGGCTATAGGAAATCGTCTTGGAATAAGAGGGGCAAAGTCAGAGTCAGTGTCTAGATTATGAAAACCTTCATTTTAGGTGTTGGTTTTGTCATGATCATGGTCATTTGTTTCATTACTACCCTCTGAACATAGTAGCTATAAAGAGAAGATCAAAAAAGTCTTGGTATGGGGTCAATCAAGTTAGATCAAGTATGGGCAAATCATTGGTAGGAAGACGTAAATGGGTGGAGGATAAAGCTCTTTCACCCCCTACAAATCAACGCCCTACAAGATCGAAGGTTCTTGGAGATGTCATGAAGGGCAGGGGTACTGTAACAAAGACGATATCTAAGTCACAACAAAAGTCGATCTCCTCTGAGGATTCCTTGGTCGAAGGTTTGGATGCAAGTAATGGAAGTAAAGGGGAGGTTGTATTGATGAGAGTAGAGGACATGCTAGTAGAGTCTCAAAAATGGATTTTGGACTATCAATTGCTATGCCATGGGATTGATTCCTCAAAAGTTGAATTTCCATGTCAGCAATCCCAACACATGGCCAACATCCATTTACTCCCTCCATCTCCTCCACAAGTTTGCAACAATATCTTTTTGGAGATCTTAGGAGGAGGCTATGGCAGATTGTGTCCAAGGTTCACATGCAGTCTAGACTAATTTAATGGAGATCGGGGTGGATCACAAGGTGTGTGGGAAATATTTTGTAGTAGCATATGCTTGTTCGACATTGTCATCTTCTTCTATGGGTGTTGCTTCTCTTTCCTTAGCTTCATTAGCATTGAAGGACTCAAGTAAGTCAAGTAAGATTTTAAATTTGAAGGTAGCTTTTGTCATCTTGACACCCTCCTCCTTGCTCCTTGCTAAGGTCCCATACCTAGAGCTCTAGGTGGTGAGGCAAAAGATATAAAGCATAGCTTTCAGGGCTCTAGTATCCAAGGTGGAGCCACAGGATTACCTATATGGATACCCCTGCATGGAACTCTGCTATGGGTTTAATAGATAGTTCATTAGAAGAGACTAGTCAAATGATCGTTTGGTGCTTCAATTAGGAGTTTGAAGACCTTTGGGTTTTTTTGGATGTTCTTAAGAGTAGGACCTACTTTTGTATGGTAGTATGTATTCTCTTTTGAGTCAAATCATTCGATATAGGCTCTTTTGAGTGGTTTTGATATGTGACTTTCATAATCATCCAAGCCATCATGCTTGTGGTCTTACTGTAAGCTATTTAGAATGGGTTATTTGAAGAAATGAAATAACACGATCTTTTTTTTGGAAAAAAAATATAAAATCATTTATTTATTATTTAAATGATTATAATTTTTAGTTAAATGTAGTATTAAATTTATATATTTATATTACAAAACACAAACAATATAGATTTGGAAAGTTTGTTTATTGCTATGATATTGATCCAAATGCAAACTTTAGAGTCACAGGCCCTTCATCTTTTGTCCATCAATATCTATTTATGCTCAATATTTAGCAATTAAAAAGTTATTTATTTATTTATTTATTATTTATCATTTGAATTGTTGTAATTTTTTAATTTTGGTAGATAAAAACCCCAAAATTACATTATCACTATAAAAATTGCTACAAGAAATGAGATATCAAATATAATTTCGACTTAGTATGAGAATTCCATATACACAAAAAATACAAACTAATAATTATGATCATCCCATCACAAGTGTAGGGATATATCACATGACCTATTCACATAGTCATAACTTGCTTCTAATTAAATTCATTGTTTTTTCCATTTTTTAAGGAAAAGTACTTATTTAGGGGTGTCAAATGCAGGGGAGATCATCCTCGATCTCGAGGGAAGCTAAGAAAAACTTTTTGAATGGGGCTTGGGTAGAGTGTCAAATAACCAAGCCGAGGCAATGGCTCTTTTCAAGGGGTTGAAGCTCCTTAGTGCAAGACATATCAGGAGTCTAATCATTATTGGGGATTCAACTATAATTATCAAATTGATGCATAGCTCCTCCTCTCTAAACGATGAAAAACTTGTAAGGATTATAAGGTAAATATAGAAGGAAGCTAGCAAGTTTGAATCCGTCAAATATTACCATATATTAAGGGAGCTTAATAAATAGGTGGATCATCTAGCCAATATGGCCTCTTCGCTGGATAGTGGAATTTTAAGAACCAAAAGTAGGGTTTCATCTTTCTATATTCCTTAACTTGTCAAGCCATAGTTATGAATACAATTTGCATGAAATCCAAAGGGAATTTCAAGTGGAAAAGGCAATAAATAAGGAAATTTAGCATTCAAGGAGCATTACCCCTGCAATACATTCACACACTTATGGTTTCATGTTGAAGTAGGCTAATCAATTGCAAAATGACTTGGGTTCTTTCATAGATGGGATAATGGTTTTGGAGGATTTTCCTGGAAATCCTATAGGGGAGGCTCTATGGTTTCTTGCATTGTGGTGGATTACTTTGTTTTGAACTAGTTCTGTAATGTACCCAACCTCCATGCTAAGTTCTATCACTGTGGAAAATGACTTAGCCCGCTAAAACGAATTTAAAAACATGCCCATACATATAAAACAACCCAAGGGGTAGCAAATCGATAATTTAACATGCATCTAACAACATATATTAAAACAAGAATGCAATTATTCAATTAAACCAACAAACATACAACATTCATATATTTATTTACTCAATAGAATGTTCATAATAAAAACAACATAACATTTATTTGATCATAAAATGTAACCAACTGGTTGTGTACGAAGGATGAACCTCCCAGCCATAGGCATCATTGTTCATTTTCTCTCAAAAGCAGGTCACCCCCAAGTTGAGGATATGAATCTGCAAGGAGATCTGGCCCTCTGGTTGTCCACTCTCCACACTCAACAACCCAAAACCCATATTCTACTCCTACAACAGTTCCAATCCACCAACTCTCTCTTTCCCACAACCTGCACAACCCAAGGAATGTACCCCCTTCATTGTTCATAGTCTCTTATGGTGTACTATTTGTTTATCAAGGCTTCCAGTGCACTCAGTTGGTCAAGAATATCTCAACTGGGGACTTTAGGAACTCTCAGCTGCTTCAAGAGTGCTCACAGCAGCCTTCACAAGGCTCTTGAGCCATTTCCTCAACAAGAAAATGCACTAGAGTCTTACAACTCGTTTTCACATGCAAGATGACCTCAATTCTAGCATAACACACAGCCAAATAGTGGTTTCCTTCAAGCATATCATGGTTGGTGCTCTTCCCAACACTTAACTCCAGCTTCCTTGCTGCCCAAAACCTACATGTAAAAACTGTCTTCTTTGGCCATACAAATTTCATTTTCCTCAATCCAAATGACTACTTACTCTACCCAATGTTGATTGTACTTCAACCCCATGTTCCCCAATAAATATGGGATGTGACTCTCACACCCACCCTCTTTACATGAGTTTAATGATTGGCTTTGGGAACACTCAACAACAAAAAATAGAAGGTTATACACAATGATAACAATTTCAGGAATGTGGGTTGGATTAACACCCATGAATAAAATCCCCCTTTGCCCCCCTCTCTTGTGGAATCATAGCCCCCCCATCATTTTCATCTCTCTCATATCACAACCAATGATTACTAATTTCATTAATCATTTCAATGCACATAATACATAGTTTGTCCCTTAACCATTTTAACCAATATGAGCTCTTGGCCCCAAACATACTGATTCACCATCCTAAATCACATTTATACAATTACATTATAATTTGTAGAGATTAAAACTGGGAATGTTACATTCCCCTCCCCCTTATTTTTTCATTGTCCTTAGTGCACAACACCCTACAATGTACATACAATTACAATGTTAGGCTCTCTATCCTTTAATCAACATATAGGCTCTTCGACCTAATATCACACAAACATTCCAACCTAAATACAAATACATTGGCACTCTGGCTCCAAAAACAATAAATACATAGGCACTCCATCCCAAAAACATAGATACATAATCCATTGGCCTTCTCCTACAACTCTCCCGATTTGCACCAGCTCTCTTCCACACACCTGCTCGACCCAAGGAATGTACCCCTTCACTACTCTCAACCCATCGATGTATACCATTCATTTATCAGGGCCTTTCTGGCACATGTAACTGTGAATCTCACCACTGGGATCTCAAGGGACTCGTTGCTAGGAAAAACTACTAGAAAAAAAAAACAGTAGCAAGTTTGTTGTTGTAGTGCAACTCACACATGAGTTCACTCTTCAAGCCCAACAACCTGGTTCTTTGATGGTGAAACTCCCACACATGAGTTCACTCTTAAGGCCCAACAACTTGGTTCTTCAATGGTGCAACTCCCACACAGGAGTTCACTCTTCAGGCCTGACAACTTGGTTCTTCTGCAAGCCTGAAAACTTGCTTCTTTAGTCTTCAAAAACTCCAAACATATGCTAACATGTCCATTTGACTTTAATATTCTCTTCTCTTCTCTTCTAAAGTTTTGTTTCCATGATTTACTCACCCTTTAGGCTCATGCATCCCTTTCATTGTTATACAGTTCCTCGGGTGATCCATCATTTTCCAAGGTGTTTTTACGCAGGCGGATGCCAATTTACCACTAGACTTCCACTAGTAACTGGTAACCTATGGAAATCGTCTCATCTGCATCATATGCATACATGCAATATGAGACATCATCGTACGAATTTCAATTATAATTTTTCAAATCTATTTTATATGGGAAAACAAAATTTCCCAAGCATGAGTTTTTTGTTCATCATGTTTGGCTCTTACATCTATAGATATCAATCTTCCTTGTGGGATTACATCCCTGCCATATCCAAGACCATTCTCCCTACAATTTTCTTAATTTCCATGCAACCAAACAAATTGTTAGCATATCATAACAATTTGCAATTATTAATTTCTCAAATATGTTTTGTACGGGAAAATAAAAATTTCCATGCATAACTTTTCTACTCATTATGTATGACTCTTGCAATTGTAGATATCGATCTTATTTATGGCTTACATCCCTGCCATGTCCCAGACCATTCTCCCTGCAATTTTCTTAATTTTCACTCATCCAAACAAATTGTTAGCATTCATGCACATTTATAACAACTCATGAAGTGATCTCAAAATTGTATATTACCAACAATTCAATCATTTCCAGTCATTATTCACATTAAAAATGGAATTCAACCATTAATCATATTATCTAGAATGAAACTATCATTCATTGTACATGCATTATCAACACACCAAGCTTTTCGTAATGTAATCAAACATTACTAATAAATAAAACCAAGGTGTCAATATCCATGGCCACATTTACCCAACGCATCCTTGCATTGACTCTAGAGTACCATATATCCATGTCATGTATTCCACCATGGTGAGTTGGGAGGTCTAGCCAATTCCTCAACACATCATCCAAACTCTTCCCCGCAACTTGTTCGATCATTTGGATACCTTCCTCTTCAACCCATACACAACACTAGGAATATAATTATCTTAGTGCTCTCTCGTGACGACAAAGGGGATGCAATCCAAACATCGGTCATATAGAAGAAAACCATTATCCATTTGGATGGTGCTATAGCCTTTCCATATCCAATCTCAATATGGCCTCATGCATGGCCATCTCTAATGACATTCATTGCTACCCGTGACACCCCATTTGGATTAATTAATAAATATAATTAAGTAATGTAATTTAATCCATTAATGTAATAAAGTTATTTAATCATTAATTTGATTAAGTCAATTAGATTATTTAATTAATTAGATTTGATCCTTATTTAATTAATGGATTAAATAATACAACCATAAATGAAATGATTATTTTTTGGGTTAAAGGTAGATAGGGAATTTATGAGGAAAGGATAAGGGTATATAGGGAATTTATGAGGGAAGGAGACGATGGATGGGGGCATAATGAAGGGGGAGTTGGTCATTTGGAGGAGGATTCAAGAGGGGGAGGAGAGTAGAAAAATTAGGAGAAAGCTTTGGACTGTGAAATCTTGGAGGCATATGAGATTGGATGGTTGCTGGGATTTTGGGCTTGGGGCTAGGAAACCGTAAGGATTCCTGGGGCTAAGCAGTCAAAGAGGTTGTTCCTAGTTGGATGGGAGGAAACACTCAGTTTCAGGAAGTGGACAACTGATAGCAGTGGATAAGGGAGAAAGGGACTAAGTCAACCATAACTAGATGTATTTTACTAGTTGATCTTTTTGTAAATATTGTAATTAAATTGCTATTATTTACCAGTTAATTTTCTTGCATCAAGAAAATTTTAAACTAATTTGTTGTAAATGAAACTCTTGCATTCAGATATTTCAGAAATAGAAAATTTGCTTCATATATACAAAAAATTTCTTATAATAAAGAGTCATTTACAAAAGAAGTTAATCATATTTAGAGGCCCCCAAAGAGAGGGCCTTACACTACCGCATGGGTATGTCTCCTATCTTGACTTGGTTATGATCTCATAACCAACATAACACAATATGCAATTAAATTTATCATAAATGCATTCAAGCATTACATAGAATGTGTGTACTCAAGGCCTTTTGCCCTTTCATCAATTTCAAATATTGGAAAATTTAGCTGAGGGAATTATTACCTCAATTCCCTTCAACATTATCCATCATAACAACCCCAAATGCATACTTGCAAGGCTATTATTACATTAATTGATGCTACCTGACCAACTAATATTGGTGTGGAAGCTTGCAGGATTCATTTATTAACCTCTTTATCATCATCTTATCATCCTCATTTTTCTTCATACAGATGATTTTCATATGCAATAGTATCATCAACATATTCAACCATGCTATAAACAATTTTCCTGGATACACAATCCATCATTAGTCATATTCAAATATCATATTTGCATATTTGCATTATATATATATATATATACCGCTCTTAGTCTATAATAATGTTGTATGCATGTTTAGGCATGTCCACATGCACAAATTCACATCAATATGCATTAAACATTCAATCTTATCATGTCCACTTCATGCACATGCATTCTATCTTTATTGTATGTATCATGTATCACTTCTATCATGCACACTCCACTGCATATTTATTTTGATTTTATTTTTTATTTTTTTGTTGTTGTTGTTGTAGATGGTTGTCCTTGAATTCTTGTAGATCCTTGCTACTCTGCGCTCTACCATTATGCTCATCTATGCACCACTAATCCCTATTATGAACCTTTTAGCCAAGCCCTACTTGACCATTTTACATTTCCAACCACTAGATCCACTAGTGATGCCATCTCACAGTTGCTTCATTTATGCAAATAATCATGTCCCAACATCGTTTGGCTAAAATTACCAATATTTATAGTGTTGTAGCATGCACTACTCCAATTGAATATTAACATTAAAATCTAATTAACCACTCCCCATTTCCTTGACCCCATCGGTCTTGAAATATCATTCTCATTGATTGGCATTTCAACATTATGAAATGTTTCTTTTATGTCATATTTTCCAATACCCTTCTATCCATGGCTTTTCTCAATTTAAATACCTCTCTTCACTTAATTGAGTGATTCATTGTAAAGCACTACTTGGCCACTCAAGACCACTCTTCTCCAAATGGAATGTTACACTCCTCCATTTGCACCTATACCATGTTTCCACTATGCACTTTGACAATAGAGGCAACTTTCTTGCTCTAAATACTTTTAGACACAAGTAGCTAAGGCATAGTTTAACAATTCATTTTTCTTGTATTCCTATGCTTGCACATAGAGATGACTCATCCACTCCATGATTAACACCTCATCTCATGATGTCCTTTTGTCTTCTCTTGCAACAATCTATGTAGCCTTCACTACATTTTTACCTTCAAGGCTATGGAGTTCTCCTTAACTCCCTATGCATGCTATGAAATTCCTCACCTGTTGGATTCATGCTTTATGTAAGAGCCTCTATTGATCATCCTTTGCAATCCATTCACTCTGTAGCAGCCACATACTAATTTAACTTTTCTATTTTGAGTCCTTTGTCAACCTTTAAATACATGTTCTGCAGTCCTGTAATTCCCTCTACAACTCTTTGATTCCTCAAACAATTGTACAAGATTGGTCTGCTTCCTTGTACAATTGAGATAGTTCCTTTTGGGTTCTATCTATTTTGCATACTATGTCAAGCATAGAACCATTTTCTTCCTCATGTGTCTTCTTAGGAATTTCCTTTCTAAAGACCACTTCCCTATTTGTGTTCTTCTTGAATTTCCATCCCATTCTATCTTGGAAATACACTTAGTACCCTCAAAATGTACTCAACATTATCTATTTGCATCAACAATTCCCTTTTATTGTTGTCATATTTCTTTGAGTGCTGCAATATGCTCCAACTAGCTCAACATCCACTTATGGTGTCATTTTACACTTATCTCAACTATTCATGGACTTTGTCCAATTCTGGAATCCAATTATTTTTTTATGGATTACCTCTCACTAGAGTCTAATTGCATCTATCTAGAACAAATCTACACATAATGGACTTTTCACTCTCTCATCCATTTAGTGATTTACTCTTGCACCTTGTTTCCACTAAACACTCTAACAAAGTGGATGTATTTCTCTCATTATTCAGAGAATAATTCCCGGAGATAATGCACCTTACCTTTATTTATGCATTATGGCCATCTTTATTAGAACTCCAGCTTCCTGGGTTCCCAAATCCTCATGGTTGTTGTTGTGAACATAAATATATATAAAATATATAAATATAACTAATAACTATTAACTATTAATTAACAATTAATTACTAATGAAGAGACACCTCACATGAAAGGTCATGTTTCTTATGAAAGGGCACCCCTACGTGGGTATACGTATAGGCCCTCATTCTCATTGTAATCATATAATATCTCATATTTTACTCATACATTTTATATATATTGTGATCCATATGGATTTCTACATTGTGTTCCAAGTATTTTGGATATTTAACTCGTGAGATAGATTTGATTCACCACATTGGCATCAGAGTCTCGTTTCTGATCTTGGCATTTGGCCATACAAGCTTTTAGCCACACTAAAAAAAAATTCATAGTTTCTTTGATATTTGGTCAACTTACCACAACCGACTTTTGGCCATTCTCCATTGAAGAAAAAAAAAGGTGATTCCACTGCAACTTTAAAGTCCAAATTTTTTGTTCAAGAAAAAATGAAGTCTCCTACAAGAGTATTGCAAACAAAAATAATAAAAAAATAATTTCATAGTTTCTCCGAAATTATTCTGATGCAAATTATGTAGAGAAATCAAGAAAAAAAAAGTACGATTGCAGTACCATACAATTTGAATAAATTAAATTAATTTGGGGGTTGTACATGAATGCCCAATTGAATAAATTAATTGAAAAACAGTGATCCAGAATGAATCATTATATTATTTTTCATCTATCTCACTACTTTTTGGGTGGAAAAATTGGAGGAATCAACTTACAGGGCCATTTCGGCGACTGGTCCAAATTTGGAAATTTGGGTCCAAAAAACAGTCAAAAATCTTCCAAACCCATTTTGAGGAATCAAATGACTTTTTTTTGGGTCCAAATCTTACTATAGAGGAATATTCTTAATTCTAAACGTCGATACTTTTCCAACGAAGCAGACCGTTCGTCAATCGGAATTCATATGAGAAAGTTATGTCTCTCGCAAGTTGACCTACTATATTGATCACCATGGTGTGAGTGGATGCCATGTCAACCTCCATTACTTAGACATATGGGGATATCCACATAGTGTGTTTTCTAAGAACATTCTAGAAGGTCCAAAACCTTATCACAATTGAAGGTTGAGGAAGTCAAAAAACATATCCCGCTATCGAGCTATGTTAAAAACTGGGCCACTAGGAGGAGAAGGGGTTCCATTCTTTTTCATTGTATCTTGTTCCATAGCTGAAAAAAACATATGAGAGTGGTATTCTGTGAGCATAACATAGGAGGAGATATTTTGTATAAGCCATACATGCCACAGTTCAAAGGAAACTCCACAGAGAGTGTCTATTTCTTTATACTTGCATCATTCATATACCAGAGAAAAGAGAGCAGAGCAACCTCACCTTCTAGTTGGGTTTTCTCTCGTATTAGGTTTCCCAGGTCATATCTTGTGTTTATTTATGGATGGTGTGACTATATTTTATTGTTCTCTATTTTCCACATTTTATTTATTTCATGCCTAAGCAGAAAATAAATAACTAAGTATTTTGAGATCTGAAGGAAAAATAACCGTAATAATAAAGATTTCAATATTTTTTATTAGATTTGTTGTGATGAACTGTTCCAGTGGAATATCCACGACAGTTTACAGATCATATTGGTATCAGAGCAATTTTTTCTTTTGGGTATTTGTGGGAAGTTGCAGGATCCAAGAACCGGCTTAAAGAGAAGTCATAGAAACCCTAGCCATGGCGAACGAGTCTGTTCATAATAACCCTTGAGATCCAGCAAAAGAAATATTTGAGCGATTGGAAGAGAAAGTTTCTGACATCAATTGCAATATGAACCTCCTTATAGTGGCTCTAACAAACAATCTTAGACCATTTGTAGATGATGGAGGATATAACTCAGAGAACAGATCAGAGGGAATATTGGAACATCGGGAAGACTCGGGAAAGGAGTCACGAAAAGAATCCGAGAAAGAACAGTCAAGTTTGAGTGCCATGAATCCTTCACAGTGCCTATTCAAGATGGAAGAGAAGGTGGACATAGAGACATACCAAGGTGTGATCGATGCATTAAAACCGAATCATTGTTGCAACAACTAGACGTTTATTTTAGCATTCACCATATAGAGGAAGAACATAATATTTCATTTGCTAGACTGAAGTTAGAGGGCTATGCTTTAACCTGGTGGAAACTCCACATAAAAACACTTAGGATGGATGGTGATCCGCCAGTAACTAGATGAGAGACTTCAAAACCCTCATCAAGTCCCAATTCTACCGTATCGGGTATGTAAAGTGTTATCACTCCAAGAAACCCTTTGTGGTTGCAGACCAAAGGTGCTTGGTAATTTAAGAAATGAATGTTTTTTGTATTTTGTAAAGGTGGATCAATGGGATAACTCAATTCATCTAATAGCATTCAGACATCAAAATGGTAAACAAATAGACAGTGCTCTCCAAGATTGGTTAAACAGCAAAATAGCTTTCAGTGGATGAAGAAAAGATTGTTCATAAACCAGTGCAAAGCAGGGTCTAATAAACAACTAAAGAAACTGATTATAATGTCATGAACCAAACAATAGGATAACAGTTATTCAAGGTTTGACAACAAGATAATAGTGAAGAAGAAATATGAAAAACTGATACCAAAATGGAAAGGAACCTGTGATCTGTATTAGCAATGAAAATCTGAGTACAAAAGTGTATTACAGTATCCAGAATCGAACCCTTGTTTCACATCAAAAACAGGCATTTATAGCCTCTTACAAACAGTTATACAGATCCTAAAAACATGGATCTGTATTTAATAAAGACAACTCAATTCTATCTAAACAACTTGAAAATAAAGTCTCTAACAACTAAACTTAATAGTAGAACTGTCTTCAATCTCCAAAATCGCCATCTACATCCTTCAGCTCTTGGTATCTGCAATATGGTGAAAATTAGCAAGACACCTTTATTTGACTGTTTGATTTCCCAACATTTATGGTCGATTTTTTAGGAAATGGTTTTGCATGTGTTACCAAAATTCTCTCGAATCCCTGATGCTGACCTTCTTGCATGTGATCTAATAGCCCACTGATACACTGGAGCCCCTTCAAAACCTGTTCGGAATGAACTGTGTTGTCCTTGGCTTCAAAAATTTGTTTTCCAGCGCATTCCTTATATTTTTTGCGAGTTAGTTATTGAAAGCCGTCGCTTTCCACAACTAACAGGTAATAAAATAATAGCCTTGCGCTGTTGAAAGTCCCGATTGCGCACAAAATGAATTTTCACCTTCAAATTTTGATTTCAAACAAAACTAAGTGTGTATCTGATTTCTCACCTTGCATATTGACGGCGACTTGAGCGAGTACCCTCAGATCTGGATGAGTTTTTTGACTTAATTTTTGTTTCAACCTCCTTATCTTCCTTTTGAGACGTTTGGCAAGCCACCACAAGCTGTTGTAGTCTTTGGTGAGTTTTTTCTTCCTCTTCTTCTCTCTAACACTTTCCTTAGCCAATCTTTCGAACGCAGCATTGGTCTTGGCGAAGTTATCAGATAACTTCTTATACCTTTCTTTAATCACCCGCTCCAAGACCTCTTGTTGGGCGATTACCTCCTTGAGATGTTTGATCTTCTGAGACTTCCTTGATCTGGGGTTTTTTGATGATTCTCCTTGTTCTGTCTGATTGAAGGTTTCATAGTTCTGTGCACACTCGGCTGACTGCTCAGAACTCTTGATGACCGGGCATTGATTTTGCTGCTCAGATTCTGAATCTGAATAGGGCAAGTTAAGTATATTCTTCCCTGTACTCTGTTCTGTAGGATGCCCTGTATTCTGATGTGTAGTCTGCTCTGTGGTCTGCTCAAAGTTCAAATTTCTCTTCAACCTGTGATGCTTTGCTCCAGATATTCTGTCTTCTGAAGGTCCCGGCAGGGTCCTTCTTTTTCTTGAACTGCTTTGAGGAGATGCTTGTTTCTTTGAACCCTTCATCTGTTCATTTGCAGTCTGGTTATGGATTTCAAAACCTTCCCAGAAAAGAAAGTGCTCCCAGCTCCTTCCCTGTTGTTTCAATTCCTCCAGCATAATCAATTTTATGAGGCCGAGGTGACACAGAGTAGTTTTCATGCTCAAGGGTTGAGCTCTAATCCTCTTGCAAACCTTAGTCAAACTTTGATATAGGAAATAAGGCAAATTAATAGGGGTCTTGCCTGTGAAATGATCCAGTAGTTTGAAGTGGTACATCATCAGTTTATCATATCTTCCCTCTGAGGTAATGTACAATTGGATACCTTTGAACAATTCCTGCCATTCTTCATCTAGATATGAAACTAGCATACCTTTTTTCCATGCTTTGTGCATGTACCCCTCTTTCAAATAAACTCTGAAATCCAAATTTTTGGGAGCAGTGGTTTTAAACCAGTTCTGACCAGTTATTGGCAAACTTGTAGCTACGACAATGACAGCCTCATCCACTTTGATTTCCATGGACCCGACGCGAGCTCTATTGCCATCGAAAGTCTTGGCAAAGGCTTCTGTTGTAGCCTGGTGGCACCCAACTTGCAACCTTTCGACGAATTCCATACACCCTGCATTTGAAAAATGCTTCTGGACTTCGGGATGTGTTTGTAAAAAGGACAGGTTATCCAACTCTCTTTTGAGTAGGGCACCACTGCATTTTCTCACCATTATGTAGCTCACAACTCCCGATAATTTGTAACCCTTGTAACTTCCAGTCGAGCCGAGGTTCTGCATTGTTGAAAGAAGTTCAGGCTTCGGCTCTGTTTTGAAACAAATGAAACTTCAAAAGACTTCGAGAGACGATTTGTGATATAGAAACCACTGTTTGATTTGATGTTGTCAGGTCGGCGGTACCTTCTCTGTACCTGCATCACCGAACTCGAGCTTGCCATCTCGGATGCCATGAGTGTTGAGCGTGAGTTTTGGGCCGGATTCGAATTACAGTCCTATTCTGACATGCATAATTGAGTTTCTATCATTACCCACTCTCATCAACGCATATTTTGGATTTGCCTGACGTGGGATGATCGTATCATCATTACCTCCAGACGTGGATATCACACACGTGATTCCCGCTTTCTTCAACAACGGCCCGTGGAAAACGCCTCTGTCAACTATTCGCTTGCCACTTTCACCAGCGCGCGACTCTGTGGAAAATCCCTGTTAGCTGCGGAAAGTATGCACTTTCAACAACGCACCACTCTTTAAAAAACATTCCTTAGCTGTGGAAAGTATGTGCTTTCAACAACGCACGACCCGCGAAACTAATTCTTACACATTTTTGAAATTCACCACTTTCAAGAGCGCAAAGAGTTATGAAAAGCGCCCCTTAGCTGCTGAAAGTCGTCACTTTCCGCAGCGCACATTCAACTTTTGGACACACGTTAGCTGTGGAAAGTGAAAAATGAAAATTTTGAAAAGAAGACTTTATGGGTCAAATTATTTTCTAAGACAAAACCAAAACCTAAAATTTTTGCAGGTACAAAAACTCAAAAATAACTTGAGGACACTATCAATAGCCATGATATCCACTACAAAACTCAACCAAAAGGACGGTTTCATTTTGGGAGTTAACATAAAGGACCAATGGATCTAGTGGCACTACTTCGGGTAGAGGCAATGGCAGAGTGTACAAGAGCACACCACTGAGTTCAAAAATATGGCCATCATGTTGGGTATCTCCCCCAAGAACCCAGATGTACTCCTCAAGTATTTGGGGGTTTACATAGTCATCTATGAAAGCAGGTGTTTCTCTTCAATCCAAGGAAAGTGGATGAGGCTTGTGTACAGGAACAATACCTGGAAAACATAGGCCAAAATAAGGGGTAGCCAAGTGGTTCAAAGAAGAAAGAGCACCAGGAAGCTTCCAAGGAGGGGAAGAAGAAGTGGAAATCGGGAAAAGATAAGAAGACAACAACCATTGCCCAATAGAGTAAATATCCTAGCAACCATTACAATCATTGCAACATTGATGGCCACACCGAGGAAAAATGTTGGAAACTACATCTAGAGTTGAATTCGAAGAATCACAAGAATGATGGAAAGAAAAAGAACCTTCTAGCCAAAGATTCAAGCAATCAGGTTGAAAGTAGCTTGGATGTTGATGACAATATTGTTTGCACATATGTGCAGAAGGAGGTGAATCTGAGTAGCCTTCATCACTAGGAAGAGAAGGAGATGACCAAGCTCTTCCACATCAAGATTCAGGTCAGAAAGACCAAGACCAAGACAAATGCTCTGTTCAACTCTAGTTCACATGCTAATATCATAGCAATGGATCTTGTCAACAAGCTTAGATTGGAGGTTCACAATCATCCTAGCCCCTATCCATTGGGTTGGGTAAACAAGGATACAAAGATAAAGTTAATGAAACAATGTAAGGTTAAATTTTCTAGAAGTGTTGATTTTATTGATGAAGTGGAATTGGATGTAGTACCCTTTGATGTATGTGGAGTAGTGTTTAGAAGCCCTTACATGTATATGAGGGATGCAATCTTCATGCAGAGAGCCAACCCATACCGACTGATCAAGGATGGGAAGTCCTACATCATCAATGCACATAAAGGCAAGTCAAAGATCTCACTGGTATGTGCCAACCAAGCCAAGAAGTTGATTAGTTCTAGTAAGAAATATGTTTTGTTTTTCTTAAGATAAAATCAGTTTGATGATGAGTCAATGAGGGTGAAGGCATCCTTAGAGGGGTGTACTAAAGAGTAGAAACATCAATTGGAGAAGTTTCTATAGGCATACATAGGAGTGTTCAAGGAGCCTAAAGGGATACCACCTAAGAGGGAAGTGGAGCACAAAACACAATTATTACTAGACTCCCCATTGCCAAATACTGGGTTGTATAGACAGTCCATTCTAGAATCAAATGAAGTGAAGAAGTAGTTGCAAAACTTGTTGGGTTAGGGTGTGATTCGACCAAGTACCTCACCTTGTGGGTCACCCATCATAATTGTGCCCAAGAAGGATGGGACTTGGAGAATGTGTATTGATTATAGGAAATTGAACAAGACTACACTAAAGAATTGATAGCCCCTACCAAGGATCAATGATCTGTTGGACCAGCTGCACAATGCCAAGTATTTCACTAAGATGGATTTGAAACCATGATATCACCAGGTATGAGTCAAAGAAGAAGATACCTGGAAGACTACCTTCAAGACAAGGCAAGGTTTGTATGAGTGGTTGGTTATGCCATTTGGTTTATGCAACACACCGACTACATTTATGAGACTAATGAATGACGTTTTACACCCTTTTCTAGGTTCATTTTTTATTGTTTATTTGGATGATATATTGGTTTATAGGGCTACCTAGGAGGAGCACATCTTTCATCTTATGTAGGTGTTAGAGACTCTGAAAAAGCACTAGCTATTGGATAATCTCAAGAAATGTGTTTTTTCTCAACAGTCTTGGTGTATGTGGGGTATGTGATCGGTGGAGGGGAGATCAAGATAAATCGCGCAAAGATGGAGGCCATCATGAAATGGTTAGTTCCTGTAAATGTCACTGAAGCTAGGAGTTTTATTGGGGCGACAAAATACTTGCAAAAGTTCATAGCTTCGTTTTCAATGGTAGCTGCACCACTCCACACCATGACAACTAGTGGTAAAAGTTTCTAGCGGGGGAAGAATCAGTAGAAGGCCTTTGATGAACTGAAAAGAAAGATCAGTCAAGCACCAGTCCTCGCACTACCAAAATTGTGGAAGCCTTTCAAAGTGGAGATAGATGTAAGTGGGTATGCCATGGGAGTAGTACTGATGCAAGGAGGAAGGCTCGTCTACTATCATTCTGAAGTATTTCATGGGGCAGTTCTCAACTACCCTATCTATGACAAGGAGCTCTATGCCTTGGTACAAGTTGTTAAAAAGTGGAAGCACTATCTGATGGGAAAGGAGACCATCATCCATACAGATCACCGACCACTACAATATTTACAGGCCTAGAGTAAGCTACAACAAACAAGGCATTACAAGTGGATGGGATTTTTACAACAATTTCATTTGGTCATAAAGTATAAGAAGGGTATCACAAATAAGTTGGTAGACATGCTTTCATGACCACCCACATCCAATATTAAAACTTTGGGAACTCTAATGCACATGGAGCCTTTTACCCATTATGCATACAAAGAGGCATACACAGAAGATGAAGACTTCAAGGAGGTTTTTCAACAACTATAGGGCCACATTCATATAGAAGAAGGTGATAGAAAGGATGACTATCATTTCCAAAATGGGTTACTCTATAAGCTTGACAAGCTCTGTGTTCCTAAAGGTGAATGATTGCATCTTATCAGAGAGGCTCACACCTCGAAGGTTGCAGGCCATTTTGGTGTTGGGAAGATGATTGCCAACTTATAAAGGTATGTGTATTGGCATGGAATGAAAGAAGATGTAGCACAATATATTAGAGGATGTATACTTTGTTGTACCAATGAGCCCAACAACAAGAAGCAAGGTCTATACCATCCCTTACCTGTACCCACTCAAACTTGGAAAAACATTTCCATGGATTTTGTGGGAGGTTTACCAACAACCAGGGAGGGACACGACTATCTATTTGTGGTAGTTGACAGGTTCAACAAAATGTGCATTCTCATGCCTTGTAAAAAGACCATCAGTGGACAAGAAGCAACAAATAAGTTCTTTGAACAAGTCTGGGTGCACTTTGGGATACCAAGGAGCATCATCTCAGATAGGGATACTAGATTTATTAGTGCATTTTGGACTACATTGTGGGAGAAGATGGACACTAATTTGAATAGGTATACAACATGCCATCCATATACAGATGGGAAGACGAAAGTAGTCAATAGGAATTCGGTGCAGCTTTTGAGGGTTTACAATCAAAAGCATCTGAAGACTTGGGATGAAAATTTGATCTATATCTAACACTCTTATAACAGAGCAATCCACACTTCTACTGGTAAGTCACCTTTTGAAACTTGCTCTGGGTATTTACCACCTTCACCCTTAGATGTTGTATATGGACAACAAGGAGGAGTGAGGGAGGACCTCATAGGAGATGTATTAAAAGCATAAAAAATTGTTGAGAAGATCAGGTAGATCCATTTTCAAGTACATGAGACACTGAAGAAGTCATAGGAAAAGTACAAGGCTAGACATGACCAACACAGAACATAGAAAAAAATTAGAGTGGGAGACAAAATATGGTTACAACTGAATAAGGAAATACTACAGGGTCTTGGTAAGAAGATCAAGGATTTATGGTATGGTCCTTTTGTGGTGTTGGAAAAGGTGGGAGATAATGCCTACAGACTCAATCTACACCCATACATGCACATTTACTCAGTAGTGAATGTGGATAATCTCAAACTCTGTGAGCCCTCCATGTTGGATCAGGAGGAGGAGTAGGTCCTACCTTCTATAGAGGATTTAGCACTAGATGCTCAGGTAGATTTGGTAGAAGACACAGTTTTGTAGAAACGGTCCAGAACTACAAGACAGGGGAAGCATGACCTTTGAAAGATTGGGTTGAAAGGACAACTTCCAGGCAAAGCAAAGTGGTACTCCAGGGAGAAGGTAGAGGAAATATTTCCTCACCTCATTCAATAAATATTTTGGGGACCAAAAGCCTCCCTAAATGGGGAGGTATGATCTGGGATCATTATATTATTTTCTATCTATCTCACTACTTTTTGGGTGGAAAAAAATGGAGGAATCAACTTACAGGGTCATTTCGACGGTTGGTCCAAATTTCGAAATTTGGGTCCAAAAAATAGTCAGAAATATTCCAGAGCCATTTTGAGGAATCAAATGACCTTTTTTTGGTCCAAATATTGCTATGGAGGAAGATTCTAAATTCTACATGTCCATACCTTTCCAACAACTCAAATCGTTCGTCAATCGAAGTTCGTATGAGAAAGTTATGCCTCCCATAAGTTGACCTACCATATTGATCATCATGGTGCGAGTGGATGCCATGTCAACCTCCATTACTTAGACATGTGGGGCTAGCCACGTAGTGAATTTTCTAAGAAAATTCTAGAAGGACCAAAACCCTATCACAATTGAAGGTTGAGGAAGTGAAAAAACCTATCCCTAGATGGCTATTAGGCTATGTAAAAAAATGAGCCACTAGGAGGAGAAGGGGTTCCATTCTTTTGCATTATATCTTGTTCCATAACTAAGAAAAACATTTGAGAGTGGTATTTTGTGAGCATAATAGAGGAGGAGAGATTTTGTCGCAGTCATACAGGCCGCAGTTTAAAGGTAAATCCACAGAGAGTGCTTCTTTCTCTGTACTTGCATAAATTCTATACCAGAGAAAAGAGAGCAGAGCAAACTCACCTTCTAGTTGGGTTTTCTCTCGTATTGGGTTTTCCATGTCATATATTGTGTAAATATTTGTGGATGGTGTGATTGTATTTCACTGTTCTCTATTTTCCACATTTTATCTATTTCATGCATAAGCATAAAATAAATAACTAAGTATTCTAAGATCTGAAGGAAAAATAATCGTAATAGTAAAGATTTCAATAGTTTTTATTAGATCTTTTGCGATGAACTGTTCCAATGGAATATCCATGGAAGTTTACAAATCAAAAAGTCGTACAATCCATCAATTTTTAGCATACGACATCAAATTTGAAAGAGGACAGCCTGTAATTAATAAATCTATGCAACCGCTGACTGCTTTCAACCGTCGATTTCAGTTTCTCGTACCATATTTCCATACTAATCATTAAATTGAGCGTTATGTTGTCATACACCACCATACAAAAACTTTGCCACCCGTCGTACACCTCACATGTGTTTTCCGTATGGATATCTCATAACCACCGTCGTCGTAAGATCCATTGTACCTTCACCCGAGTTGTTCATACATATCTCTCATAGTCACTCGTTGTTGTACAATCCACTGTACTTGTAATTAATTGTGTCCATACTATGTCATCGTACAATCCCTTTTGATTTCACAATTAATGAAATTATTACCATCTGCATCCGCATTGAAGGTCGCGACCAATCAACATATCAATTCGGGATAGAAATCAAAAGTTAAGGATTAAATCAAATAAATTAATTACTTTTACCTTCCCGTAAATAATTACTTCTACCATACTTATTTTTAAAAGGGTAATTTAAAAGGTAAAGTTTGGAAAAGGTAACACATTTTTATAAAGTCAAAAGGTTTTTTCTTAATTAAAAAAAAGCAAACTATAAAGTACAAAGTTATAAAGGGAGAAAGGTTTTTTCTTAATTAAAAGAAAAAAGAAAAAAAAAAAACTATAAAGTACAAAGTTATAAAGGGAAAGGTATATATGGGGGATATTTTATTAAAGGAGTGAAACGTTCAAAATAAAAATATTTCTAAAGTCCATCATATATTTAAAAAAAGGTTTTAGGAAGAAAAAGATATAAAAAGAGGTATTTTTTTCGAGTTAATTAAAAATTTTGTAAATTTCAAGTTATAAAAGAGTCTACTAAAATACATATAAGAAGTAAGTGAGAAGGTTAAAAGAGTAAAATCAAAAGAGTTTTATTATGAAAGGGAAAACAAATAAAATTATTTTCCAATCATAAAGTGTGTTATATTAAAAAGATATAAAAGATATTATAAGGTATAAGTGTTTTCAAGGTTAAAATGACAAAATAAATATTTTCTTATGAAGGTTGTCAAATTTTGTGTTATGAGTTTTTTACATTAAAGGGGAGTATTCAAGGAAGAGAGGTTAATATTGTTACAAGTTTGGACCATAATGCAAATTACATTAATATTGATTTGGAAAATCAATTATTAATTCCAGAGTCGAATATAATTGAAAAGGAAGATATTTTTCAATTTAAGGAATTACAAGTGACAATTGATGAATATGGATATATATCTCAATTCAATGTTACAAATATATATAGATAAGAAATTGACATCATTATCGGGTTACTCTGGTTTAAAATCTAGGTACCTTCATCCTAAACACGGAGAAAAAGTTTGTGACATTTCCTTATAAGGAGAAGATGATGACATTTCAAGACACTACTATGAGGTCAAAATTGATAATATCTTCATCAAAATACTTTTAAGATATCTCTAAGGTGATCCTTCAAGAAAAATCAAAAGTCAATATCTAGGATGCAAAAAGAATTCGACGAAGTTATCACGGATAAAATCGAAGAAATTTCACGCTTAAAAGACCATAGCCAAAAACTACTTACACAAATCAAGAAGCCAAAGGATAAAAAACAATGCGTTTAGAAGTTGGAACAAGAGAATCAAGATCTCGAGAAGATCCTATTAGAAAAAAAATGAAGAAAATTCTCGCTTGAAAAACCTTAATCAAGGGTTACTAGAAAAAATCAGAAAGTTGAAAGAAGAGAAACGTGAAAATCCAGACATTAAAGATATCATCAAATCAGATAATGAAGAAAATTCACTTCTAAAAAATCATAATCAAAACCTACTGATGCAAATAAAAAACCTAAAGAATGATAAAAAGTCTCTAGAAAACAAGTTAGAAGTGCTTATAGAAAAGAAAGCATCAAGGTTTTCAGATGAACAAATCCGAGTTATGGAAAATGGAACAATTACAGATCCAATCCACATCACAACTTAAGAAGCTACATAGTCAACTAAAAAAAAGACATTCAGATGTTGGAGTCCAAACCATGGAATTTTCGAGTGTAGATCCAACGATCAACAAAACATCAATTAATGAAGAAGAAACAATACCTACAGTAAATTGAGGAAATGTTGCACGTACGGTAAGGAAAAACCATGTTACCAGAAATCCTTATTGACATCCCAATCATAAAAGCAGATATCTTAAACAACCAGAGTATCAATATTACTTAGGTTGGGAACAAATAATTTATCATCCGAAAAACATTGTTACCACCACAATTAAGTCTCCTAATAACAATTCATCATGGAAGTGCAATGTTCCACAAAGAATTGAATTAGGATGGTCTAATCCTTTTATGGTTTGAAAATTTTGCTTAGCACTCAGAGGTTCATATCGTTTCGTATCATCAACTACGACAGAACAAAGAATTATGCGAAGACATTACAAGCTAAATAAAAAGATGTCCAATTCTTCCATCAGTATGCTTTGAGGACAAATCATTTCAAAAGGGGAAGGCAATGTTATGGACACACACACACACACACACACACATATAAATACAAATAATAACGAATAATTAACAATTAACAAATAATTACTAATGAAGAGACACCTCATATGAAAGGGAACCCCTGCATGGGTATATATACATGCTCTCATTCTCATTGCAATCATATCGTATCTCATATTTTACTCATACATGTTATATGTATTATGTTCCATATGGATTTCTACATTGTGTTCCAAGTATTTTGGATATTTAACTCATGCGACATGTTTGGTCCACCACAGTTACACTTGGATTCATATCTTAACATTGTTCATTCATGGTCTTTGATCATCTTCTGAATAAGCCTTGACATAACTCTCTCCCCTTAATTGTTTATGCTCATCCTTGATCCAAGGTTTAAATATTTTTATCTTCTTTTTAAACTACTCTTCATGTTCCCATGCTTTGCACCTCTATGTGTGCCTAGTTAAAATTTCATTGGAGGGCTTCCATAATGCTCATTGCACCAGGATGTCTAATCCTTGCAACTTCCTAAAGAAACCACATTCTCATTTTGAAGAACCATCTCGTCCCTTTTTCCTCATGTCTATGAATTTCCCTTGCATCTTTCATATATATAAAACTCATTCTAAACCTACTATTCAAGCCCAACAATCATCTTCCTTCTGATTACCTGGGAATTTTACTACTTAATCCATAATCCTGGTTGCATATATGGATTATCCTATCCAATATATTTCCGATGACTATTTTCTTGCTCAATTCTGAGCTCTAAGCAAAAAGTTATAGTCATCTGAATATTGCTAATTGCCCCTTTTGTACACTTTTTATTTGGGTGCAATTAATCCTAGACGAGAACTTCTATCACTTGTAGAAGTACATCTATCAGGAACTAGGGAAAATTTTCTATGAGACATATATAACAATGATGACATGTAATTTATAACAATTCTCAAATTGTCAATTTGATGCTTCAGTAAAAAATTGCAACAATCTGCAAATGACAACTTTGTCCCCTTTCACCCCTTTTTTCTAAACTTATAATTTTTAGTCAAACTGGATATATCCCAATCTGTGTACTTCTTGGAAAAATTAACTCCACCAAAGTTGTTTGTCTTGATGAGTATACAAAATGTCGAGTAAATATTTTTTTCCATATTTCCCATCCAAGGATCATTTTTCTCTGAAAATCCCAAAATCCTCAAAAGGTGGTCCAAAATAGTGAGATTTTCCCTATTTTGGCACCTCCACTCCAAACTCATTGGAATATGACCAATCCCTTCATACAATATTTTAATTTATGATTTTCTGACACTCTGTACAAGTTTCGGTAGTAAATGTTCTCCTGCCACTGAGCTTGACCCTAATCTTCAAAAACAGGTAATTTGCATTTTTTGGAAAATCAAAGCGTAATTGGCCAACGACCCCTTCTGGAATTTTTGTAGCTCTCAACACTATGGAAAAAACCCAGAAATGTTATCTTCTTCTGAGCTATTATGCTCCTATCATGGCCAAAATACAAAAATGGATCCAGACTCATTTTATTTTTTTATACTAGAGGGCAATTTTGCCTATGTGGCATCTT
This sequence comes from Picea engelmannii, assembly GCA_009831015.1. Lineage (NCBI taxonomy): Eukaryota > Viridiplantae > Streptophyta > Pinopsida > Pinales > Pinaceae > Picea > Picea engelmannii. The sequence goes on along the minus strand of ML776905.1, from coordinate 3,374,970 downwards.
CATTGATGTGGCTGCTAATGTGGCCTTCTGGGTCCACATGGAAACCTGAGGTGATGCAATGTCACCCTCTTGGCCACCTTGGCCTTGCCTTGTCAACCTTCGCCTCTCTCTCTCTCTCTCTCTCTCTCTCTCTCCTCTTTTCTTTTATTTCAGGCCCCACTGCACCTGACTACCCACGTGGTATTGTTTCCAACTACATATGTGACAAGGGTCCTACCACATCTGTCAGACCTCCATCTAGAACCCTTTAATTTGTCGTGGGGATGGACGAATCCCATCCCACACCCTTTTCCCCGAGCACATAGACTCGCTGGCTCCCAGATCTAACGACGGAGACCGGGGAATGATCAATGGTCCACAACGATTTAAAATTGATACCAAAAAATTCCCATGAAACATGGCACATTTTTATTGGTTTCGCATCGCCAAGAAATGTTTTGAAACCACTCTTCTCGACATGCGATACCACTTATCTCCTAGCTCTGATACCACTTGTGGTATCGGGCCGTCGCTCCACTGGTAGCCTCACCATGATGGTATACCACCCCGCCACCAAGGCCTACTACCCCGCCAATGGGGCTTGCCACTCCACTGTCATGGCCTGTCACTATGCCTTTGGTATGCCACTGTGGAAGTCCACATCACCACCACGTCATGGTTAAAAAAAAATCTTAATTTTCCAAAATTTCAAAATTCCCCAAATTTTTCAAAAATGCCTATTTTTCGAAATTTTTGCTAGGGCCGCCATGAAACTCTGTAATTATCTTCTCACAATCAATTTTGGCCATGTGCAAGTCAATTCAACCTCTGCACCTAAAATTCTACACTTCCACATTGAATTCCCCATGAATTTCACTGTAGAAATTGGAGCTTTTGCCCAATTTCACCAAATTTCGCCATGGATATACTACAAATCCCAAATTCGACCAATTACAGGTCAAAAAACACTCATTAAGAGGTTAAAATTGGGGATTTTAACCCCTTAACTGAATTTCCTTAATTCCTCATTATTTGTTTTTCCTAATTTGATTGGGGTAATTTTGACAAATAAATTTGTAAACGTCCTCTAAGCTTATTTCTGCAATTTTTACTTCTACATGTTGGCCCATGCAGACTAAGTGTTGAAATTGTGGCTTTGATACCAATCTGTAACATACCCAACCTCCATGCTAAGTCCCATCATTTCAGAAAATGACTTAAGCTGCTAAAACGAATTTAAAAATGCCCTCATACATATAAAATAACCCAAGGGGCAACAGGCCCATAATTTAACATGCATCTAACAACATATATTAAAACATGAATGCAACTATTCAATTAAATCAACAAACACACACCATTCAAATATTTATTTACATAGTGAAATATTCATAATAAAAACAACAAAACACTTATTTGTTCATAAAATGTAACCAACTGGATGTGTACAAAGGATGAACCTCTCAACCATAGGCATTGTTGTTCATTTTATCTCAAAAACAGGCCACCACCGAGCTAAGGCTATGAGTCCACAAGGATATTTGTCCCTCTGGCTATCCAGTCTCCACACTCAATAACCCAAAACCTAGGTTCTAGTTCTACAACAGTTCCAATCCACCAACTCTCTCTTCCCCACAACCTGCACAACCCAAGGAATGTACCCTCTTCACTTCTCATGGTCTCTTGGTTCGTACCATTCATTTATCAGGGCTTCTAGTGCACTTAGTTGGCCAGGAATATCTCAATTGGGGACTTTGGGAATTCTCGGTTGCTTTAGGAGTGCTCACAACAACCTTCACAAGGTTCTTGAGCCATTTCCTCAATAGGAAAATTGCACTACAGGCTTACAACCTATTTTCATAGGCACACCAACTTCATTTCTAGCATAATACACATCCAAACAATGGTTTCCTTCAATCATATAATGGATGGTGCTCTTCCCAACACTCAACTCCTCCCTTGCTACCCAAAATCTGCATGTGAAATTGTCTTCTTTGGTGATATGAATTTCCTTTTCCTCAATCTATTTGACAACTTTCTCTTCCCAATGTTGATTGTACTTCAAGCCCATGTTCCCCAATAACTATGGGATGTGACTCTCACACCCACCTTCTTACATGAGTTCAATGATTGGCTTTGGGCACACTAAAATAAAATAAAATTGAAGGTTATACACAATGATAATAATTTCAAGAATGT